>JALHBU010000180.1:0-76561 GCA_024340005.1 Tolypocladium tropicale | reverse complement strand
GGGGGGGGGGGCTGGCCTGGGTTGGGTTGGGTTGGCCGCGCACGGGGTGTCGTCGGCGCGGTGGAGAGCTGAAAGGGGGCCCGTAGCTGACGGATGACTTGGGCGCGCGTAATAAAGCTCCACAGCGGCTGCTGTTCTCGAGAGGAGAGGCTCTCTCTCTGGCAACTTGGCCTTGTCAAGAACGGACGACGACCAGACAGACGCTGGGGGAAGTGCGCGCACACCGAGACGCGTCGGAGCCGCGCCGAAGCAAGCCGAGGTAAGCTGTTGCGCCGCCCCTACATTGTATTGACGTCGGGTCCAGCCGTTCGCATCGAGAGGCCGCTGGATTGCGGCGACGACAGGCCACCAAAGGGAGCCCGAGCCTCCTGAAGGACCCGGACCCTCCTTGCACTGGCTCCCCCCATCCCCACCTGCTAGGCTCTACGGGCAACTACTGGTAACCTAGAATACTCCGCAGCCGCCAGGCCACAACGGCCACGGACCCGCCTGCTGCCTGCCCGCCCAGTCGTATCGTACGGCAGCGACCTAAGCTACCCCACCAGTCCATAAAAGGCAACCTCCTCAGGAGCATGAGCTTGGGGTGTTAGGACGTCGGCGGCGAGCTACGACTACTGCTTCTGCTTCTCCTTCTCCTTATCTTCTCCTTCTTCCTTGCTCTCTTCGGCATCGGCGCGTGCGCGAGTCGGAGCACTCATTGAACGGGAAAAGCGCCCAGGTTGAAGTGCACAGCTGCGTGCGTCGCTGTCGCTGTCGCGTTCGCTCCTCGGGCAACGTTCACAGGTGCCGTGTAAGGGCCAGACTGCAGACACGTGCATCCGTCGCCTCATCCTTCTCATACGGGCCCTCCCACTCCCTCCCTACCTTCGACAGAGCATCCCGGGCCACCGTCATCCGCCGCAGCATCGGGAAGCAGTCGCCCCCCATGGCGGACACGGCTTGGGTCACGGCTTGGGCCAGCGACGACGTCTCCGGCAGCTGTCGCATCACCAAGCTCCCGCTCGAGGTGCTCATCCGCATTGCCAGAGGCCTCCCCACGACGGACCTGTGCGCCTTTCGCCTGACGTGCCGCGCCATCGAGGAGCTGCTCTACGTCACCTTCACCAGCGAGTTCTTCACCAAGAAGCAGTTCATGGTGACCGACGACAGCCTGCAGGCGCTCGTCGACATCTCCAAGAGCCGCCTCGGCCCTCACCTGCGCTTCCTCCACATCGGCCTGGATCGCTTCCCCGAGGGCCTCCACCGGCCGCTGCCCGACGACGAAAAGGAGCGCAAGTTCAAGCAGCGATACGCCAACCACTTCACCCTGTGGAACACGGGGTGCCACCGCGAGATGCTGACCGAGGGTTTGCGCAACCTCCCCAACCTCGAGGACGTCGTCGTGCGCGACTTCAACTCAGTCAGGCGGAGCAGGGACGGTCCCCACGCCGAGTGGACGAGCTACGGCTCCACCACCATCTTCAAGGAGACGGGCATCCGCCTGAGCCAGGGCACCAGCGGCGTCTGGAACTCGGGCTTTCCCCTGCAGGGCTGCAGCCAGGTCTTCACCTTGCTGCTGCACGCCTTGGGCGTCGCGGGCGCCAAGCCCAAGGGCCTCGAGGTCATGGTCAGGAACGGCAACCACCTCCGCGACTTTGCCTTTAACGTTCCGCGTTTCGTCGAGCCCTCGGTCCTCCCCGTCTTGCAGCGGCTGGAGAAGGTGCACCTATCCATCGACATGTCGTGGAGAGCCAGCCCCCGCGGGTGGTCGTCCGATTCGACACCGGTGAGCCAGTCGGCGCCCGACACGCACCTGCGCAAGTTCCTCGCCAGCCTCCCCAACCTGAAGAACCTGCGCATCAACGAGCACCATGACTTCAACCCCGCGCTGACGAGCTTCTTGGAGTGGCTGGCCGCGGCGCCACCGTCACAAGGGGCTTCGCCGGCGACCAATGGCCACGACGAGGCGGCATCCTCGACGGCGCCCGTCGTCATGCCTCACCTCGAGGAGCTCAGCCTGGGCATCATGAACCTCGAAAGCGCCACGCTGCTTGCGGTGCTTCGCAAGTTTGCCCCTTCCCTGAAGAGGCTGGAGCTGTGGAAGATGGCGCTGCAGCGCGATCTCCCCGCCGGAAGCGACCCCAACGACCCGCCCAAGGCCATTTTCTGGACCGACTTCCTGGACCAGCTAAGGCAGATTGAGGACCTGGAGCTGCACCACTTCAAGGCGGGCATGCTCAGCCAGGCATACACGCACCGGCCGAAGCCCTACTACGTCTCGTTCAAGGACCACGGCGCGACGATTGACTACACGGGAGCGCACTGGAGGGACTTTGTCGAGGAGGTCATCCCCAAGGTCGAAGTCAAGTGGCCTCGCAACGTCACACCCGAGTACGACGACTCTGACGAAGAGGTCAACTCGGCTGATGACGACGACATTGTCACGATGGATGCCTCAGAAGAAGAAGGTTCGTTCGCCCCTCTGCCCTCGTATCAGGGGAGACGTCCCGGAGCCGTTCCCACTAACGCTGAGTAGAAATTCAGGACATGACCGGTGATACCTAACCTAGCACATACAGCGAGTACAGGGCATCGGCGTCGCTAATACGAGTGCGCAGTTGATGACGTCCAGTTTATGGCGGAGGGGCTGCAGCCGTTCGTGATGCCGCCGGACGCGCAGCTGCTGATGATCCAGGAGTTGGTGGCGCAAGCTCAAGATCCGTACGGTCCAGGGTTCGAGTCGGACTATTCGTCCTATAGCGGGCATACGGATGATATAGAGGAGCAGTACGGATACCCCTAGGGGGAGTGAGCCTGGAGATGCATGTTGACAGAAGATATTTCAGAGGTCAGTCGGGATTTGGAGTTGGTTCACATCATGTCACGGGCATGGGATGAAGTGCTGCTGATTTGCTTGGTGCGGGACGTAAGGGCATTGCGCTGGGCCACGACGGCGAAGCGCGCTAGGAAGCAATTGCTGTGGATGTATCTAGCAGGGCGCATGTAAGAACATTTCAGGTTGTCAAGTTTTGGGTCCGAGGCCAAGCGTGGCTGTCGGCGAGCGTACATAGCTGGGCTGGCCATTTACGAGAGTGAAACATGAAGCGAGGAGCCGCGGTATGCAGTGTAAGTGGATGGATGGCCCGTGAAGCCCAATGGTTAAATTGGGACAAGATCATCTCATCACCACAGCCAGCTCCAGGAGAGCTCTCTCGAATACCAGTGCGAAGAAGCGAGAACGGAGCTGTGGAGGCGCGGGCTGTTGATTCACGTACCGCACCCAAAAGTCGTTTGCTTGTGCCATGGATGTGTCGTCGTGCCCGCCCACGTGACGACGTGCGCCGTTCGTGACGGGCTCCAGCCGTCGACGGGTCTTGGCGCGCTGGTGCCTGGAACCAGGGGCTGAGGACCGGGGGGTCCCCACTGCAGCTAGAGCCGCCTCCCAACGGGCAGGCACTCAGCCTAGCTCGGGCCCCTCAGCAGAGCCTCCCCCGTCTCGCATAAAAGGGATTCAGCGCTGCCGCCACGAGGTCCGTATCTCGTTTTCCGTCTTCTGTTCTCCCATCCGCCATCCCTTTTCCCCTTTGCCGCAGCCCCTAATACCCCCAATTGGTCTCGTCACGACGTTGCCGGGAATCTTTGTCGTTCTTGTAAGCTCCCGGGCGTTGAGACATTGACGCACACCACACCCACCTCTCGTGTTAGCGCTGCTGCCCGAGAACATCCAAATGCCTCCGCGAAGAAAGGCCGCCGCGGCGCCAGCCGCCGCTGCTGCTGCTGTCAAGACGCCGCCCCTGGAGGGCTGCACTATCGCCCTCAGCGGCCGCTTCACCAAGTTCGGCCACTCGCACGGGTCGCTGGAGAAGCTGGTGCACGACCTGGGCGGCAAGACCATGAAGAGCGCGGGCCAAGGCATCACGCACCTCGTCTGCACCCAGCAGGACTACGATGACGGCGCCGGCAAGGTCAAGACGGCGCAGGGACAGGGCACGCCGCTGGTGAGGCCCGAGTGGCTGCTTGAGTGCGAGCTGCAGCAGGCGCCCGTTGCGGTGGATGTGTTCCTCTGGACTGCTGACGATGACGATGATGCGGCGGCGGCGGCAAACGGTGATACCAAGAAGCGGCCCATTGCTGTGGCCAATGCAAACGCCGATGGGGATGACGACGAGAAGCCGCAGGCGAAGAAGGCCAAGGCCAACGGCAAGGCCGATGCAAAGGCCGATGCGAAGGCTGATGGAGACAAGGCCGCCGAGGCCAGCGAAAAGGTGGTGGCAGAGGGCCAGTACATCAAGAACAAGAGCGCCGTGATCCCCCTGGATGAACACTGCGCCTTGCCCACCTACCAGGTCTACATCGAGCCGAACTATGGCATGATTTTCGATGCCTCCCTCAACCAGACCAATACCAGCCACAACAACAACAAGTTCTACCGCCTGCAGGCAAGCTTCCTCACCCAGCCCATCGTCCGACGAGAAGGTGTCCTAACCGCTGGCAGATCTTGCACGACGGGAACGGCACGTACAAGACGTGGTGCCGCTGGGGCCGTGTGGGAGAGGCGGGCCAGAGCGCCATCTTAGGCGACGGCACCCTCACCAGCGCCATGAAGAACTTCGAGAAGAAGTTCCGGGACAAGTCGGGTCTATCCTGGGCCAGCAGAAGCAACGACCCGAAGCCTGGCAAGTACGCCTTTGTCGAGCGGAGCTACGATCTCGACTCTGAGGACGAGGGCGGCGACGACGACGATGCAAAGGACGTCAAGAAGGAAGAAGGTGGCGGAGATGCGGAAGAGTCCAACGTGCCGCCGTGCACGCTGGAGAAGCCCGTCGAGGATCTCATGAAGCTCATCTTTAACCAAGACTACTTCAACAACACCATGTCTTCCTTCAATTACGACGCCAACAAGCTGCCCCTCGGCAAGCTCAGCAAGAACACCATCACGCGCGGCTTCCAGCAGCTCAAGGACCTGGCCGCGCTTATGAACGACCCGACGCTCGCCATGAGCAAGTGGGACACCAACATCGCCAGGGCCACGGAGAATCTGTCCAACGCCTACTACTCGGTCATCCCGCACGCCTTCGGCCGCTTCCGGCCCGTCATCATCAACTCGGAGGAGCTTCTCAAGCGCGAGGTGGAGCTCCTCGAGAGCCTGTCGGACATGAAGTACGCGGCCGAGATCATGAAGACGGACCGCAAGACGGCCCTCACGGTGCACCCCCAGGACCGCCAGTTCCAGAGCCTCGGCATGGAAGAGATGACGCCCCTCGACCGCGCCGGCGGCGAGTTCGCCGCCCTCGAGCGCTACCTCGACAGCTCGCGCGGCCGCACCCACCACTACAGCTACAAGATCCAGAACATCTTCCGCATCGAGCGCCAAGGCGAGGCCGCGCGCTTCGACGCCTCCAAGTTCGCCAGCATCCCCTCGGACCGCCGCCTGCTGTGGCACGGCTCGCGCTGCACGAATTTCGGCGGCATCCTCAGCCAGGGCCTGCGCATCGCGCCCCCCGAGGCCCCCGTCTCGGGCTACATGTTCGGCAAGGGCATCTACCTCGCCGACGTGTCCACCAAGTCGGCCGGCTACTGCGCCTCGACCGACTCGGGCGGCCACGCTCTGCTGCTGCTCTGCGAGGCCGAGCTCGGCGCCCCCATGCAGGAGCTCCTGCACTCGAGCTACGAGGCCGGCGAGGACGCCGCCAAGAAGGGCATGGTGAGCACCTGGGGCAAGGGCTGCATGGGGCCCAAGCTCTGGACCGACGCCGGCGCCATCCACGAGAGCCTCAAGGGTGTCCGCATGGTAAGTTGTCATCCATTCCCCCCGTCTTTCCTTGCTCCCTATCGGATGGTTTTGAGCATGCTGCTGACGCCGTGATAGCCCGACTCGGACTACGCGCCCGACGACACCGGCGTCCAGGGCGCCGACCTCTACTACAACGAGTACATCTGCTACGACGTGGCGCAGGTCAAGCTGCGATATCTCTTCCACGTCCGCATGTAGGCTGGTGGATGTCGACGGCGTCGGAGTTCCCTTTTGCCGCAAAAGTTCCTTGCTTTAGCTGGTGGAGTAACTGGCGTGCCCTGGTCATGTACGTTTTGGGAACCTACGAGGTAGAGGGCGTCTAGTGTTTTTGCTTTCATGTTGTTTTAGCTGGCCTTGTTTGCTGCGCAGGTCCCGCCTTCAGGGCAAAACACCTGGTGTAGATTACAGCATATATCATGCCCATGGCCGGCCACCGGCCTGAATCCATGCTCGGCATGCCTCATCATCGCCTTGTCAACACCTTGTCAACATGACGTCGGGGTATCTCCTCCACGGGGAAGCCGTGTTTGCATGCCCTATCATCTCTCGTCCATCATTCCTTCCTTTTACCTCATACCCCCACGCCGCCGTTCAGAAACTCGGGCCACACCCACTCGCCGCCCGTCGGCCACGGCGACAGGTCCATGCCCATGGCGTGGTCCAGCCCGTTGTCCAGCCCCAGCCCTTCGAGGGCGCCCTCGTACGCATTGTTGAGCTCCGAGGGGGCGAAGTCGGCGCGGTTCGACGCCTCGAGCGCGGCCGACTTGCTACGCGGCTCAGGTGGTGCGTCGGGGAGCGCCTGGTCCAGGTCGTTGAAGTTGTTGCCCGAGGGCCAGGATTCCGTCATCATGGCGGACGGGAGCGAGATGCGGTTCATTTTTGCGTTTGAAGCGGATGTAAATGTGCTGTTGGTGGCGGAAACGGCCTCGGGGTCGTCCGACACCTCGATGCTTCTGAGCACCGGGTTCCTAGACGGCACCTGGCCGTTGAGTCTGAA
This sequence comes from Tolypocladium tropicale, assembly GCA_024340005.1. Lineage (NCBI taxonomy): Eukaryota > Fungi > Ascomycota > Sordariomycetes > Hypocreales > Ophiocordycipitaceae > Tolypocladium > Tolypocladium tropicale. The sequence continues at coordinate 69,791 of JALHBU010000180.1, read as the reverse complement.
GGTGTCCGGGCTGGCGATCTGGGAGGGCGAAGACGGGACTCCGAATCCCCGGCGTATTAACGTCTCCAAGTCGGACACGATGGCAGCCGCAGCGGGACCCTTGCAGCACTGCTGAATGGTCCGCAGGCATACCTTGCCCTGTTCCGTCACCCCCTCTGCAGTGAGTCCAAACTTCTCTCCGTTGGCATGGTAGGCGTACTTGAGCATCCGGGCGCATTGGTAGGCGCATAGGGCCAGGTCGAGGTCCGAAACGGGCTTGGCTCCCAGCTTCTGCATGGCGGAAAATATGCTGACCATCTCGAGGGAGTGGTCGAGACATTGCCTCTGACAGTGTTGTATGAAGCTGTCGTCGAGGGTGTCGAGTGTTGCACGCGGCAACGCTTCACGGAAGCCGGCGAGGGCTATCCGGTAGAGGTCGCAATGACACTGGCGCCACCAAACGTGTATCATGACGAAGATGCAGATGCGCGGGGAGTAGCCCCGAAGGCGGAGCGAGTTCTCGGAGAACTGGAAAGACGCGGGGAGCCTATTGGCAAAGTCGTCGAGTTCCCTGTGGAGCGACAGCACTGTTGTCTGCAGGTCCGTGGTGTTGATGCTCCGACTGACGGAGGCGTTCTTTGTGAACTCGATGATCTTTTGGCGGATGTGGAAGATGCGAATGTGGAGCGCTATGCTTCCCACGTCTTCGGGATGTGGCGACAGCGGTTCGTCGGAATCGGGCACCAGCTTCTCCGTCGGCTGCGGCAGATCAAATTCAAAGTTGCGCTCGTTGCAAGGCAGTGCCACGTGGATCCTGTCGGCACGCCAGAGCGAGAAGTCGCGGAAGCCACCCGATATGCCCGAGTCCATGCAGAACAGCGACCATACCAGTCTCCTGCGCGACTCCTGGGCGAGGAAGCAGAGGTTGGGGCTGTCGTAGTTGAGGCGCAGTGCGGCGGCAAACCGCGACGCAATGCTGAAGAGGACGAAGGCGCTGGAGAATTTGTTTGACAGAATGCGGTGCTTGATCATGAAGACGAGGGCTTGAACTTTAAAGGCAGAGGGGCGGGTGTAGTCGGCAAAGATGAGTGCCTCAGCATTGTCAATACAACGCTCGCCGTACTCGCGCACGCCAGGGCCCATGTCTGTCAAGCACGACGTGATGCCGACAAGGGCAAGCAGCAGGGCCTTGTCCACCTTGCCGGCATTATACTGCTCCATGAGCGAGGCTCGGTGGAGGAACGAGTACATGGGTATGTGATGGACATGGCGGAAGAACTGGTCCAAGGTGCGTCCTATCAGAGCCTCGAATGACTCATCGGGACACGAGCTGATGATGGGAGTTAGCAACTGTATTTCGTGCGGAAATGAGGCTTGCAATGAGCTCGGTGCCAGTATGTCATGACGTACAGATCGTGGTTGAAGGTGCTGGGGGTCGCCGTGCCTGGGCGGTCCGTCAGTGCGGTATCGCTGTCGTTGTGGCCGTCGTCTCGGCCTCTGTCCTTGTCGCCGCCATCATGGCTCTGCGGGCTCCTGATTCCACCGAAGCTGCCTCCCATGGACGTCTTGACGCGCTTGCTGGGGCGGTAGACGCATTCGAGCCCCTGGGCGCGGCAGCGCTCGCAGGTGGGCAGGTGGCCTGAGCAACGGGCTTTGCGGCTGTGGCAGCTCAGGCAGGCCTGCTTGACACGGCGCCGCGGCAGGGCGACGTTCCACGCCTCGGCCTCAGCATCGTCGTAGGAGCACGGGAAACCCAGGCGCTGGCAATTGGAGCACAGGGGACGGGCACCGTTGCATCGAACCTTGCGCATGCGGCAGGTGCCGCAGGTCGAGGGCGACTTCTTGGGGCGGTGACCATCGGCGGCAACCGTCCTGGCGCCATTGTGCAGGTCCTGCTGGCTGCTGCTGTAAAGATGAGACGGGACGCGAGAGTGTCCCTGGGCGTGGAAGGCGACGTCTGGGGGCGACTCCGAGTCCGGGTCCATGGCCGTGGCCGGGGCGTGGCGAGACGACGAGGGCGTTCGGCTCGTCGCTCGACGGCGGCCAGGGTGGTGAGCGATGAGCCGGGTTGGGCGCGTGCGGGCGAGTGCGGGCAACGTCTAAGCTACCGTGGGGTCCGCAAGAGACGGGAGAGGAGGCTCGGGGCGCGGGCGCGGACGGCGACGACGCAGCCGGAGGTGTCGAACAGTGGGCGGCGGGGAGAAAACAGCGGGTTGTGGATTGAAGGTCGCAGGTCATGGCCCGGGAGGGCTTTGGCACTTGGGTTTTGGCGGTGCGAGCCGGCGGCGAGGGAAGGAGTGGGGTGGGCGACCTGTTGGACCGCACTTGCGTTTGCACTTGCACGCTTGCACCGCGCCTTCCTGCCGGTGACCCGAAGACGGTGGCCGACGGCCCGAAGCATGCCGGGTTCCGGGTCAAGACGCGAGCATTTTGGTCAAATTTTCACCGTCAGCTGCCCTTGATCCTGGGTCCTTGTCCCCTGCAGAGAACAATCGGATCGCCGTCGCATCGTCAAGGACTCGGAGGAGGCCGGGAGCTGACGCCGCTGCGGGCTCGATCCAGCCGAGTCCCTTTCAAAGTTTTAGCATGGCACCACCACGGCCCCTCTCGCACGTCCCCAGGCCCAGCCTCCCCGCGAGCCGCGACCCTGCAACGCTCGCCATGCGTCCGAGGCTACGGAGTACTCTTGGAGAGATCTGCTCGTCCGGTCATCGCAAGGCGCATGCGCACTCAACTCAGTGGCTGTCCAGGACGAACAGCTACGGACCCACGCAGGCTCTGGGGATGGGCCCGCCTGACGTGCCACAGCATGAGCGAGCTTCGCAATGACGTCTGCAGGTTTCGCCCCGGCACGCCAGCGAGTGCGGCGCTTTAATTCCCGGTGAGAGGCTGTCCTCTCCAGCAAGCCCATTGGCAGCTCGAACGCCCTGCGCTGCTCGCGCCGCAACGACAATGACGGTGGGCACCAGTGGCGGGCTCAGACTTCCTTCGAGAACAGCCCACGGTCTCGGAAGTCGGACCGTTGGTTGACAGACCCCAAAGTGCCACGCCCCCGCAATGCCCGCATTTAGGTAGCCACCGGTTCGCGCCCCGGACGCCGACTGCCGCGCCGAGACCCGCGATATTGTCATTTCTGCCCCCGCCAGCGTGCTCCCACACTCCTTTTCGTTGCATCGCCTTCTACTCTTTCATCGCCATGAGCCAGATGTATGCAGCATGACATGGCGTGGTTACGGTTGCACCGTCAGATTTTCCAGTGAAGCGACATGTCGGACCAATGGCGCGTCACAAGGAGCGAAATGTCACTTCCATCTAAGCTGACATCCATCACGTCATGGCCAGTCTCTCATCCATTGTCATGTCTGGTACAGTCGCACATAACCAGAGTATCCCGCAGCCTGTTTTGTTTTATTTTATATCTTGCTATTGTGTTGGTACACTATTCAAGGACGTTTCACCACAGCTCCAGTCCCCCTCTGTCTCCGCCTCCGCGACCGATTGCAAGTGTGACAAAGGAGAGTTTGGATATAAAGAGCGTCAGGGGTCAGGCGATGCCGGCCCCGTTGTACAGCACGGCCAATACCGATTCTAGAGGACGCAAAAGGCCGTTACTCCCAGTCCGAGCATCGTCCCGAGACGCGCGACGGACGCCCGCACCTTCGTCGCGCTGCTGGGCTTATCCGTCGCCTCCGCAGCCACCGACGCCGTCGTCGACGCCATCGTCCGCCCTGCAGCCGTCTTCGTTCCGTCCGGAACCGATGCGTCCGTCGCGGAGGCGTCAAGCCGTGTTGCCGTCGGCCGGGGAGCCGCGGCCGTGCCGGTGCTGTCCGTGGCCGCAGCAGCCAGCTTCTCCAGCCCGGCGGTGATGGTCAGAGGCATCATCAGCGCCGAATACTCCTCCGTCAAGACGTCCCAGGGGCGGTGGCCGCTCATCAGCTCGCCGTTGACGTAGAAATCGCAGCTTGCCGACGAATTCTCCATCATCTTGCAGTCGAATCCTCGCGTGCTAATGCAACCGCCGCTGTCAGTTTGACGACCCTCGGGCATCAATCAACATTTCACCCGGGAAAGACGTACAATTGTCGGTCTTGTGCCGTCATGGCCATGGTTGACGGGCCGTGCGTCAGAATCAGCGTGTCATTGTTCGCGTCGGCGCAAAACTCATGTCCTGCGCATTTCAGAGAGTACTCCGTCGCCGTGGCATCCACCTTGATGACGGATGCGCGCACCGGGTGGGCCAGATGCAGCTCGGCACAGAAAACGGTGGCGATGCTCGTGGTGGCGGAGTCGGCGGCCGCGAAGCTGCCAGCAACCACCACAACCACCGCCAGCACCGCGAGCCAGAAGCGGTACGCCACCCTCATGATGGCCATCATGTGCACCCCAATCTCATGATGAGAGGGAGTTACGATGAGGGGAGGGGAGGAAAAGAGCGATGGCGCGCGTCGCGTGGGGGTTTATGAGCGAGCCGCTCGCTCATTTTCTTTGGGGCCTTGGCAGGACCCGTTGACGAGTCTCGCGATGCTTGCGCCTCGGCGGCCGGCGGTCAAGGTGACTGGGGGTCCCGGTCCCCACGGCGCCGTGCACGATGTGCGACTGGTCGATTGGGGGTGGCCGCTGTCTCGGCATATCCAATCTGCCACTGCCAGCCGACGGGCGGCTCGCCGGCTTACCTACATCGGGCACCGCCAAGACTCTTGGGGTGCTGCGGTATCTTGGCATTCCTCCGCTGTCGTGCCTGTAAGGCGGTTGCCAAGATGCAACTCTCGACCGTGTTGGTCGCTGTCGCGTGTTCCCCGCTGATCCTGTCCCGACACATTGTTTGTGTGATGCCTTGTGCTCGACAAAGGAAGCCACTTTTTGCTTTTTACGCCTTTTCCCGCGCCAACCTGCGTGGGTTTAAGTAATTATGATCAATCATAACTATTCAGGCGTACGGAGTACATCGGGATTCTATGCTTAAATATAAGGCATCATAAGAGGAGGCAGCAGTTCCGGCATGGGGTATCGACATGACGTGTATGCGCAACCGTCCCTATGTAGAACGCCAATTATTTTTACTAAAAGTCTCTTATATCAAAAGACTTTTGAGTGTAGTTTTATGGGCTGCAGGAAGCAAGAGTAGACATTCATTGATTTCAAATTACCTGCTTAATCGTCCCGAGATCGACTGCATTTGTTTTGGACTGATCGTGTAATCGAAGCAGACGCTGCAAGCGTTCAATGGTGCCATTTACATTCCCTCTCTACACATGATCCTACAACCAGCCTGCTGAGCCGCATCCCACTACACTCAGTCCTTTCCCACCCCTTGAAGAACCTCAAAGTCCCCTCAATCCCACGAGACCCAGCAAGGCCAGCCCAACAGCCCCGCCGCCCAGCATGCCAAACGTGGCCACGCCGTACGCGCCCGCCGCGTAGCCCGCGCTGCAGCTCACCAAGTCTGCCGCGTCGGCGGCGACGTGGAGCGCCAGGGCGCGGCGCAGCTCCGGGCCGCCCCTGCGGTTGAGGTCCCAGGTGAGGGCGCCGAGCGCCGCGAGGCTGGACCCGAACATGCGCGCCATGATGACGCCCTGCGTCGGGATGTCGAGCAGGAAGAGCCGCCCCGTGAGCTGCGGCGCGACGACGCACGCCGCGCCGAGGACGAACTTGAGGGCCGCGAGCGTGGCGATGGTGCCGGATGTGAAGCTCGAGGGCGACGGGGCGTCCTTGGTGGTAGCTGGCTTGCCCATGGTGGTGGTGGTGTTGTTGTTGAGGAGCGGTGTTGTGGCAGCGGAGTCGGTCATTGAGGGATCCCGATGGATTGGAGAGCCGAATTGCGTAAAATTGAGTCTTTGAATCTGATTGCTTGGAGAAGTCGGTTTTCTGTAGTTGCTTCGCTTTTCGGTTCAGTTCCGTTCAGTCCAGTTCGGAGGCGTTTATAAGTATTGGGCGCATAACGGCCAGGCATAACGTTTTGACGGCGCCGCCCGAGCGTAAGGCAGCCGTGTTGGGGTCATTCATGACAGCAACCGTAACGTCCAAGCGGGAAAATGTCGGTTTGTTAGTTCACCATGTTCAAATTAGGCGGTCCTTGGCCACGGCGACAAAATGCTCGTCGAACAGGTGCTGCGTAGTGCCCTGCAAATTCATGTGTCTCCTGATACGGCCCGCGCAACCATCGATCGATCGGGCTTCAGGGCTCATTTTCCAAACAGCATCACGCTATTGCCACTCCCAGGCCCCGAAAGCCGGACCGACCTGGCCCGCCCTGTTTCTCATCCGGGCAGCTAACCCTACCAACGAGTACGAGTGCCGAGCGACTTCCTAGCCTGTAGCCAACATTCTGTAGCCCTTCCCATTCACGGGTGCGGGGGTGTTGGCGTCAAGTCAACCGTGTGGCGCACCGGGAGCGTCATCGCCACATCATACACGCCCCAAGGGCCATGGAAACAGAGGGCCCAGCCAGGTCGCCTGCCGTAGAAAGGACGCCGGTTTCCCGCAGCGTTTGTCGAAAACTCACGACGCTTCATCTTCCTCCAAGATCCATCGAAATTTCATCGACCATCACCACCGCACGTCGATCAAGAGTATCATGGCCATCCCCCGAGCCTCCAGTGGCATGCTCCGCAGCCACATCCGGCCGGCGGCCCGCAGCGCCCCACCCCGGCTCCGCGCCGCGCAGCAGCAGATCCGCCGGCAGAGCGAGGACATTGGCGGGCCGGGCGAGTCCAAGGACCGGCCGCCGGGCCAACCGGGCGCGTCCGAGGGCCTCCGCAAGAACTGGTACGTTGTAGACCCTCCCCTCATCGCAGCCTGCGCGAAATGAACTGTCACGCCCCGGACGCAAACCGCGGAGCCTGTTTGCTGACCTGTCTCGCGCCACGCAGGGTGCCCCTCGGCGGAGCGGCGCTCCTCCTCGTCGCCATGTACGCCTACTTCACGCGGCCGCCCCCCAAGGGCGACCCCCTGCTCAAGAAGGAGGGCAGCGCCGCCGACGCCAAGCAGGGCGCCGGCAGCAAGTCGTCGTCGTCCAAGGTGAGCGAGGAGAGCCGCCGCGACGGGCTGGCCAAGCGCATGGAGGACGTCGAGTCGACCTCGCTGAGCCAGCTGAGCGGCCGGAAGAAGACCGAGTTTGGCGCCTTCCGAGCCGACTAGGCCTTTTTGACGTGTTGGGCGAGGATGAGCAGGAGGGTTCTGTGATTGCAAATTGCGTGTCCCGGAGTTGAGGCGCCGGTCATGGGCTTTGTCTATTAATATGTATTCTATGGGGGGTGTGAGAAAACCATCGACAACAGAAAACGAACACGAAAAAAAAAAGGTCGTCACTACCACGTCTACGCCTTTTCTTCCGCCGACGTCTCCCCGCCGTCCTTGTCCGTGCTCTCCTTCTTCTTATTCCTCTTCTTGTCCTTCTGCAGCAAATACTCGGCGCCGACCAAGGCGCCCACGAAGCCGCGCAGACCCATGAGCGGCCAGACACCCCAGAACCGCGCCTTGGCCCTGCTCCCCCACGTCGCCCGCACGGCCGCCTCCTCGGCGTCGACGTCGACCTTGACCTTGTCGTAGACGGTCGGCAGGTAGCCCGCCTTGTAGCGGACGCGCAGCTCGTCGTACGAGCGGCGGTCGTAGTGCGCCCAGAACTCGTCCTCGGTGTAGTAGGCGTGCGCGTACAGCCACTTCTTGCCGCCCAGCTCCTGGACCTTGTGCTCGAGCGCGCGGTTGCGCTCCACCACCTCGCGCCGCGTCGACGCCCGCACGGGGCCCCAGACGCCAAAGTTCATGAGCTCGGCCGGCGTGGCCGGGTCCGCAAACTCCGAGTGCAGGCCGTGGGCGGCGTCGGGCGCGTCGCGGCGCACGCGCAGCGGGCACAGCCAGAGCGGGTAGATGGACAGCTCCGCGTCCAGCCAGGCCTGGAACTCGGCCGCGCGCTCGGGCGGCACGCCCACGTCCTGCACCATGTAGTAGTCGGCGAGGCCGCTCTTGTGCACGGCGCGGTACATGACGCGCGCGCGCATGAAGGGGTCCAGCACGGCGCGCGTCACGCGGTTGAAGGGCGTGATGAAGTACCGGAAGGCGTAGCGCCCGACCCAGAAGCCGCCGCGGTCGTACCGGAACAGGTAGTCCTCGAGCGGGATCGTGTCCGTCACCGTCGCCCCCGGCTGCTTCCTGAGCTGCTTAAGGACCTTGCCGGCGCGTATGTAGAACCAGGGATCGCGCCGGCGGGTGAAGCGGCGCGGCGACGTGCCCGGGTGCGCCTCGTCCGAGAGCTTGCCGACGCAGATGACGGTCGAGTCCTTGGAGAAGACGATGCCGTCGATGTAGTCGTTGTCCTCCTTGCCGCACTCGTCCCGCAGCCGCGCCATGGCCTCGTCGGCGCTGCCGGCCAGCGAGTACGTGAGCAGCACGTACTTGGTCGCCGGCCGCAGCCGCACCTCGAGCAGCGTCACGACGCCCAGCGTGCCGAACGCCGACGCGGCGCCCCAGAACAGGTCGGGCTTCTCCGTCCTCGACGCCTGCGCCACGGTCCCGTCCGGCAGCACCACCTCGATGCGCTCGACGGTGGCGTCAAAGGCGCCGTAGCGGAACGAGCTACTCTCGCCCGAGGTGCCCGAGAAGCCGCCGCCGACGGTGATGCCCGGCAGCTCCATGACGATGGGCGGCACGAGTCCGTGGCGCGTCGTCGCGGCGACCAGCGCGTCCATGGGCACGTTGGGCTCCACGAGGGCCGTCTGCGCGGCCGTGTCGATGGACAGGATGTGCCCGAGGCTGCTGGTGTCTATGGTGTTGTCCGCGCGGCGCGACGACCGGCGCGTGCTGTTTGTCGCGCCATGGTAGATGCGGAACGGCTTCTGGCGCTCGTAGAACGTCTTGACCTGCGCGGCGATGGAGGCGACGGCCGCGTCGTGGGCTTCCATGAGTGCAGCGGATGGGTCGAGGCCGTCGTGGTATTCTCCAATTGACGTGGCACGGTAATCCGGATACGCTGATGCTGCAGTGCCCGACACTGCCGAATGAAAAGCAAATGAGTCGCTAGGCTTGGAACAGAAAGAAAGGACAAAAAGAATGAGAGTGCTTCACGGGACCGTGAGGTTACAGCTCTGGACCTGACGATGTGAGGTGCAGTTTTACTCGTGAGGTTGCCGAGATGAGACGACGCGCGCCGTCCCGGGTGCTCCGCCACAGCCGTCCGCACCCAAGCTTCGCATGTGCGACTTAACGCCCAAAAATCATCAACTCTTCTCACGCCAAGGATAAATGCAAGTGTGACAAAATAGATTCATCTTCCCTTCCGTCGCGCCCATGCAGACTTTTGCTCTTTCTCAATTGCAATGATATGAAGCCTCACAACTCCCAGATTAACTAACGTGCATCAACAAGTCTAAGAGGACCCGCTCTGGCATCCCCCGATCCTTAGATCCGGGGGCACATATCAACCGAGAAACTATTGCTCTCTCTATACCAGTCATCCATCCCTCTCAGCGTCTCTAGCCCCTGCCCCGTCCGCGTCCCCTTGAGCTGCCCTGTCGCGGCTGGCTGCCGTACTGTCTCCTGCCCTGCACCTTGTCGCGGCCCATCGACTGTCCCAGGCTGATGTCCACGCGAGGCGGCGTCGCGAAGCCGAAGCTCTTGGCGACCTTGGCCAGGTCCAGCTTGTGCACGTCGTAGACGGATCGCAGGCTGTGGCTGGCATAGGCGTGGAGGTACGACTTGAAAGCCTCCTTGGCGCTTTGTTGCAGGTAGTAGTTCTTTCCAATCAGCCTCTCGAGCTGCGACTGCACGTTCTTGATCTTGTTGGCCGGGAACTCGAATTCGACGACGGGCACGCGAGCCGTCTTGAGGTGCGACAGGAAGCCGACTTCGTTGGGCTGAAGGAACAGCAGACTGCGACCCTTGCCGTCGGCGCCTCTGGCGGTTCGACCAACGCGGTGGATGTAGTCGCGCGTGTTGTCGGGGGGGTCAAACTGGACAATAAAGTCGACGGCGGGGATCTGGGCCATGTCAGCACTCTCGTCCTTCCGTCACACAAGACATTTGTTTGAGCTTACATCCAACCCACGGGCGGCCACATCCGTGCAAATCAAGGTACCCTGACGAGCATTGCTGAACTCGAAAAACGTGCTGGTCCGCTTCTGCTGCTTCTGCTTGCCGTGGAGGTCCAGCACCGGGCAGTCGATGTAGTTGAGGAGCTCGGCGTAGTACTTGACCGAGTTGCAGCTGCTGAAAAATACAATGACCTTCTTCTTCTTCTCCAACATCCTCCGGAGGAACGAGTAGAGAAGGATGAAGCGCTTGTCGGCGTCGACAAGGATGTAGCCCTGCTCGAGGCCCTCGACGGTGCTGTACTGCTTCTCCTCGTCGACGTTGATGTACAGGGGACCGGGTCGCAGAGATATTCTCGCAAGATCCTCTGAAAAAAGAGCCACAGTCAGCGATCAGTCCCGTTTGGGGTGGTGCCGCAAATACTTACCAACTTTGGTCGTCTGCGTGGCAGAGAAGAGCATAGTCTGGCGGTCGTCGTTGGAGAGGACCTTGACAATCTGCCGGATCTCGTCCTCGAAACCAACCTCCAGAATGCGGTCGGCCTCATCAATGACAAGGGACTTGAGGTTCTTGAAGACGAAGGGGGTGTTGAGCAGGTGGTCGAGCAGTCGTCCGGGGGTGGCGATCAACAGGTTGACACCCTTGGACAACTTCTCGGCCTCGGCCTTGCGGTTCGCGCCACCAATGACGATGCCGTATGTTTGCGAGTGGTGCTTCATCAGCTCACGGGCGACGCCAAAGATTTGCAGCGCGAGCTCTCGCGTCGGGGAGACGACAATGACGCCGGTTCCGTTTCGGGGCTTGAAGCGCAGGGCGCTGAGGATTTCGATCGCGGGGATCAGGAAGGCGAGCGTCTTTCCGGAGCCGGTCTTGGCGGCACCGAGCACGTCCTTGCCGGCGAGAAGCGGGGGAATGGCCTGCAGAAAGAGGAGTTAGCCGGGAAGCGCGGAGAGGGTGGTGGTATGGTGCGACGAACGCTACGCTGAATATTCGTCATCTTGGTGAAGCCCATCTCGCCGATGGCCTTCATGGTCTTCTCCGAGAGTTTCAACTGGTCAAAGGTTTGCGACTCGGTGGTGGGCGGCAGCAGGAGACCGCCATCGGCAGGCAAGTCTTGGACGTTGTTCTCGATGTCGCTGCCTTCGTCGGCGGAGCCCTCATCCGCAGGCTCGGCCTCGTCCTCAGACCCGTCGGCTCCGTCGACGACCTCCTCAGCGGATTCGTCATCGTTCTCGACGTCCTCGACGTCCTCTTCTTCCTCCTCCGACTCGGGCTCGGCCTTGGGCGGGGGGTTCTTTATCTTCTTGGACTTCTTGGACGTCGCCGCCGCGTCGGCAGCAGCCGAGTCGACGCCATTGCGCTTGCGCTTCTGGCCGGTAGCGAGACCCATCGTGAGCGGCAACAGTCGGTACTCTGACGGTTGCGGTCGCAAAGGGGAACGATGTGGTCGAGGCGGCTGCAAAAAAAGGTTGTCGGTTGACGGTCAGCGATAGCGAGCCTCGCGGATAAGAAAAAAAAAGTCCCTTCCACACGGCGTTCTGGGTTGAGAAAATCCTGCCCCACTTGGGGGGGAGACGCCCTTGGTCCGTGCGCCGTAGATGCTGGGAGCGCTAGCACCAAGCCTCCATCGCAGGCATCGCGAGCTCACAGCTGTGCGTCCAACAAAAAAGAAGGACGCTTCAATTTCTCTCATCGTTTTGGAAGCAAATCGGTGTCCCAATTGTCTGTTCTCAATTGCAATTCATGACTTAAGACGCCACGCAGGCCTGTTACTTTGGGAGGGGATCCCTCGGCTAAAAACATCATAGGTACCATCTCCGACCCATCAGGAGCGAGATCCATCACACAGTCTCCGTCCGTCGCAAAGTCGTGCTACAAAAGTATACAGGTTTGACGAGCCAGAATTCATCCATTCCACTTGCTCGTGCTCACAGCTTGCTCGACTTGTCGCCCAGATACACCTGGCTCAGCTTCAGCATGTCCACGGCCTCGGCCACCATCTCGTCGACGATCTCCTTGGCCGGCTGCACGCTCTTGATGGAGCCGGCGACCTGGCCCATCAGGTGCGGGATGTCGATGTCCTCGGCGCCCTGCTCGAAGTCGTGCTCGATGGGCACGATTCCGCGGTCGCACAGCGCCTGGATCTCCTGAGGCTTCTTGTGCCACCTCTTGATGTAGTCGTTGGGCCGCAGGCGCACGGGGCGGCCTGAGAGCACCAGCGAGCGCTCCGTCTCGTCGTAGGCGCACTCGACGACGGCCTGCTTGTGCTCGTCGCTCGAGTTGGCCTCGGTGGCGGCCACGAAGCGCGTGCCGACCCAGACGCCCGTCGCGCCCTGCATCAGCGAGCTGGCCAGCCCGCGCCCGTTGCAGATGCCGCCCGCCGCGAGCACCTGCGCCGGCGCGCCCTTGAGCATGGCCGGCTTGTAGCGTCGGGCGACGTCGACAACGGCCGGGATGAGCACCGAGTTGCAGATGTCGCCCGTGTGACCGCCGCCCTCGGTGCCCTGCGCGCACACCAGGTCGACGCCCAGGTCGAGCGCCTTGACGGCGTGCTTGGGGTGGCCGACCATGTTCATGACCAGGATGCCGTGCTTGTGCAGCTTGTCGATGATGTGCTTGGGCGGCACGCCGATGGCGCTCACGAACAGCTTGGCGCCGCTCTCGATGGTGATGTCGATGAGCTCCTCCAGCTTGCCGCCCGTGTAGTCGTGGTTCGTCTTGCGCGCGTTGCCGCCGATCTGCGGCAGCGCCAGGTCAACGCCGAAGGGCAGGTCGGGCCGCGCCAGGTTCTCCTTGAGCTCGGCCACGATCTCGCGCAGCTGGTCGGGCGTGTACTGGAAGCCTCCGATGACACCGAGGCCGCCCGCGTTGGACACGGCCGCGGCGAGCGCGCCGCCCGAGGTGCGCGCCATGCCGGCGAGCACCACGGGGTGCTGGATGCCCAGCAGCGTGGTCAAGGGCGTCGTGATGGGGCCGGAGGGCGACATGGCGGATGAACTTGGTCGCTGAACGAGTAAAAGATTCAGTAAAGGCTGCCGTCGCATGTGATTAGTGTCTCCGCGCTTCGCAGCAGACCTGGGGGCCCACGTACATACAGTTACACAGCGGCAAACGACTCAATAAGACGACAAGCGGGATTAGGCTACAAGACTGAAAACGCTGGAAAAGCACTCATTCACGACGGTTTTGAGTGTTCCGTGGTCCATGCTTCGAACGGGGGAAACGGACAGACAGCCCGATCCGCCTCGACAATGGGCCACAATAGCCGGCTCGCTACGCGGGGAACCCGCATTGCGGGGTGCGGTGCCGAGGCACGCTCCGAAGCCACTGGATCCTACCCAACTTGGTCGTCAGCCTCCCGTCCCCATTGACGCTCCTTTGCGTGGGTGACGGCGATGTCACAGCCGTCTCGGATACTTTTACAGCCCGCACGAATGAAACATGCAGTCGAGCCAGCATCTATTGCGCGGGAGTAAGCCGATGCGTGGCACCGGCGTATCACAAGCTTTGGGCAGTCGTCATCTCGCAACCACGTAACACGGACCTCGCCCGGCGCAGATCGCGAAGAATGCAGAGCATTTGTGCATGCATCAATGGCCAGGCCTAGCCCTGTGCGGGCCGTGCAGCCGGCCTTCTCTCTTGAAAGTCGTACGACTACAAGTGCTCCAATGACGGCGCTCCCCTCTTTCCGCCTCCCATTGCGCCTGGTAAACGATATGCCGTCTCGAAATGATAACAATATCCGTCCCTCGTGAGTCAATAATACATTGTAAAATAAGATCTAAATGGCCAGCCTTGCCCTTCATCAACTTCACCTGAAGTGTGGCAGTCGCGCTGCGTGAAACGTCCTCTGCTCAGGCGGCGACGAGCCGCCATCCCGTGGTGTAGAGTCGTGGCCAGAGGAACGGTCAGGTTGATGTCTCCCTCTTTCAGTGGAGTCATCTTCGTGTCCTTCGTGTGTCGCCACCTCAATCTGGCGAGGCTCGCCCTCGGCGACTTCTGACGGCTCGGCGACTGGCTGTAGCTCAGTGGCTTCTGCAGCGAGGCCCCTCTCCGCTGCCAGTTGCGTGGCGGCCTCCTTCTTTCGCGCCAGATCCTCGTCTTCTTGCTGTCGCAGCCGCTCTTCTTCCATCTCGAGATCCTCTAGCGACGGCACCTTGTCGTCGACATTGGGCGTGGGCGGCAGCGAATGCGAGGTGCGGTCCAGTCGAAGCGATTCCGCCGACGTGGCCGAGCCCAGCGTTGTTCGCGAGACGGTGCGGGAGCCGGAAAACAGGCCCGCAGGCCGCTTCCCCTTGCTGCTCCTGCTCCGCTCCTTGCCGCTGCTCTGGTCATCCTTCCGAATCATGTCGTACGTCACCTCGTCGTCGAGGGGCACCGCATCCTCCTCGCCTTCGCCGTCGCTCGGGAAGAGGTCGCCGCGAGAGCGATACGAGTCCGACGTGTCGCCCGAGCCCGTTGTCCCGCTGCGCTTCCGCATCACACGTATTCGTCCGTAGTCCGACTCCTCGTCAGATCCCAGCAACGGCTCCGATTCGGCGTTGCCGTGCTTCCCGGGGTGTTCCTGGAGATCCGCGGCGCTGGGCTTGTACCGCAACGTGCCGCCCACCTTCCACGGCAGCTTGCTCAGGAAGCCGATGGGCTGCGTGCTAGGGATGATTGTAGGGTCGTTCTCGATCGTTTTGCGCCGGGTTCCCCGGGTGCCGTAGCTCATGCCTCTCTTCCTGCGCGGCTGCTCCGACGTCTCGCCGCCGCCGTGCTTTCGTTGGCTCCCGGTGCCCGCCAGCAGCCGATCCCAGTCCTCGCCGCCCCAGCTTCCGAGGATGCCGCCGCCGCCGCCGCCCTGCTCCTCCTCATCCCAGTCGTCGTAGAAGTCGAAGCTGTACTCGGTGCGTTCGCGTTCGCGTCGGCGGCGCAGGCGCTCCTCCGGGTCGCCGAGGCAGAGGGTGGTGCATTGGTCGACGGAGTCGGCCACGAAGCCGAAGCACGGGTTGATGTAGTTGTGCTGGAAGGACCAGATGCCCGCCGCCGCGTTTTCGGTGACGGCCTCGGCATCGTGCGTGATCTGGTTCCATCGCTGGCGCAGTCGCGGGTCCTCGAAGAAGGCCATTGTGGCTTAGGATGCGAGCGCCAGCCCGAATGACGTCGTCGGCATTGACGAGCGGGGGACTGGCGGTGTGATGGCGATGCGAGGCGGCTTCCAGTCAGCGTTTCATCGTCTCGGGGTACTGTCGTCAGACGTTGCGCGACAGACGCCTCGGAAAGTGATCGATGGATATGTCTGCCTTGGGTGTGGGGAGGCTGGGGTGCGGCGTTGATCGATGTCGCAGATTGCCCGGCGTCAGCGGCACGTGCGAGGAGCTACGTTAGGTGCCCGTTCTTAGTCCATTGGTTAGGACTGACCAGCATTTGTTCACGGACGTCTGGGGAGCCCAGCATTGGGTCTCATATTCCAATTCGGAACGAAAATTATGGTACAAAGTACGAAGTTCAAGGAGAGGTCGATATCTTGTTTAAGCAAGACTACCTAAAGCGTCCTGCACTGCGGGTTGTGTTTCGCGGATATCGCAACGTTCACAGTAGAAAGATCGTGACGACGCACGCCGACACGGATCGAAGGAACGCAATCGTCCGTCCCTTCCGCGCAAATTGAGCAATGTGCAAACAGCATGAAAGTGCTGCAATTGCATCTGAAGAGTGATACGCTCAAACAAAGGCTGTTTTACAGGTGAATGTGCATCCTTAAGCTGAGGAAGAGGCATCGACATTTATGACCGAAGAGTCCAACGGCCAGTACGGATGTAGACATGTGCGCCGTCGCACCCACAGCAGCCCGTCAAGAGCGCGCGCGACAGCTTTACCTCACCAGCAAAGTCCTGCAAAAAGCAAAACAAAGAATCTGCCGTAGTGGAAAGACCAAAAAAAGGCAAAAAGGTAAGCTCGAGACCGGATTCGAACCGGTGACTTCAAGATCTGCAATCTCGCACGCTAACCGCTGCGTCACTCGAGCTTGAAGTGCGGACGGCTTATTATGCATTATAGCCTCTCGTGCCCCGCATCGAATCGTTCCGAAAAACAGTGGAGCACGACCATCTAGCCCAGCAATGAAAGGTGCAAAAGAACGCCAAATCAAAACGGTGATCTCTGAGCTTATGTATATGGGATTTCATGTCATGACTCGAGTGGGAAAGCCAAAGCCTTCTCCCGCCGCCATCTCGGGTGTGGATCCTTGCAGTCGCGGCTTCGGCCTGGAGTCTCATAGAGTCTCAGTCTCGCTTGAACATGAACGGCATTCACGATCAGAGAAAGCAATCCTGAAATCTTGTGAATAGCAGTCAAATTGATATATGTAACGATATCATTCGCCATCGTCATCACTTCCGCGGCGCCCTCATATTAGCCAGTACCCGTCCCAGCAACTCCTCCCTAGTGTCACTGTCTTGCGGAAATAGATTCCTCTACCCTGAGAATCAGCCTTCATCTCCATGTGATCTTCAGTCTGCTTTTAGCAAACTTACCGCTGCTAGCCACCTCCTCAATTCCTCTCTGGTCCAGGTCTGGGGGTCGCCTTTGGGATCTGGCTCCGCTGGGAACAAGTCGCCTCCCCATATTGTCCACGCGGCAGCTGCTGCTACGACTCCACCGAACGCTTCACTTTCATCAGGCGATATTCAACAAGTTGTTGCTTTAATCACTCACCCAGCACCATATTCTATCCCAGAGTTAGTCACATGGAAGCGGAAAATCTGCGTATAGACCAGGCTATCGTATTCAGGGCATCGCACTTACCTTGGACTTCATCGCATTGTCCAGAGGTGTCGGCATCTTGCTTTAGGGTAGTCTGGGGCGAGGCGGGTGGGCTCAGTCCGGCAATGGAGACGGCGAAGCAGGATTGAAGGAGACGTCGATGAGTTGGAAGACTTGATAGAGTATACATGGGCATATGCTAGATATAAATCCGGTCACGATCACGCAGAGACTCAGGCGAGGTGTTCAATACCTGGTGCCGTCCAATTCGCCACATCATGCTCTGACGCGGCGCCGCGTCCGCAGGCCCAATTGGTGGCTTGGACGCTGGCATCTCCGGCTCACCAGCCACGATGGTGGTCCGTGCGCCCCGCCGCGCGAAAAGCTGCGCACAAAATTAATTCGTGCGAAATCCATCCAAATCGCAACTCGCTCCCTGACAAGACCCGATTCATCAGATCTACTGAATCAACCGCCAAAATGCCTAAGGAGGTCGCTGATATCAAGAAGGTACGGAATGACCGTCGCTGCGAACGATTGTCCCGCCAGAGAACTAACATTTTCCAGTTCATCGAGATCTGCCGTCGGAAGGACGCTTCCTGTAGGTTTTGACGCCGAGCCCGCCCGATTTCGACGAGCGACAAACTCCAAGACAGAGCCGACGATACTGACCGATTGTGCAGCCGCGCGGATCAAGAAGAACAAGAAGGCCAACAACGTCAAGTTCAAGGTCAGGTGCCAGAAGCACCTGTACACCCTGGTCCTGAAGGACACCGACAAGGCCGAGAAGCTCAAGCAGAGCCTGCCTCCCAGTACGCGCCGACCCGCTCCCTTTCCCTCGGCCGGCACCGCGCCGGCCGATGTGTTGGAGCAATCAAGTTGCTGACATTTGCACCACGCAGACCTGCAGATCACCGACGTCTCCAAGAAGAACTAAGGGCGATGACGATGCGGTGAAGGGCGGAAAAGGCAGCTGGGGCCAAGGGAGGAAACCAAACATGCACGTATAGGCGTCTCGGGATACCTTGCATTTCATGTGCTCTGAACGCGCGCTCGCATAGAGTTGAAAAGAACGATTCAAGGCACACATCCATTCAGCGGTCCCCTTTGGGAAGCTGGTTGCGCTTCGCTGGTGATTGGGCAAAGACTTTGCTACCTGTCTGTCTATACGACATGCTTGAAGCGACGGCGTTCCTTCGTGTCGGAGAAGCTCATCAGATTGTGCAGTTGATCCTCCGGGACGTCGTCGCTCCAGAACACGACAAAATCCTCGGTGTCGCCCAACTTTTCGATCCTCCAGCCGGCCCATATCTTCTGTCCACGGCCGTTGCCCATTAGACGGTGCTCCAACTCTTGATACGCACTTTGCAGAGAGTCCCGCTGGTCCGCGTTGACCGTGATTCGGCAGACGCTGAAGGAGGCCTTGGGAACAAATGACCTCCGCATCTCGGGTTGCTTGCCCGCCGGGTCCATGTGAAACAGTAAGACAGCGTCGCATCCCGGGGCGATGTACTCAGACAACTTTCCGTTGCAGGCCTGGTTTTCGTAGCACTGGATCCATTCGTGGTGCGCTTCGGGCGAGTCCCAGGGTGCCGTGATGAGCAGAGACGGGGGGTCGGACTCCTCGATGTACATACTGCTGAGGTTGGCGTCCGAGTCGAGGTTGTGAGGCTGGTTCTGCTGTATCCACTCATCCTGAAGCTCCTGGCATTCCATGAGGGTCTCGACGAATTCGAGGTGATCGTGGCCGCCCCGCAGCTTAATGACGGCGAACTCGGTGACTGGCATTTTTGCTGAGGATCTTACGAAGACGTGAGCGTAGGGCAAGAGTGCACAAAGGTCTGTGATGCCTCGCGGAGTCGATGAGGCTGTTCTGTCCACTCTTATGGCGCCGGTGAACAGGCAGCGTTGGAATGACGTCGCAAGTTGGGGACTTGGCCTGTGCTCCAGACGCCTTTCTGCGGCGCAGACGTGGATCACGAGCATCATGGACAGAGCAATTTCCGGCGCATTATTTTACTACGTGAGTTTTAAGTTCATTAGGCTCAAACTGGCCATCCGAATACCGCCAAAATGGACGATCTGGGCTTCAGACGAAACGCTCGATGGCAGATGTCCTCATCGGCAGCCAAACACCTGCATCCGTCCGGGCATCGTAGGAAACGCAGACCACCTGCAGTCTGCACCTGCGTGACCGTGCTCTAATAATCAACTCGCCGGTAGCGCGAGTAGTAGAATCAAGCAGCGTTTTGGAAGCATCGCAGCAGCGGATATGCAGTGCAACGCGATGTTGCTGCCAGCCGGCTCGATGCAGCCTAGGAAGCGCGGCTTTCACCAGCTGAGCAACATGCAGAAGACCACACCGCCTGGCTTCGCCGCTGCTCGCCGAGGCCACCTGAGAGGATGCTGCATCCAGTTCCCGATTGAGCCGACGCGACTCCTTTGTCTGCGGTTGGGCGGTTGGGCCGTGCCGTTTCTTGCGATGTGTTTCCTTTTCGGGGAAGATTAGGCTGATGCATGACGTTGGCTACTCGACGTTGAGCAGGACAGGAGCTACGGTAGGTAAGGTAGTTAGCGATGTGGATGATCACCTGCAAGGAACACCCGAAGCCAACATCAATGCACGGAAGTCACTTCGTCAGCACACCCCGGCTTCTCCAGACGACGCCAGCTGAGCCAAGAGATAGGCCCCGAGCCGGGAGGCCAATCAGCCAGAATGGGACACGCCGGATGAGCACGAAAGCCCGCTAGTGCTGCAGACAGGCCCGACCCGTTGCATTGTCAGGTCGGTTGTTCGGGGCGCGGCGAGGGTCGGTGGCTTGCAGACGTTTGGTGAAGTCATGGAGAGATTTATGGACGACTGCGAGCACGGCCGTTTGGGCTCGGCAAGGCATCGAGGCGGGAACAGCGATCCGCAAGCCAATCTGGAAGCCTGCCGCGGTGAAGAGGGAGCACTTGCTAGCGCTGCTCCAGCAATGGTTCCCGCACTGTCGTGACGCCGGCTCTCCCTGGCCTCCCAATTGAAAGCCCCCCATTACAAAGACGAACTCGTACGAGCTTACGGAGTAGGTAGTTACACTGCCTCAAACGGAGTGCGTAACCTCAACTGACACCGGCGTGGAAGACATGCCGTGATTGAGGCTTGGACGACGTCCCCCAGCAAATCACCTCCTGCATCACCGTGCCCTGCCTGTGCCGGTCCCGCGACCCTTACGCAAGCCATCCAGCTCTCTCGCTGCTGTCGCCCGCGGGGAGTGCGGGGTGGGACTTTTTTTTTTCTGGCTTTGGCTGGCTGGATTGAACGATCGATCCCCTTGTCGGCGGGCTGTGTCACCCCTGGCCCCCGAGGAGCCCCATTTATCACCACGACGGCACCTCGCGCGCCCTCCGTCGAACCTCCCTGATCATCCGACGTCCACGATCACGGCCCCCGACGACGAACGGCGAAACCGAGACCCTGCGAACGATCCGCCATCTGCTGCTGACGGTGCAGAAGGGCCAACACGTGACGCGAGACGCCCGTAGCGCCCGCGCAATTGTGTGTCGATGCCCGCCCGAGACTCGGAGATGCGCAACGGCGGCTCTGATGCCCTCCCCGGCTCAAGCAATGGCGTATCCTTCGTGAACGGAGACGGCCCTCTCGTACATCGCATCAAGATGGACCGCAAGCAGTCGAGCCCCATGGCGCCGCCCTTCATGGTGTCGGCGCCCGGCAAGGTCATTGTCTTTGGCGAGCACTCGGTCGTCCATGGCAAGGTGAGCACCTCAACCATTCGCCTCCGGGCACCGAAGCCGAGGGTTCGTTTTGCTGACCATGGAATCGCAACGTGCAAAGGCTGCCATTGCCGCCGCCATCTCGCTGCGCTCTTACCTCCACGTCACCACGCTCTCCAAGTCGAAGCGGACCGTCTCGCTCCGCTTCCCCGACATCGATCTCGTGCACAGCTGGAACATCGACGACTTGCCCTGGCACGTCTTCCAGCAGCCCTCCAAGAAGAAGTCATATTACTCCCTCGTCACCGAGCTCGACCCGGAGCTGGTCGAGGCGCTCCAACCGCACATCGCAGTCATTTCTCCCGAGCACCCCGAGGAGGTCCGCAAGGTGCACCGCAACTCGGCCTCGGCATTCCTCTATCTCTTCCTCTCCCTCGGATCGCCGTCGTTCCCGGGATGCCTTTACACCCTTCGATCCACGATACCGATAAGCGCCGGCCTGGGAAGCAGCGCCAGCATTTCGGTTTGCTTGTCGGCGGCCCTGCTGATCCAGCTGCGGACGCTCTCCGGGCCGCACCCTGACCAGCCCCCTGAGGAGGCTCGCCTCCAGATCGAGCGCATCAACCGGTGGGCGTTTGTGTCGGAGATGTGCATCCATGGCAACCCTTCTGGCGTGGACAATACCGTTGCCACGCAGGGCAAGGCCGTCGTCTTCCAGCGGACAGACTACTCCAAGCCCCCATCGGTTCGCCCCTTGTGGGACTTCCCCGAGCTGCCACTTTTGCTGGTGGATACAAAGCAGGCCAAATCTACGGCGCACGAGGTTTCCAAGGTGGCCAAGCTCAAGGAGACTCATCCCAAGCTTGTCGGGTCCATCCTGGACGCCATGGACAAGGTCACCACGGCTGCCAACGAGATCATCGACGACGACGACTTTGACGACGAAGACGAAGAGAGCCTGAGGAGAGTTGGCGAGCTCATGACCATCAACCACGGTTTACTAGTATCCTTGGGGGTGTCCCACCCTCGCCTGGAGAGGATACGCGAGCTGGTGGACCACGAGGGCATCGGCTGGACTAAGCTCACTGGCGCCGGCGGCGGTGGCTGCTCCATCACCGTGATGCGACCCAACGTGCCCAAGGAGAAGCTGCGCAAGCTCGATCAGCAGCTCGAAGACGAAAATTACCAGACATTCGAGACGACTCTCGGCGGCGACGGCGTCGGCGTCCTCTGGCCCGCGGTCCTCAAGAACGGCACGAAGGAGGACGAGGAGGGCGGCATGGAGATTGATTTGGAGAAGTTCCTCAACGCCGAAGGTACCAAGGGCGTCGAGAGGCTGGTCGGCGTCCACGGCGACGGGGGCGAACGGGAGGGCTGGAAATTCTGGCGCGTCGAAAGCCGGTAGCCGGCCGTCGGGACCGGGGGCCAAGAGCGGGACACTCACTCGCTTCATCATATGTTGAGCTGGATTCCTCTTTGTTCATTTCGCTGGGCAGAGTAATGGAGGACATGACGAACAAGCCATTAATGTTTGGACGACTTGGCTGGCGGATTATTATTAGAGACTTACCTTACGGTTGCCATTGTAAGGCCCACTCACCAATATAAAGCTTATAATTACGCTTTCACACCATCTGGGTAAGCATGATCGGTTTCCATGGGGTTCTGACCGGACACATCCGAGAGCGAACCTGTCCAGCACGTCTGCAGCACAAGCCAAGGCGAATCGCCAAGTCACGGCAACGCCGCACCCGTTCACTCCTACCTCTCAAAACGACGAAATGACGCCGGATGTTCTGTGAGGAAGGAGAGGCTTGCCTCGAATTTCGGTGCTTCGTGCGATGCTTGTTTTATTCCTCCTCTTCCCGACTCGCAGCACGCGCAAAGCATTGTTCTGGTCCACGCTACATTTGGCATCAACACCCTCTCTTTCCGCCTTCTCGCTCTTCTTTTGTGGCATGTCATCCTTACTCTGCTTGCATATCCAACCAGAAGACATATTCGCCTACCTGATAGTCAACTCATCGCATCGAAAAATACACCCTCCTTTCCGAGAAGTGTCTGTGCCGCCGAACAAACAATGCAGGCTACCCTCGAGGATTGCCATGCCATGCTCGTCTACCTCACTACCACAAAATGTATCCAGTGCCACAAAAGTTTGCTTGGATTAGACGTAAGCGACAACATGCTCATAGTGGTACCCTGTGGACACATTTTTTGCGCTCATTGCTACGGCTCGCTGTCCACAGTCATGGCCACGTTCTGCAGCCGTGGAAGCCGGCAATGCGTGCGGCGAGCAGTGCAAGGCGTGGACTTCCTGTGCCCCCATCAGGTCAGGACTCACGTCTTATGGGGAGGCGAATTCGAGCGGCTGGACATCCCCGACGACTTTTTTGTCCGCGACGACGAACACCTGGGCATCGAGTGCGGGCGATGCAAGGCGGAAGGCCTGCTGCGGCAGTACACAATTGAGGCGCACGCCAAGGATCTCCTGCCCGGACGGTTCGTGTTTGCCTGCCTGGGCCCGCTGCTGGATGCCATGCACGGGCTGCCCCTGGCGAGCTCGACGGTGACCCACGCGGACGAGATGTTGCCGCAGCTCCAAGACTTTGGGTGGGAGAAGACGTTGGAGTTTCGGGAGCAGATGAGGGGCGTGGCTCGCGAGAATGGCTGGCACGAAAAGCTTTTGCAGTGGCACATCATCTTTCGGGCTTCATTCATTGAAGAACTCTGCGCGAAGAAAGTTGTGCTGGATGATCGGAACGATGGGACGGATGGTTCCGAGGGTCAATCGGCGCAGTATACGCCAGGGAGTAAGGGACCCGCAGCGGAGAAGAAAGATGCATAGAGCCCTGTTGGCGAATAGCGCGCTGTGTGCTTCAGAATGCCGATTTGAAACTTGAAGGACCCGTGGATGGAGCAGCAGCTTGTTCAGATCCCTCATTCCGGGAAGCGGCATGCTTCATATGTTTTTCTAATGCAGAGCAAGAAACTTCGACAGACTTATAAAAGCCGAGCCGGTACAGCGAGTTGATGTAGAATTGCTTCATACCTGACTGCGGATGGAGTATGCCACTGCCATGGCATGGCGTATATTCGCACAGTTCAAAGAAACTTGATAACGGCTGCGCAGCGAGGCAAACGTATATAATCAAGCTACTGAAGTTTCTAAGATATGCTTTGCTTGATAAGTCTCAAATAGTCTCATAGAACCCCTCTTTGCCTAGCCGTACGCTGGTGGCACGCATGAACAACTACATACACCACTGAGTGGCGATCAAATTTTGATGATCCTGAGATCGTCTGGAGCCAAAATTCCCAAGAACAACGAAGCAAGTTGACCTGAAGGAAGAGGGCTATGGCATACGAGATACCTGAAAGAAAGCCCGGGCCTACACGGACTGAATGACGAGCCAGCCATGCCCACCCTCCCAAGCCCAGGTCCATCCCCGCGGGATGAGCACTCGCTCCGATGTTACACGCTATGCGTAATATACAGCACGCGAAAACTCGAGGGAACGCCGAGTTAACGCGAAGGAGGTGCCGTGAGTGGAGGCGTCGAAGGGCAACATTGATCGGAACACCGGCCGAGATAGCCGCCGAAGTCTTCCACGTTGTTGATCCAGCCGGTGGTTGGCCACAATACTTTAATTCCCCGCATCACTGCTAGTTTGAAGGCGCTAAGGCGGGGAGGAGGGAAGCGCCCTGACTAGCAAGGCGGTTGCAACCAAGATTGCCGTTGCCGAGAGTCGCGATTCAGGGTAGTGTTGTGACCGCTCGTGGGTTCGGGACAGATGACGTCGTGGGTATGCTGCCGCCGTTGCTTCTTTTCTTTTTGGCCCTCTTTCGACATCTCCACAAGCGGCTGTCTGCCTGGAAGAGCGATGCCCGCAGACTGTCTGGGTGCTGAGGCACGACATACCTTGACTTGGATACTGGGCCACTTACACGACAGCCCGGCAAAGATGTCCGACTTCCAGTTGCTGCGGTTGTAACAAGCGTCCATAGGTACCACTGATACCCTTCAAGAACGGCAGTCGGAGCCTACGATGCGCGATTAAGCAGGCTAGACATGCAGGTACGGGTGTTGAAGGCGTCAGGCTTTGCAGTTATGTCACAAGGCTGGCACCCGAGACCCGAGTCAATCACGGCAAAGACTGGACGCGACCGAGTCATCAATGCATTGTGCCAGCACAATGGCGGCTGTGCCTGACAGGCTGGCGAGCCTCGCCGCCGACCCACCGGGTCCCCATCTGCACCGGCGCGTGGCCACCGGAGTCCTCTGCCGGTGTGGTTGGTGGGATGGCCGCGTCCTGGCATCTCACTGGCGCATTGCCTGAACGGGCAACTCGCCGGCGGACACGGGCCCACGCGGCCACTTACAAGCCCGCCAATGACACGGGCTTGCCGCACACACCCACAGTCGCTAACGGCGGCGAGCTGACGGCAGCGTGGCCAATGAGGCCGCCGAAGCGACCAAACTGGCCGATTTTTCTTTGCTTAGGCGCGTTGCGCTGAAGCCGCCCGACGTGTAGGTGGCAAGGGGCCGCGGCCGTACCTGGACCGCTGGTTCGTCGCGGGCTCACGATGCCCTGGCTTAGCTCTGTAGATTCAGGGGCCGCGACGAACCAGTTGACGATCCTGTTCGCGGTGCCTTGCAGCGGGCGGATCGCGAGATGCGGGGGAGATGCCAGGGCTCGAAACGAGCTATCGAGTTCAGGTCCCGTCTGATGTGATGCTCTTCAGGGGCGGCGAATGCTGCCAGTGGCCAGCTCGGGCCGTGGACATGGAGTCTTGATGCTCGTCTTGCTCTTTGTGAAAAATGTGACGTCCAACCACTGGGCAACTTCAGCACATCCACAGTCCACACCCCCCATACAGCTTTGACGGCACACTGAAGCTATCACATGAAGGGCCTGCATGCCCGTCACGTTCCCCACGACGATTCATGGCAAGCGGGCACCGGCAAGCAGGGCCCCCTCAGTACAAGCTGACACCCTTTCGAGCTGCGGAGGAGGAGCTGCAACCATGGCTGGCAACGACGGCAGCGCCGATAAAGATACCAGGGCTATAAGTATGTGAGCCGCTCCCCGTCTCCCCTTCTTCCCGTCCCCTTTCCGGTTCTTCAGCGATTCCGCCCATCTTTCATTCAAATCTATACCCAAAGGTCCCTGGTGGATCTGTTCATTCTCTCAAACCACTTCAAACCTACCTTTCATTCACATACATACACTCCCTTTTACAACAGCCAACATGTACGCTGCTTTCGCTACTCTCGCCAGCCTTGGCCTCATGGCCACCACGGCCCTGGCGGCTCCCTCCAACCTGCCTCGCGGCTCGGGCGGCCAGAACGTCGTCTACTGGGGCCAGAACGGCGGCAACGCCGTCGAGAACGACGACCTCTCCACCTACTGCACGTCCCAGGCCGGCATCGACGTCATCGTGCTGTCCTTCCTGTACCAGTACGGCAACGGTGCTACCGTCCCTTCGGGAAGCATCGGCCAGTCTTGCTCCATCTCCTCCACCGGCGAGGGCCAGGGCTGCGACGACCTCGCCAAGGCCATCGACACCTGCCAGTCCAACGGCGTCAAGGTCATCCTGTCCCTCGGCGGCGCCTCGGGCTCCTACGCCCTGACCTCGCAGGCCGAGGCCGAGACCATTGGCCAGAACCTGTGGGATGCCTACGGCAAGGGCTCCAGCAGCGTGCCCCGCCCCTTCGGCAACTCCTTTGTCAACGGCTTCGACTTTGACATTGAGTCCAACAGCGGCAACCAGTACTACCAGTACCTGATTGCCAAGCTCCGATCCAACTTTGCCTCCGACTCTGCCAACACCTACTACATCACTGGCGCTCCCCAGTGCCCTATCCCTGAGCCCAACATGAACGAGATCATCACTGCTGCGCAGTTCGACTATCTCTTTGTCCAGTTCTACAACAACCCCGGCTGCTCCGTTGGCGGTACCATCAACTTCGACGACTGGAAGACGAACATTGCCAACACGCCTTCTTCTGGTGCCAAGATCTTCATCGGTGTCCCTGCCTCCCCGCTCGGCGCCACCGGCACCCAGAGCGGCGCCCAGTACTACCTCGAGCCCAGCGCCCTGGCCACGCTCACCGGCCAGTACTCCAGCGATTCCGCCTTTGGCGGCATCATGATGTGGGCTGCTGGTTTCTCGGATGCCAACGTCAACAACGGTTGCACCTATGCTCAGGATGCCAAGCACATCCTGACGACTGGCTCCGCTTGCTAAACGACTTGTCCGTCGCAATTCCACGGTCTTGTCGTTTTTGTTCTTCTTCACTAGACATATTTTGTTACGATCTTGTACATAGAGTATTAGACAACTACAAATCTAGACTTTGAGCCTACTGGAACATAGACCCTGCCTTCTTATCGCCTCGACTGTAGCAGCGCGACTCACTGCATATAACAATCCATCCATCATACCTGTGAAATTATCGCGAAAACAGACTTTGTCTTGGCTGAAACAATGGGACTAGTGAGAGCCGCACTTGTATGGCTCTTCGTTGCCAAGACCCGTGATTACGCGGCCGAGGCACGCAAAAAGGACCTCAATTTTGGACTGCCCGTGGAGAAATTCACCACCATGTTTCTGCTCAAGGGTCCTCTATTCTATGTTCATGGGCCCCATGTGCGATGCACCGCAAAGCAGAGGGCGTATACCGTCGCCCAAGAAGTCCTACTTCCCAACAGATGGACTTTGAACACTTTGGTGCTCCCCCCACGCGCGTTACGGACCTGGATCTGAGAAGCTGTAGAAATTTCTATCGAATGTGATTGCCTCATATTGAAGCACGGGGTATCAATGACATCTTTAAATTTCATCAAACGTTGCCAGATCGGAACCCCGCGGCACCCGAGCAAATCCTCCCTCTTGAATACAATTACATCTCTCCAGACGAATGAGTCAACCGCAAGACTTCTGCCCTACGGCGTGGGGAGCTTATGTATGTTACCGAAATAGCACGCCTGCCAAGTCCCGCGGCTTCGTGGGTCTGCATGGTATCCGACATTTTGAGTTCAGGGCGGAACCAATTGCCGCGCATCTCGCGAGCACTTGTCAACCCAGTGACCGATTTGAGGGAGACGTCGTGGAGAAGGCCACTGCTGGCCGCGCAAGCTGGTGGACACCCAGATACGAATGAGAGAGCAAATATTGTTGCATCGTCTTCCGGGTCTTGGCAGCCCTGTCCCTCTATCCTTTCGCCCGCCATGTCCTTCCAAAATGCTCACCCCACAGAGGTGAGAACTTGAACCTGCAATAAAGAGACGATCGCCTTACCGTCAATTTCTTCGTATTGCGACAGCAACATCGTTCTTCTTGCCTTCCCTCGTCAAACATCTTTCCAGGCTCCAAGTTGTGACCTCTGACAGGACGATCTCCAGACATTTCAGCCCTACGAGGCCGAGTCCCAAGTCTTTGAGTGCACACGGACTAAAAATGTCATCAAATGATGATGATTATGCTGTGAACCGTCCCGCCAAGCTCCCTCCTTCGATCGACAGTGGCCCTTCCCGTGAGGCTGTGCAACAAGCGTGTCCTGGGAAGTGTGTGGGGACGGCGCAGGACAGCAACGGCCCTACAACGCCTCCTTCTGCCGTACGCCGTACCGTCAAACTTGTCAAGGGAGAAAACGGAAGATTCGAGTTTGTTCAGGGCACACGGTTCACAAACAATTTGCCGCTGATAGTCGGCTTCCTGGAGATGGGCAATGCGGCCGACTTCGCGGCCAACGTGTGGAACGAGGTGCCCGTGCCCACACATGCCGTCGTATTGATGGCCATTGGCGGCACAGTCGCCGCAATGGTTGCTGTTATTGCCTTTCGCGACTTCAGGCTCTCGCGCAGAAATGTTTCATTTCTTCTTCAGCAGCGACGGGAGCAAAAGGCCGAGCGTGCGAGGCGACTCGAGGATGCAGAGTCAGTACGGACTATTGACGTATATCAAGCCGTCACATTCCGCGAGCTCGGTAGTGAGGTCATCACCCGTTTGCTTATGGATCTGCTGTTGGGTTTCGGCGGCATCGTGATTTCCGTCGGCACTTACATGGCTATCGGTGGCGCGAACAAGAAGGTCTGGTCTACGAGCAACCTCCTCTCTGGGTATCTCGGAAACTCGCCTATTGCCCTCAACGGTCTGATAAACTCATTTTGGGCGGCCTATATCTTCTACAAGGCACAGGAAAACATCAAAGTTACCCGAACCGTTCTCGAGGGCGCAAAAACGTCGAGATTAATCAAGCGACGCAGCCGACACGTCCAGATTTTCTGCATGGTCAACGGGACTGCAACCATAGTGGGTGGCGTCGGCTCGATGCTGACTGCAACTCGATGGTGGGCATACGTTATGCTCATGCCCGTCTTCATCTCGTCGGTCTTTTGCAATATTTGGTGGAGGAGAAGAGTTGGCTATAGCCACTCGCAGACCAGGCCTCAAGACTTCCCGTTAGTTGTTCCCAGCGATCTTGTTACGCAGCTCGAGTTCGCTGCTCGAGCGCAAGGTACAATCCGGGAACATCAAACTCACCCAATCGACCAATTCGTCACCGACCCCAATTCCCTCCCTGACGCTCTGGCATTTCTCGAGCAGTATGGCCTTTTTGATGACTTTTGTCTCGCAGCCATGTCAGACCAGGACCTTTGCCATGCTCTCGGCGGTAGCCAATGCGTCGAGGTGAATATTGGAGTATGTGAAATATTGGCAATTCCGAAAGCCTTCCACGGCAGACTACTCGAGATGGCTCAAATATGTGTTCGGGATTTGGGGCTTGAGCATTTCAGGAGCCGCGAGCGATACATGGCCGAGTTGCTGGGCACGTACTACAAGATTGTAGGCAAAGCCGGCTTTTATGGAAACGACGACGAAAAATAATGATGCGACTAGCTGTAGCGGCTGGTAGACCTAAAAGTCGCCTTCGCAAATCCTTCAATTTGCCTCACCAGCCGACTCAGACGCACCAAGCCATGCTCATAATTTAGTTGCTCAAGCGCGACCTGCCGTAAAATTTACGTCGCCATCTCGGCTCTAGTGACCTGTTCCGAAGCCTGGACCAGATTGGGGCGTTTTTCAACCCACACTTAGCTTGCATTTCTGCGTGTTATCGCGGCCGCGCGTTGTGAGGAGTTGGGCAGCAGCGTCAACGAAGGACTCGGTATTCCGCTCCAAATCGTGATGCTGCATTTGTGAGCTTGGAAAAACTGCGGCATAGAATAGAACTAGTGGAAAAGACGTGACGGTTCTGCTTCTCGAGAGGTTTGAAAGTGATGCTAAGACTACCCCAAATATAGTAATGAGTGCGCAGGTGACGCTATCATTTTTTCGTTCATGTCAGAATTGCTCATTTGGAAAAAGTTGGCCTACGTAGTTTCCTTGGATGACCATACCTCCGCTCACCGTAGTAGGACCCCGAAAGTCCGAGCCACCTTGACATATCCTACGAACTTGGTCTCCCTCAACCCCATCGCGTCCAGAATGTGCGCCTGTATATGACTCCACGGCCCCAAGCTCAGTTGATCTCGCGATCCCAGCCTTAGTTATCTCTTTAACCCAGCGCTGAAGCTCTCCGACCACTGCAATAAAGCCTGGGTCATCTTCATCCTCAAACTTAGTCATACCCATATGATTGTTTCGAATGCCCAGTGGAATGTATCCGGGCAGGATACCGGAGTGAGATGGAACGACCTGCAACAGCATCAGCATACTGGCAGCAGCAGAAATATTACCAACTCACAGTGCCAACCCCTGGTAAAGGTAGTTCCTCATAGAAGCAAGTGATCTCAATATGGGGAAGGCTTTCTTGGGCTCGTGATCGAATCATGGTGTGAAAGCCGTCTTGGATTCGCGCAAGCACCTCCGAGTTACTCTTGAGGACCGCCAGAATCTCAGCATTTGTTTGTTTGAGCAGGCCAAGGGCTTTGGCAAGTCTCTCCGCCCACTGTGCAAGCCCAGAGCCGTGGTGTGGAGTACCGAGGAATACGATCCCTCGAGTAGACTGAAGAACCTGCTTAAGATGTCTTTCCGGTCGCTGCTGTGCCATCATAAGGGCCTGCTCTGTTAAAACAGCGTGTCGGTATTGGGGTGCGGCAATCAGCTCACATCCTCACAGACAAGACCACCTAAGCTGTGGCAGACGAAGATAATGGGACGATCATTCTGACAAATTCAGTTTTATAGACAACAATCCAGAGGCGATGACCAACCGTGTCGTCGCCTTCTCTGTAAGTAGCGATAGCAGATAGCATATTCATCGAGTGGTTTCCAATCCTGTTTTTCGACACCATGCCTTTCCAGTCGGTCACGTAGGCATCGTACCCAAAAGTGAGCACTCGAGCGGCGGGAATTCGTAAGGGTAGTAGGGCCTGCGGCCACGGGGAGCTAGCATTCTTCGATCGCCAGGTTTTCTCGCGGTCGCCCGTAAGGCCGTGTACAAAAATTATACTGCGTCAAGCTCCCCCATGAGTCGACGCCATTAGAGCAGTTGAGAGGGTCACTTACTCGACCGCGCTTTCGTCGCTATCGTGAAGCAGCTTGATCCCGCAGGGAAAGACCTTTGTTTTTGCCGCTGATTTTCGGGACGGGGCGCTTTTAGAAGAGACTTCGTGGTCCTTTGTGGATCGTTTGCGCCAATGCCAGGGCCACGCTATCATCGCCATCCGCCGTTGCGACTGTGTGTGGCGAATAAATTGACAGATATATATTATTAAAGGGCGACTGTTCGAAGGGCTATAGAGAGTATCAAACTCGCTTTATGCGTAGAAGATGAGAAGGTTGGAACGGGGGCGGGGAACATCCAGGCAGCGATGACTATTTAGACGAACGCAGCACGCATGCCATACACCATATGCTATAATCCGTACGCGCCATATAGACCCCAAGCCGTATGAATACAAACCAATTACAGAGCTATTCTAACGACGCCCAGCTGCAATAGCGTCAGCCGTCTGCGGGATGCGGCCGCCGCCACATCGCGCCCCGCACGACCTAGCCTTCTGCTCGCAGAGTTATTATTAGAATACGGCACCACTATATCAGACAAGACGACAAGACGCATCCCAAGCCATCTTGTAACGTACAGTTACGCATATAAAGACGAAAATGCAACGCCGCAAGCCCGATATCACTCAAGAAGGCTCGAAATTCGGAGCTACGCAGGTTACTGGAGGATGTTCTCTTCAGGGCAATTTCGTTGGGGCTACCATCAGTGCGTTTGTGGCTGGATTGAACATTTTATGTGAGCTTTGACACTTATACCTCTAGATTTCCCGGCAGCGCAGCCAGATTACGCGGGCGAGTTCTCTCATTCACTATTGCAGCCGGTCAGAGCGTTCGTTCCACGACCCAACCTGCGCGACAAGATCAAGACGTGGTTCGAGCATGACTCGGCAGCAGGGCACACAAAGATACTTATTGTATGGGGACTTGGAGGATTCGGGAAGACGCAACTTGTACTCGATTACGTGAACCAGCACCGTGATGAGTATAAGGCAACGTTCTGGATCGAGGCTGGACGAAAGGAATCGATTGAGCGAGATTTCATTAACCTTTATTGCACCTTATTTGAAGTGCAAATCGCCCCTGGGGGAGAGACAATCAACATCCATGGTGCTGTTCTTGGTGTGAAAAGCTGGTTCTCTAGGCAAAACGGACGGTTTCTGATGGTATTTGACGGCGCCGATTCTATTGAGAATGAGCAATCCGAGGACTATATCGACATCAAACACTTCATTCCGAGCGCATCATCTCTCGAAGTTATTATAACAAGTCGGAGCAGCGCAGCCAACGGCATGACACAGGTGGATGGGGTCGAAGTTGGCGAGATGGAGCCCAGGCAAGCTATGGAGCTGTTCTACAAGTACTCCTTACTGCCACGTGATGATGAAGGCGCCAAAGATGAGGTTTTTGCAATTGTCAAGGAGCTGGGGCATCTGGCGCTGGCAGTCGCTCTTGCTGGAACATACGTGGGGAGAGTTCCACGGCTGCAGTCCGACATCAAGGCATACCTACCCGAGTACAGAGAGCGGCAACGCGACCTGCTACTTCGCAAACCAAATTCGCTTATTCATCAGTACCGCGAAAGCGTGCTTACCACCTGGGAAACGTCTTACAAAGCCGTTGATGACGAGTGCGGGGATGCTGCAAATCTCATGACAATGCTGTCGTTCTTGAACCACGCCGACATTTTTTTCCAGTTGTTCAGCCCTAATTTGCAGGCGGAGAGCCCAATATCAAGCGAGAGCTTGATTAGCAGAACTTGGAGAACCATTCCCTGCTTCCGATTCTTGTTGAACAAACACAAGTTGGAAGAGTGCTTTGAGATCTTACAAAGATACTCCTTCACGCAGTGGCAGAGTGATAAACGGAGCTACGCAGTTCACAAGCTAGTGCAAGCTTGGGGCATCGACAGACTTGACGAACAGGAACGACGCAAATTTAGTCTCGCGACTTTTGCACTTATCGTGGAAGCGATCGATGCTTGCGGCAACGCCCCAGCAGACAGGAACCGACTTGTGCCGCATGTGATGGCCAATTTCGACACTCTGGTAGACGTTAGTGGAGCTAGTGATGTCCTTGACGCACTGCTCGAGGTAGCGAATTTCGTTGTGAGCATTGGACGCCTAGCGGAAGGGCATAAGATTCGCAAGTACGTGCTGGATAGCCGGAAGCGCATCCTCGGCGATGAACATCTAGACACAATCAAAGCCATGGGTTACCTCACAATCTCGCTTGAGGATCTAGGCCAGCTGGATGATGCGGCAAAATTAGGGAAAGAAGTGCTTGAAAAGATGAAGCGCATCCTTGGCGACGAGCATCCAGATACGATCGCAGCGTTGAGTAACCTCGCAAACTCGCTTTGGAGGCTAGGCCAGCTCGATGAAGCGGCAAAGTTGGCGAGGGAAGTACTCGAGAAGAGTAAGCGCATTCTTGGCGATGAAAATCTAGATACGATCAGAGCGATGAATAACCTCGGAATCTCGCTTCTGGATCTGGGTCAGCTCGATGATGCGGTAAAGTTATGGAAGGAAGTGCTAGAGAAGAGGAAGCGCATACTTGGAGATGAGCATCCAGATACGATTGGGGCGTTAGGTAACTTCGCAGCCTCGCTTCGGGATCTAGGTCAGCTCGACGATGCGGCAAAGTTGAAGAGGGAAGTACTCGAGAAGAGGAAGCGCATTCTCGGCGACGACCATCCACAGACGATTAGCGCAATGTTTAACCTTGCAATCTCGCTTTGGAATCTAGGTCAGCCCGATGAGGCGGTAAGAATAGAGAAGGAAGTGATTATGAAGAGGAAGGATATCCTCGGTGACGACCATCCAGATACGATTTTCGCGATAGGTATCCTTGCAGAGATGTTACAGATGCTGGGATAGTATAGTGATAGCAACGATAACGAGTATTTTGCTAACCCCAAATCCCCTCTGTATAGTATAATTTGTTTGAGGGCGGAATAACACACAAACAGCCGAGCGCAGTGGCAGCCGTGCAAGTCGCAGGGACCTGCCCACGAAGGTCTTCAACAACACAACAGACGTCTGTGTCAATCGTAAGACTGACTTGTCCAGAATGGCACAGTTATATCGCGAGATAAACGCAGCGAGAGAATATATAAATGCCTCTCAAGAAGGTGGGAAGAAGCCGGCATTCTCATCATCAGACTAAAGGGAGGCAAGACCAAAAGCGGACGTAACGACGCAACGAGGCCGAAACGGATCTGTTGATCGCCGCCCGTCTCGGGTGGCCGTGGGGCCACTGTGGTGCGCTGGTCGACAGTGCTCGGGAGTAACACACTGTTGCTCTGATGCGAATAATTGCTTGAGGCATTCGTGTGAAGTTGAAGATTGCCGGCGCCATGATGGAGCGGGCCGGGGATGGATTCATTGACACGGGGAGAAACGGGGCAATATATGGTCGCAGAAGACATAACGGACATGGAGCCCTGACAAGGAGCCCCCGGCCATTGAGAGTCTTCGTGCTTTGCAGCAGCCTTCACATATTAGACCACAAGGCACCACGACATTTCACCAATTTGTTGCCGTTGGTGTACGGATAGGAGCAGCGGACTTATCCGCGCGCCCCCGCACCGCATCCGTTCTGGGGCTGGCTCTTGATGTCGATGTATTTGAGAGGGTTTGGCTTTAGGCACTCCGTTCCTCGGTGAATTTTGTGAGCGTATATTTTCTCGTTGCGACTTGCAATCAACCAACGACATGGGTTCCGTACCCGAAGTGGCGAAGCTGCGACCAACACTGAACTCCTTGCAGCCAACACGTGTATGATCTTGTATAGAGAATATTACGTGTGATACAATGGCACCACATGCGCACTACAGAATGGCTGGCTTACCCCTAACGAGGCTTTGGAACCCGGTTTCAAAAAAAGCTTCTCCTGACGCTAAATAGGCTGAGAGGCACCGCGTAGATAGCATTGAAAAAGGAAACCAGGGTTGGCTGGCATCGGTCGAAACCCCGATTAGAAGCTGAAAGTCAGCGGCAGAAATACATCCTGATACCAATCGTAACCCCATAGGCACCGACAGCTTTTGGCAAATGGCCATACTCTTACCAATAAAGAAGCGTTCGGTATTATCGGGTTGCTGCAACAAACCGTAAGTATTGCGTCAGCCACCCATCAAGACAAACTAACAAAACTATGGCTTCGGTCTAAGAGCAACAGCCAAATGTACGGCGTAGAGCCATCTTCCATATTTGTTGGTTTTGGCTTTGACTGGCGATGCCTGGCTCATTCTGACGCATTTAGAGAATGCCCCGCAGTGGCTGGATGGCTGGGATGCTGGAATTCCATCGCCAGCGATCGACAGCTGTTTATACAGGACCTGTACGCCATTATTTTACGACGTCATCTACGGCGCATCTTGCTATCCAGTCAGGCCCAGTTCAAGGTGCAGCGTCGGGATGCAATTAACCATGGCAGTTGATTTCACAGAGAGCCACACTGCAACACAGACCGGCCGCGTCCTATCACCTCCCAACGTCCCAGCACCCATTGTTACGCCCGCCGCAGACGAAAATTTGTCTTGAGAAGTGAAAATTCATTCCGGGTGACCAGTATATTCAATTTCATGATCGGTTTCTGCACCTCAGTGCCAAGAGAGTTCGATAAAAAGTCGTAGTGGGCTCACACTGACATCACAGCTTTTGATCTAGTCACACATGAATCACAGCAAGGACCAGACGCTAAATCGCCCTACGAATTCTCTTTCAGACTTTCTGGTGGCATTTGCCTTCGTCCTCTGAAAAGCCAAGACAACCTAGCTTGAATTCCCCGAATGGCTCCTTGATTCGTCGAAAATCCCCATCAAGAAACGGTGTCTACGTAGTCCAACATCTGCCTTCCTGCACCGTCTCAGGCGAGCAGACTACTCCCATACCGACCCAAACATCTACAGTAAGCATGGTACACGAACCAGTCAAGTCACAGTCACTCGCGAGTTCACAACTTGCTCCGCCCCCTTATGCAAAGGATGATGAGCGGCGGGATAATAGTGAACCACCAGCTCGTTGTGTCTGCAGCAGGATCTCACATGCTGCGGCTTTCAACAGTAGTCCCTGTGGAGGGGTATCGCTTGCAGTCGACTTCGAGCCACCTTCGATGGAATCCAGTTTTGAAATCTCCGGGGAACTGCGGATACCTGCGACGCTGACTAGCGCTGGGCTTACCGTAAAGCCGGGGGTGTTTGTGGCCAGCAGAAACAACATTGCCTCTGTTGCAACTGGACGTTCACCTTCGACGAAAAAGCATGATGAAGAAATGCGGCAACAGATACTGGATCTCGGTGCCAAGATGCAACAGCTGCAAGAAGAAGTATTTCAACAAGTCAAAGAATCGAAGCAACTGCCTGTTCCAAATTTGTACGAGACGCTCACTGGTAGCACAAGCAGCGCGCTCGGTGGAACGCAGCTGACAATTGGAGGTGATGGTGTTCCCGAATGGTTGCTCCAAAATGTTAGCAGCCCAAGCAAAATGGTCTCCTCGGTCCGACCTGAGTACGGTGACTTCCGCGGTAAAGTGGCCTATGTCAAACGTCGAAATAAGGAATTTGACTGCATCTCGGACTACTTTCCAATTCCTGCTACAGATGCATCCTGGATCTATAGATTTGCTGGAATGATGCGTCTCAGCTCCCGCACTATGACAACTGCCTTGTTCCAGAGCAAGTATTTCGATGGAATGAGCATACTTGATTGGCAGGCATTCTCAACCTATGTGCAAAGCAAAGACCAGTACGGCACCACCCTAATTCAATTCAACGGGGGGCAGGACGAGGAAGACTATTTCGAAGGAGAGGCCAAGCACGTTAGCACGCTTCAGCATTTTGCTTTCCTGCTGCGTGCCGACGACAGCCAGATCTCGTTTGCGAACTTAGTGGCTACACAACCTCACAGCATGCTGCATCAGCTCGCGCGCCTTGGATACGATGCAATGTTCGAGGAATTTGTGGTAAAGACGGTTCTTCTAACAATATCCAAGCGCGTGGCCGAAAAGTTGTGCTCAAGCATCACAGCAGATGCATGCGCGGCCACCCATCTCTTTTACTACGCTCTCAACAAGAAGTTTGGTAAACCAAAGAAGCAAGACGCCAAGACGCTGGCAAATAATTTGTTCGAGTTTGTCCAAGGAACGACGATCAGAATTATCGATGAATACCGCAATTCTTCGAATGTGGCCGACGCCGGTATATGTGGACGTGCGCTGGGGTATTGTGTCAAAGGCAGTCACCTATATGTCGAGGCTCTGAAGACCAGCGATGAGAAGGCCAATGAACGATATGCTTTGGCCTTCACTGCTCTAAGCACAATTGGCCTCGCAGCAGCCGACATTTTTTCTGGCGGCGCGACTTCAAAGCTCGCACAGTTGATGACCAAAATCGGAACCAGCTTGGCTGATACCGAGAAAGAAGCTCTCTCGATCACGCTGGTAGAGATGATCCGCCCGGTTCGGGACCTCACCACGGTGTTGAGCCAACGGCAGAGCGATGTTATCCGCAAAGTTGAAGTGAAAATTGCGACTAAAAAAGGTGCTGCCAAGGAGATGCTTAAAACTTACGCCCGTGAATTTCGCAGAACATTGGAAGGAGTTGACAAATACTTTGCTGCAAATGAGGGCACGCCAGGCAAGTTCAAGAAAATCCGGCCGCCGTAAGTTCTTTGGCTGTAACATGGAAGGCGTTGCTTGCGTACGTGACAACAGATGAAGGCCACGCTACTCTACTGCAGCACGAAACATCGGTTACTATTTGGCATTCCACAGCGCAGGGGCTAACTTTCTCTGGCATTCAATTTATTTCTCTTGATGTAATGGATATTTAAGTAATGAGCTTGCTGATGTTGTGTTATGTTTTCTTTCTGGCCTTACAGTAGCCCTAGAAGCTGCGACAAGTCTATGGCCGTAGACTGGCTACGAGGAGTATCAAAGTGAAACAACGCTATAGCCACTCTGATAGTTTGTTGAGGGTGAAAGAACATACAATAGGCCGAGTGCAACAGGGTCGTGTAAGTCGTAGAGCCAGTGCTTGCCCGAGCAGACTTCAACAAATGCAGCGGTAACAGGCGCCCGTGTAAAACATAGGACGGTAAAGGCAACAAGAGATTAGAATAGTCTCTCAAGGAAGCGGAAGCAAGACCAATGTCTTGTTTGTTAGACTATAAGAAGGCTCGGGAGAAGCTGATAAAAACTTGATGATCGTGCTAGTGACCATGGATATCTCGAAAGACATAACGATGAATGAGCATCCGAACCATCTGATGTCACAAAACTGTGACGCCACGCTCGCGTGCAGCATAATCTTTCTTGTGTACCTCGACATCTGATCATCCGGTTCTAAACCATCCTTTCATGTCTCCTGGCTTCAGGCTCACAATACTTTCCTTAATATATTTCTGATTCGGGGTCTGCACATTCGGGGTCTGCACGATCACTAGCAGAATCACCCGGTATATCTATTGAAAAGCTTAAACCTTTGTAGCATGGAAAACGCAGAGAGGCGCTGGAGGACCTACACAAGTTCCGACAACGAGCCGCCTTCCGGCCGTCTGACCGCTGATGCCACCCCGACGCAGTCTAGACGCATAGAGCGAGGCGATATCGTGAAGCGATCTCACTGAACCGGGGACTCCGCACTGGATCCAGATTATTAGGGTTAGTAAGGTAGGGTTATGGCTATCCCGTGCGGATGGTCATAAATTGATTAAGTGTCATG
Organism: Tolypocladium tropicale; assembly: GCA_024340005.1. NCBI lineage: Eukaryota > Fungi > Ascomycota > Sordariomycetes > Hypocreales > Ophiocordycipitaceae > Tolypocladium > Tolypocladium tropicale. The sequence goes on along the minus strand of JALHBU010000180.1, from coordinate 31,087 downwards.
CATCGTTGCGAGACACGTGGGGTGGCCGCGCATGAGCACAGCCTTGGCTTCGACTACCTGGGACATGGAGCCCTGATATCGAGCTCTAGCTATAGGGAGTCTTCGTACTCAGTAATTCGCAAATGCCCTCACACATATTACAACCTACACAAGGCAAAAAGCCATTACACCAATGTGCCGTGGTATAGGAGCCGCGGACTGCTCTCCCGCACCGCAACCGCTTTGAGGCTGACCCTCGATGCCATTTGAGACTGAAAGACTTTGGCTTGAGGCCCTCTGTTTCTTGGCGACTTTGTGAATGTATATTCTCGTTGCGCTTTGCAATTTTTCAGCAAGCAGATCATTCACGCGGCTTGATGAAGCCCTTGGTCAGACCTTGCTCAACGCCACAGCGTATCACCTGTTTCGGCGCATTGAGGCTGAGCACCGTGTTGCACGTGAAATGCTGACCTCACCAACCTCTTCAATTTCTCGTGCCGCAGCACCAGAGCTTCACGTAGCTTCCGCAGCTTCACATCGCTGCCGTCGTTGTCCTTTTGTCGTTCTTTTCCTGCCGAAATCGCGAGATACCCCCTTGACGCGTGCTTAATTTCTAATTATCCGCAGCCCTGAGCTACTGTCGCCTCAATTGGCCTCCCCTGTCGCCTCAGACCGAGAGACGCGTACGCAAGCTCGCCATGGACCAGACCAAGCTGCTCGAGCAGCACAAGGCGGCTGTCGAGCGCATCCAGAAGCAGGTCAAGTACTTTCACGACAACAAGAAGCACTTCCGCGTCTACCATGGCTCCACGAGCTCCACGCGCCCGCTGCAGTTCCAGCGCGACGCCATCGTCGACACGAGCGACATGGACCGCATCTTCCCCGTCAACCTCGAGACCATGACGGTCCAGGCCGAGCCCAAGGTGCCCATGGACGCGCTCGCTGCCCACTGCCTCAAGCACGGCGTGATCCCCAAGATCGTCATGGAGTTCAAGGGCATCACCGTCGGTGGCGGCTACTCGGGCTTCTCGGGCGAGAGCAGCATGTACCGCTACGGCCTGTTCAGCAACACGATCCAGGACATTGAGATTGTCCTCGGCGACGGGTCCCTCGAGACGGCCAGCCGCACCCACAACGCCGACCTCCTCGAGCACGCCGCCGGGAGCCTGGGCACGTTCGGCATCGTCACCCTGCTCACCATCGAGCTCATCAAGGCCACGCCCTACGTCCAGGTCGACCTCCAGCTGTGCGAGGACGTGACGCTGGCGCATGAGATATTCGAGGAGGCCACCAAGGTCGACGACATCCACTTCATCGACGGCGTCTACTTTCGCAAGGGCCGGATCGCCATCATGTTTGGCCGTTTCGTCGAGAAGCCGCCGTCGCCCGACCAGGTCCTCAAGAAGATGCAGGTTCACTGGTTCTCCGACACCATCGAGGCCATCCTCGACAAGAAACCCACGGCGGAGAAGCCAACGTCCATCTACATGACCACGACCGACTACCTCTTCCGCTACGACCACGGTGCCTTCTGGGGCGGCAAGCTTGCCTTCAAGCACTTCCACGTGCCGCAGAACTCGCTCACCAGGCGCCTGGCCGACCCCTTCCTCGACAGCCGCACCTGCTACCACGCGCTGCACAAGTCGGGCCTCGCCAACGAGTACGTGGTCCAGGACTTTGGCATCCCGGCCAGCACCGTCACACAGTTCATCGCCTACGTCAACGAGACGCTGCCGGAGCTGCAGATCTTCCTGGCGCCGTGCAAGGCGCCACGCGAGATTGGCCTCACCTCGCGCTTCCACCCCCGCGTCGCAGAGGTGGCAGACCAGCGCATCTTCGCCGTCGGCGTCTACGGCCGCGGCCCGCGGGACCCCAAGGCCTTCCACGAGCTCAACCGCAAGCTGGAGCTGCGCAGCGCCGAGCTGCTGGGCGCCAAGCTGCTGTACGCGCGGACGTACTACACCGAGGAGGAGTTCTGGCTCATCTACCAGAAGCCCATCTACATGGAGATGCGCAAGAAGTACAAGGCCGAGGGGCTGCCGGACGTGTACGAGAAGCTCAAGGCCGACATGGGCACGGGGGCAGGGAAGCGGAGGCCCATCCGGGGCATCCTGGAGACGATGTGGGATAAGGCCACCGGCAACAAGGAGTACCTGCTGAAGAAGTGATTGCTATTACGAAGCATGTTTTGCGTCGATACCTTTTTTTCTATAGATTTCGGTTCTGTCGTCGGCGTTTTTTAGAATCATACGCCGACGACGAGCCGCTCGAGCCTCGTTTGTTCGGGCATTGCCACTTAGATGTTGCAAGTTCAGCCATTGCGAGGCGCCAGCCGAACGAAGGGAGAGCATATCTTCTGAGCAAATAAACTGGATTCTAGCAGCTGAAGAACGGACAGAGACAGCTCACTGACTCTGGCCGTCTGATGCCTCGTATGATTGAAGATGAGGCCGTTCCGGGTCTTCCGCTTGGAGACACGGCCATGTGGGGCCGCCGTCGTTGATCAAGGGCCGTTCACGGTCGTCAATCGGGAAAACATGGCGTTGCGGCTGAATTTGGTTCAGCAACGTGAATGTTGCTTTCAAATTGCGATGACTCTTCATCGTGAAGGCGTTATGGTCAACCCCGCATTCGCGCCCTTTGTCAGACAACGCTATCGGCGTATATCTTGAAGCACGGATGTCGGCCATTTGACGTTGGCTCGCATCGTCGTAAGATCCAGCAACCATCAATCAGCCGACATCATCGCAGCTGAACGCACACCTCGTCCCACATGGCCACCGCAAATAGCTCCGCCCAGGCGCTCAAGGCCCTGCACGTCCCCAAGTCGCCCATCGTCTTCGCCAACGTGTGGGACGTGGCGTCGCTCAACACGGTGCTGTCGCTCAACGATGGCGCCGAGAAGCCCGTCAAAGCCGTCGCGACGGCGTCGTGGGCCATCGCCGCGGCCGTCGGGCTCCAGGACGAGGAGCTCACGCTGGAGCACAACCTCGCGGCCATCGCCAAGGTCGGGCCGCTGTGCCGCAAGGCCAACCTGCCGCTGAGCACCGACCTCCAGGACGGGTACGGCTCGCGCATCGAGGAGGTGGTGACGGCGGCCGTCAAGGCCGGGGCTTCGGGCGCCAACATCGAGGACAGCATCCCGTCGGCTGGCTTCGGCAAAGGCATCTCGGGATCACTCTACCCCGTGGGGGACCAGGTCCGTCGCCTGGGGTCCGCCCTCCAGGCCGCCGCAGCCGCCGGGTGCCCCGACTTTGTCCTGAACGCCCGCTGCGACGTCTTCTGCCTGGAGGATCCGTCGCTCGACGACGACACTAGGTTGCGGGAGGCCGTCGCCCGCGGCAAGGCGTTCCTCGAGGTCGGGGCAACTACCGTCTTCTACTGGGGGGCCGCCCTGACTAAGGCGCATCTGCAGAGGCTGGTCGAGGAGCTCGACGGCCGCGTCGCGGTGCTCTTGGCGGCGTACCCCGGCAGTCCGACCGTGTCAGAGCTCGCGGAGCTTGGTGTTGCGAGAATCAGCGTGGGACCGGCCCTGTTTAGAGCGGCCATGGGAGCGGTGAAGAAGGCGGCGTTGGGTATTCTGACTGATGGGAAGATGCCGTCGTGATGGGCATCGTGGGGTTTAGTCATGGTCATGAATATAGTCAAAAGCAATTGTGCTCAACGTTCAAACAATTGCAGCCGCCTCTACGATCACTCTGCCGTGCACAGGGCCTTTGGGTCGTTGAGCGCATGCCGGAGAGTAGCTTCAGTTCTCTGGCTCACACGTACTCGTACGCCACCACGCAAAATAAGCTCAGCTTACCACGGACGATCGTAACTCGAAGGGGTAGCCAAGAGTCTGGAGCGGGTGGGGTGGGATGATGCCACATCAAAACGAGGACTTATACCCATCCTCGGATGTTGCCCAGACGATTTATTGCACACACCCCTGGATTATGCCGGGCCAGAGGTGGCTTTCAGTTCTTCCCTGGCTCATTTTAGTCGTTCCTCAGAGGCAATTTGTAATGATCATCATGCCTTGGTGGCGGAGTGCGCATGGCACGTTGTCGCCGCGTGGCGTCGTCGCCAACTCCCGCCCGCCCGACTCAAGTTCAGAGCCTCGCGTCCGCGCAAGCAAGCCTCCCGCCAAGAGTCGATAGCGTAACGCATATCCCGGCGTTTCGTACGAGAACCTGGATATCCCGCGGGGCCCCGAGGCCATCGTCGACCCCCGGGCTCATCTCCCAAGGCTCGTAAGAAAACTGCGGAGGCTAGCTCCGGAGAGGGGACCATCTGACAAGACGAATCCACGCGGGGAGCGCGGGGCGGTTCCAACACGAGCTCCAGCGTTGTGTGATCCTAGATTAAAAAAAGTGATGCCCTTGGCACTGCCAAGACTGCGCAGTCGTTCGTTTCGCCCGGGTCCAACATGGACGCCGTGCTGACAGCTCGGCCGACCGCGCATGGCGGGTGGGACGTCCGGATCCCTGACTCGCGTCGGTGCTGACTCGGGATTGGGCGCACGGGTAGGGATCAAGTGCCCAGCGGGCGTCCAACCAACGGCGGCGCGGCTCGCCGTTCCAGAAAACTTCTCTTCCGATGGCGGCGTCGCGGTCCGCCGCCGGGCGCCTGCGCATCTGCGGCCAGCCAGCCCCTGCGCTGCGGCAACGACCGGCGCCCTTGCTTTTTAAGGTTGATTTGCGCCGTGCGCCGGCTTCGGGTCCCCTGCGGCAGCCATTCCGCGCACATGGCGTATGCCGGCGCGGCGCGGCGGGCGTGTGCAGGATGCACGGGCGGACGGGCTCCAGTTCCCAATGCGGCTTCAATGCAGAGAGCGCGTCGCCAAGGTCGCACGATGGCGAGGGTTGCAGCAGAGGCGCAGTCGACGAGATCGTGGGTATTGGCAGGCAAAGGGTCGTCGTCGCTTGCTTGTGTTGCGAGTACTCTCTGCGTCCGGACCATTATTACCTGGAGAGGAGTCCAGCTGACACCTCCCGTAGCCCGAGTGTCCTACATGTCCTCACGGATGCTATGAGGTAATGCTACGAGTACGAGTAGGCAGGCCTCTTCCAGTCACCCCGACCATCCGACGCCTTTTCCACCATGGGTGTCACTGGATGTGGATCATCTCATTGTCAGCTTCTCTTGCTTGGCTGCGTTCTGGAACGACGCGTGCTGGCAGGGCTGCTTCTTCTGACTCAAGCTTGAAAATGTATGGCATCGCGGCTCCACCACGGCCTGCTACCCCAGTTCCGCCGGATACAGACCCCCCTCTATAAACCGGCCTCAAGGCCCCGTAGCAGCCCCATAGCATAATCCACATGCACCGGTGCCGGCGCAGGATTCTTCAGTATAACAGCTGCAGCTTGCGACTGCCCCTTTGCTTGCCCCCGGGAGATCTCGTCTTGGTCCTGTGTTCGGTTTCTGGCTCCCGGTGTTGAGCATCATCACCACTCTCCTGCTGCGCGGGCAAACCTTGGACCAGAGAAGATCCCACGCCTTACACGCCCACCATGTCCGACGGGGACAGCTCCGCCCCCACGCCCGTCATGGCCAGCGAGAAGGGCCACCCCGTGCGCGAGTCCGATAGCAAAGTCGTGTCCGGCCCTGCCTTTACGTCCGAGTACGAGCACGAGGACTTCCTGACGCGCAATGGACTCAACTTCAAGTCGTTTCAGAAGAAGCACTATGGCCGGGGCATCGTCGAGCTCGACCGCGCCATGAAGTCGCGCCATCTTCACATGATTGCCATCGGAGGCTCCATCGGTGCCGGTTTCTTCGTTGGCTCGGGCGGTGCCTTGAACAAGGGTGTAAGTCAAAGGCTTCTATCCCGATGTAGCGGAGAATGAGTGTGCAGTTCGCTGACTTCCTCCAAGGGCCCGGCTTCTATGCTGATTTGCTTCTCCGTTGTTGGTTTCATGGTCTTCAATGTCGGTAAGTGACGTCGCGAAGCCCAGAGTCCCCCCTTGGTATAGGGCTCAAGCCGCTGACAGGCCGCAGTCTTCGCTCTCGGTGAGCTGGCCGTCATGTACCCCATCTCCGGCGGATTCTACACGTATGCCTCGCGTTTCATCGATCCCTCCTTCGGCTTCGCTGTCGGATGGAACTACTTCTTCCTGTGGATGGTCGTCCTACCGCTAGAACTCACCGTGTGTTCACTCGTCATACAGTACTGGGACACGGAAACGAGCGTGGCAGTCTGGATCTCAATCTTCTACGTCGCCGTTATCTTCGTCAACATCTTCGGAAGCATCGGCTTTGCCGAGGAGGAGTTCTGGGCGTCGCTGCTTAAGCTCGTCTCGACCGTCGTTTTCATGATCATCGCCCTGGTCCTCGTCCTCGGCGGCGGGCCCAAGGACGGACGGTACAACGAATACTGGGGAGCGCGCTACTGGTACGACCCGGGTGCCTTCCGCAACGGCTTCCGCGGCTTCTGCTCCGTCTTCGTCACGGCCGCCTTCTCCTTCACCGGCACCGAACTGGTGGGCCTGGCCGCGGCGGAGAGCGGGAACCCCGTCAAGTCTCTGCCCGGAGCCATCAAGCAGGTCTTCTGGCGAGTCGTGCTCTTCTACATCCTCGGCCTGTTCTTTGTTGGACTCTTGATTCCGGCCGACGACCCTAGACTGCTCTCCGACAAGGCCTACACCGACGTCAAGGCGTCGCCTTGGGTGCTGATTGGCCTGTATGCGAACCTCAGGGGCCTGGACCACTTCATGAACGTCATCATCTTGGTCTCGGTCCTGTCGATTGGCGTGTCCGCCGTCTTTGGTGGCTCTCGAACCCTCACCGCGCTTGCGCAGCAGGGCTATGCCCCGAAGCTCTTTACGTACATCGATCGATCCGGCCGGCCCTTGGCCTCCGTCATTGTCCTGATCTTGACCGGACCACTCGCCTACGTCAACTTGAGCGCTTCCGGCCCGGTTGTGTTCGACTGGCTGCAGGCTCTTTCCGGCCTTGCCATCTTGTTCTCCTGGGGCGCCATCTGCCTGGCACATATCCGCTTCCGCAGCGCCTGGGCCTACCACGGCCACTCCTTGGACGAGATTCCGTTCCGGGCGATTTTCGGAGTGTACGGCTCCTGGATGGGTCTGATATTGTGCGTTGTGGTTCTCATCGCCCAGGTAAGCTTCCCTTCCCCGGATTTATTAGCGTGTGCGAGGACTGACCAGATACTGTTTAGTTCTTCACGGCCATTGCGCCGCCTGGCACGACTGAGCTCAACACCGTCGAGGGCTTCTTCAAGTCCTACCTGGCTTTCCCCATTGTGCTTGCCTTCTGGCTCCTTGGCTTCCTGTGGAAGCGCACCGGCTGGCTGAGGCTGGACCAGATCGACGTCGACACCGGCCGACGCGAGCTGGATTGGGATGAAGTGCGAGCCCACCGGGAGTACATCAAGTCGCTCCCCACGTGGCGGAGAATTCTCAAGAAGCTGTTTTAGTGCCTTTTACGCCGCTGCGAAAATTGCAGCTCTCTCTGAGCAAATGAGCGGATTCTTTTGCCTTGCCGGCCATCAAAAAAGCATGTTGCTGCGATCTGCTGCAGCCCTAGAGCGTTTCAAATTTAACCTAATACAATCCGTGATGATCAAGACTCGTTGCGATGCATTGTGACATGTACTTGCCCAATAAGGCATTGATCTTGAATGGTAGGGAAAAGGGTCAGACGGCGTCGAATGCTCCGAAGTATTGAAGGCCGTGGCAGCCGACTTGTACCTGTTCCGTGTACGGTGGTGATGGCCTCATTCAACAGCCATGCGTGACGTATTACGTTGCCATTCTCGAAGGAAGTGTGCGAATCGCATCTAGGCAAGCATTGACCACAAAATAAAAAATAGTGAAGGTCGGCAAAAAGTAAAACATACAACAGCCGGTATTCGCTGGTCGTCACCGAGCCAACTACTAATCTGCCTCTCACAAGCTTGACTATGGGGGAGCGGACGAGACCCCGTATTTGTCTTGTGGATATGGTCGTATGTATCTGCTTCTGGACCCAATTTCACTTATAGAGGTCCTTTGCAGCCCAGGGAGCATCTTGGGCTTCGGAAGCAACGTGTGGGATAGCCAGACTGTTGGGTCTCGCCATCGCTTCGCTGAGATGTTTCTGTCCCTGGACCTTCGCATAAGAGGTCTTCAAGTAAACATCACCATTAGAATGTGCGTGTCTGCACCAGAACCGCGGATGCAGATTTGCATGGAGCGCAGAGTGTGATAGAAGCACAATCTTGCTCGCTTAATCGCTGTTCTACATATCAATAGCTAGCGAACCTGCCATTTGGCGGCGATTTCACAACTTGCCCAAAGCGAAGCGAATTGCAAGCACCAACCTGTTGTGCCCTATAGGAGAATATCGCCCTCCGCAATCATCGTCGCACAATTGTGGTGCGCGGAAAGGTGCATCCAGGCAAGACACGCTCGCCTCGCGCCAACGTCGCTGCCGAGGTGGCTTACACCAGCAAGACTGACACGATCGGAAGCTGCCGAGAATCGCCTCTTGGAGGCGACGGGAGGCACACAGGGGCAAGGCGAGAAGGAAAGAAGCCCCTCATAAATCTTTGCTGAAAGCCCGTCTCCTAGACTGCTCGAATGTTTCCTGCCAAATGGAAGCCTCGCCCTCTTCATCTGTGCCAGTCCGACAGCCACACGCAGAGACTGCCAGTCAATCCCCTATACGTTTTGCACCTCATTTTTTCTCTCGCTATTTCCATTCAGAAACTAAACATATCGTCGCAGTATGTTGGCACCCACCTTATTTCTCGCATGCTTTGGTCTGAGAGCTTGCAACGCCATCGACATTCGCCGGGGCGTGGACGTGTCGTCTAACAGAGGAGACGATGTGACGACAACCAAATTCGCATGGAGCGAGATTGCCAACCAGACCGGCGTTGATCCATTCGACTACCTCGCCGGCCCGTCCGAGACCCACGCCGAGACTGTGGCATGCACAAATGCAGGTACACCAATATCCCACCGTCTGGTCCGAAGCACTGACACATGGTGTGAAGGGTCACGGCCCCGACAGGCTAAACTGCCCACTCGCAATGAAAGGCTGGGACGAGCTCGCGGACGGAGGAAAGACCCTGAATATCCCCGCAGGGCAATGCTGGGCTTCGATCAAAGACTGCTGCCAAACAGTGGTGTGTGCCCCTTCTTCGGAAGATCTTCACATCGCAGAGAGCGAGGCCACGGGGCGCATGTGGTCGCCTTTGACAATAAAATGCGTCTCCGGCGGGAATGGCGGACTCTGGGTGGACAAAGGATGGAAGCTCTACGTTCAGTTGGTGCGGCCGCCTTCGCATCAATGCGAGAAGAATGGTTGACCATGAGCCGGAAAAGCTCGCCTAGATCGCGAAGTTCTAAATGAATTTTTATTTCTTGATGTATCGGGGTGCTGCCGTATCACAACCTGATCCATGCCCTGTTTGCAAGGGCAACGTACAGCCATCGCGACGTACGATGCGGCGATTTACTATTCATCAATATGAAGCCTTTTCTTTCCTTCCCAAGGCCCATGTTCACCATTTTTAAATCATTTGCTCTGTACCGCTGGCCAGAGAAAGCTGCGTGGATACCTCCAACTATACTTGAAAAATTCGAGCTCGTCAACACCAGGCTTTAAATAGCAAAGCTGAATGAGAAATGCCGCTGGCATAAGCACAACGAGGCATCCATAGAATATCCAATTATTCATGATATTATAAGCGTTCTTGCTGTCGCTTGTATCGATATCGCGTGTCCATGCGTAGCAGACCTGAATAAGCCTGAAGACGAGGCCGGTAACATTTGCTGCGTGAGCAGCTCGCCGCACATTACGTTCCGAGACGTGACGCTTATTGTCACGCATTGCGTCATAGTTAAGGAGGAAAAACTGGACGAGGAACAGGTTCAGTAATACTGTCGTAATGGTGTCCTTAAGAAGCCCTTTCGTTCCTTTAAGCCACCCATCGTGTCGTATAAAATTGTAGTATCCGTGAAGGGGCAAAATCAACGCTAAAGCCCGGTATCCGAAATAAGTGACGTTTTGTTGCCGTGCGACGTCTGGCGCTTGGCTGCCCATATTGCGCGACTTTTTGCTCTCTCCCTGTCGAGGCAAGAGGTAATTAGAGGGCTAACGATATATTGTGCCAAGTAAAGAAGATGCCGAATGTCTATAGGTCGGCAGTCCAGAATCAGATCAGATGTTGCCAGCGTATTATTATAAAGATAGCTCTAAAGTGTGGCTTAATTGGTGACGATTGCTGGGGTACAATCACAACAGAATGATATTATAGCGTCAGCTGGGGTATCGTGGCTTTTATACTCGTGCTGCAGCCAACAAGTTCCGCCGCCTATCACGTGGCTTAACACCGACGGATTACGGATACGTACGTATCTGCTGTCCCTCTGTATGGATAATTTTAGGGTAGCGCGGGCAGAAATTAAATTCAGAAGCAACCAACACCATTCATATTCCACATTAGTCTATTATGTGCTCCCCAATTCCATACGGCCGTTACATGGCAACTGGATGATGGAGCCCTGCGACGTCACGCCGTCGCGACGGCAAACGCCCATGAACGAATGATGGGGAAATATTCGAAGTTGTTTCCCCCCAAAGACACAGACCCGACTCCGTTTTTGATTTTGCTCTTGCATTTAAAAGACAGTCCCCTTGGTCTGCTTGCCCTTCTCCGCCTCCAGCTTCCTGACGTTGATGTTGCGCCAGATCACCACAAAGAGGAGGCAGAGCGGGAGGAACGCCGCACCAGCGATGACCATCTTCCTCTGAACATCGCCGTACGCGTCAATGATGGCATCGCGCTCAGGGGTGCCCTGGGCGTAGCCCAACTGCACCGTAATGTCGCCGAAGATGGTTGCCGTCTGGTTCTTGGAGTCTGCAGGGAGGAACTCGTCGAGCTTCTCGGGGAGGATATTGGTCCAGATGCCACCCGCAATGGCCTGGCCAATGGCGGCACCAATGGAACCGAACATGGTGAACATGGCAATGGCGACGGCGATCTGCTGGTGGTGGATGCAAGCCATGATGGCGAGCTGAGCGGTCATGGACCAGATGCCGGACGAGATACCGTTGAAGAGCTGGCACATGACGAGGAGGCCAACGTGCGTATCCGGCGTACGGAATTTGATGAGGAGAGCGGTTCCTAGGACGGCAAAGGGAATGCCGGCAATGGACTGCCATTTGTAGTCTCCAGTGTATCGAACGGTGCTAACGCAGACGGTCAGCATACCTATTTTGGAGAAGGTTGGGTGATACCGGGACTTACAGGCCGACAAAAGGGCTGATAAAGGCAGCCATGAGGGAGAAGGCGTTCAGGACATAACCAGCGTCGGTGATGTCCAGGAAGTTGACCACCTGAAGGTATGAAAAGTAGTACGTATCCCAAGCGCTACATGACACGGGTCAGTCTTGCTCTTTGACGTCTCTCAGGGTCCAGAAAAAGGGGCCGTGGCCGCAACATACAAGATGGAGGCAAACATGACGCCGTTGAGCAGACAGGCGCCCAAAATGGTGCGTTCCTTCAGATACTTCCACGGGAAGTAAGAGACCGGGGCGAAGAACTTCTCCCAGATGGCAAAGGCAGCCAGCAGGACAACACCGAGGACAATCATGGCAATGATGTAGCCAGTGGACCAGCCGTCAGGGGCATAGCTCACAAGACTGAAGGGCAAGAGGAGCAGCGACCATCCAAAGACGGTGAGAAACATGCCAACGACTAGAGAAATTTACGAGTCAGCGTCAAGGCTCAAGGATAAAAGGGCCTGTCAGGTTTATATGAAACCGGAACCACTCTCCTAACGTACCGTCAAATTCGATAAAGTAGTACTTGGTAGACTGCCACAGGGTGCGACCGCTGTCCCTGGGCGGGTACAGACCAGCCCTGACGGCCTTTCGCTTGCTGATGACGAAGATGACAGCGACGGGGATGCAGAAGGCGACGAGGATGATGCAGAACGCTCCAAAGGCCCAGTTGTAGTTGACGTTCTCGTAGAAGAGCTGGGCAATGACGGGGCCGGCAAAGGTGCTGGCGATGAGAGGCGTCTGCTGCAGGCCGAAGAGGATGATACGGTTGCGCAAGGTGGTGATGTCGGCGAGGATGATGGTGATGATGTAGCCGAGGCCTAGGTGGCCGACCCAGTAGATGGTGTGGGCGGCGGCGTACATCTCGACGTTCTTGCAGGTTGCCTTCATGATCATGCCGACGGCGATGAGGACGACCATGACGATGAAGCCCTCGCAGCGGCCCCAAATGTCGATGATCTTGGCGATGGTCAAGTTGCAGACGCCGCCGAGAATGGTGGCGACGATGCCGGTGGTGGCCAGCAAGCCGTGCTGGTCGAAGGACGAGGTGACGTAGGGGACGAGGTTCCCTTGGACGTTGGAGAGCATGGCGTCGACAAAGGTGACGAGGTAGAGGCTGCGAGTGGTCAGTCAAGGCCTTTCGGCGAGGGCGAAGCTTGAGGGCCAGCACTCACAGGACGAACATGGCGACGAGCTCAGTGCGCGTCCACACCTGGGTGATGGCCTCGACGCGCTTGACACCGTCTTGGATGTGCTGGTCGTCCGACTCGTTGCCATCGGCGGCGGCTCTCTTCTCGTCGTCCAAGCGGTCCTGCTCCAGAGCCGCGGCAAATGCGCTGGCGCTCTTGTCGGTGGGCTCCGGCGGCCCGGTCGCGACGGTGGCCATGGCTGCGGTTGGTCGCGGTTAGTGCGTGTGCGGCTTGCGGCAGGTTTTTTATCAATCGATCTAATCAATCAGGGCAACCGATTGATTAGCCGTGTCCACGCGACGTCGCAACGCTGGGCGTCCGAAGGGGGTTGGAGGGGAAGGGGGAAGAGGGAAGAGGGAATCGGACTTCCGGGCGATTCTTCCAAGTTTCCTGTGAAGGGGGGAGAGACAGGGTCGCGCGAGCGGATGGACGGACGAGGGTCCTTCTTATGTGTACCGGACGATCTCACCGTGTGGCCCACGAGGGTCACGTCGAGCCGATGGACGGCGACAACGGCCTGCCGCGGTCGAAGGCATTGCCCACGCCTACGGCGGCTAGCGTCGAGAGCGGTTTAACATTATTAGTGGGCGGGACGGGTGCCGTTGCATTGGGGCGCGCCGCAAGGGTGAGCCATCGGATCGCGCTGCCCACTTCGTCAGAGGCGCGAGCTGCAGCGAGAAAATTTAACGGGCTTGGGGGGGAGGGAGCTTGCGAGCTTTCTCCACCGAGCGGGCGCCGGGAGAGCGTTGCGGCCTGTCAATGGCTGACGATGTGCGAGGAGGTGGAGGTGGTGGAGGAGGTGGACGTGGGAGGAGCTGCCAGGGTTGATGGATAAAGGCGAGCGAGCCCTGGCATCGTCCATGGGTTCGCCGCGCCACGGGGACACGGTGGAAGGGAAACCCGCGCATCTACTCGTGCAGCGCCAGACAGCGTTGGCAACCGGGTGACTGGTGGGATCACCGAGGCCCAGCACTCGGCAAGCATCGCGGAAGCGCTGCTGTGCAACCCCATCAGCTCCATCACCCAAGGCCCATCATCGGACCGAGACGTCGCATCTGCACCCAAGCATCCAAGCCTAGCACGCCCAACAGCCGCGATGAACGCTGTGGATGCCCGTTGCATATCTATGCCGTAATCTGCTGCAGCCACGCGTCGGGAATTGAGCGCCACCGGCACACGGGCGGCCCTCTTCTGTCCCTCCTGCTGTCTCTCTCCCTGTGTGCTCGTGTTTCCTCCTCCACCTGTTGCAATTTTTCGCCCTCGCCCAGTTTATCAGATGATCAAGATGATCTGATAAGGAGGGTGCGGTGGCCCTGGTGGGGCGCCCAAGGAACGCCACAGCGCCAGCCGGGGGGCCCGCGCTCAGGAGGCGCTGGTTAGCTGCCTAGCCCCGACTCTGATTTGACACCGGCCGCCGAGGATCCATCCTCATGCTGGACGATCATGCTCCTTTTCATCCTCTTGCTGGTTCTGTTGGTTGGGATTCCCGAGTCCTGCCAGTAATTGGCCTTTCTTCCTCCCTGTGGATCATCATCGTCGCCGCCGCCGGCCGTCCGTCCGTCCCCATCACCAGGCCCATGTCCATGGCCATGCCCGTCACCAGCAGCTGCACGCAGGGCAAACGCACCGCACGCGCGATGCAACGCTGCTTGCCGCGTGCCGACTTCCCTGGTCGAGTCCGCCTTCGCTGGCCCGCAAGGCCAAGCCATGCCTCGAGCCTCCGGACCTCGCTGTGCCGTCTCCAGGCCACCAAACTTGGCGGCGCCGCTCACGCTTCCCGAGCCGTTGGAAATTACCGCAACTGACGACAGGGGGTCCCTCTTCACGGCAGGTCTTGGCGCGCCTAGTTTTCCTCTCGTCATGCTGACATTGCGCTCGACTTCGTATGACTTCTTGCGGTTGAGCTTTCTCCCCGCCCATTTTTCGTCCGTGTCTGGGTCTTGTCTATTCCCCGACCCGCAGCGCCCAGGGCCAACCTTGCTCCAGTGGCGGATCGCAGCACCCATCGATCCGTTGGGGGCCAGAATTCCCGAGGCTCAAGTGCTGGGACGCAGAGACAACTTTTGGAAATTTAGCCGTGCGAGTTCGGAAAAAGGCAGCGACAGTTGGGCCGATTGCAAGAGCATTTACGCCCCAGTTTCGCTGAGCCGAATGGACGATGCCCACGACCCTACGTGCGAGAGCACTGAATGTTGACTCAATGCTGTCTCCCAGCCGTCTTGTTCCCAACGTCAATGCCAAGACAGGACACCCAGCCGCTCGGAGCCCTGCTCGGTTCTGGACTCCATCTTCGGCCGGTCTCGGCTTGGTCCGATCTCTTGGCTTCGACGACTGCCAAAATTTGGCGGACATTTTGTGCGCAGCCAACGAATGTTGAAAGCGAGTCTGGGTGACTCGAAAAGACAGCCGCGCTGCCGCATTCTCGGAGACCGACCCGCGCACGTCGGCAGCCGGATACAGCCGTGGCCCTTTCACCACAGTCTCATTACCGCTCCTTTGCGGAGTCTTGAGCTAAGTCGCCAAACCACAGCAAGCTCTGCGGTTGACAATTACCAGATATGGGTGACCCTAACCCATTCATATGCTGCGAGACAGGATGAGTCCCCAGAGCCAGATCTGTATGTAGCCTCTGGCCCACTCTCCATCTGCAAGCCATCTGCATCCTTGGTGCCCGTTGAACTCGTACAGCGCTGGGTCCTTGAGCTGCCCAGCTCTCCACGCGTATGCAGAAACAATCAAGTCATGCAGGGATTCAAGCTCCTACCAACATTTTCGTTGATCGGGTCGCGATCTCCGATCAACTTGCAATGTTGCACAAACAGCTTCAGCATTGTATCATAAAACTCTCGCCGATGGCAGGTCCCGCGCTGTATCAAAACACGACTCAAGACCTCCTGCTTTGCTAAATTCCTGGCGTTGAATGAGTTCGTGAACGAAGGATCGGCACAGCAGATGTATATCGCAGGGATTGCCGTAGCGCCCTGCACAGATGCACCGCGGACCAGGGTCCAACCCCCATGATTGACCAACAGACTGGACTATTGACTGCCTTGTGAGTGGTCACTTCTTTTTCAGCCGACGCTCGCCAAGATATTCATCGGCAGCCGCAGCCGCGGCTGAAGTTGTATTCGGTAGAGAATACCGTCTGTGAAAGGTCCAGGGGTATTGTCATGAACGAGGCACCAACTAACGAGACCGCATGCATTCGAGTCTTGAAAGGCGCTCAGCTGTGGCTTTCAAGGGTCACTACTATGTACATTTGCCTGGCCTCCCAAAATACAGAAAAGTTTTGAACTCAGAGATCCAACAGATTGGATTGGACCTTCCTTTTTGGATACCCCACAGCTCAATAAAGTCCATTGTTGGCAGCGAACAGTGGCTATGAGTGAACCGAAGCCCGAGAGGCGGAGATCAGTATTTGGGTCCGTTCAAAGAAAGCACGGCAGCCCGAGCAATGCAGTGATATGCCACATTATTCGTGAAATTAAATTTACCTCCATTTGCCTTAAAAAGTCCTCAATCTTCTCTTTGGTCAAGCATATAGCTTTTCATCGTGCGACGCGTTCCACGAGAGAGCCTAATTCCCATTTCTTCCGCCCACATCCAGGCCACAAAATGCCACGAGAACCTGGAACTTGCGCGTGCTAGATTTGCGAGACTGACGGGTAGTGCTAGGAAATGTCTGGAAGAGATGATAATCCAGCTTTTACCAACAAAGGCTGCCACAAGCAAACGACCTATCCTAGTAGACATCAACGCGTCTCAAAAAAAAACAAATGGCTTCGTCTCTCATGGCACATGCTACATAACAATTTATGAGAAGCAGATTTGAAAAGCTGTCGGAGAAGGCACCACCAAATCAGCCCCATCGCTCAAGAAACAATCCGAGGTCATCTCACCTCGCCTCCTAAGGCCTCAGATTCTGCATCCTCACGCTCCCCGTCGAGTTGGTGGAATCCCGACCATGCTGCTCATCCCACTTGACGCCACGAGCCGAGTGCTGTTGGCGCAGCATTCGAAGCCGCTGCTGCTTCCGCCGGTAGATAAGGAGACCAGCCGCGAGCAGCAAGCCCACGCCAGCGAGGCAGCCGATGACAATGCCGGCAATGGCCCCACCCGACAAACCGCCTCCTGAATTATCGCCGGAAGGGTTCGATGTCGGTGTGGGTGTAGCTGACGGGGAGGTCTTGCCACTCTCTTTGGCAGGAGGGGGCTCGGTGGCGTTGAAACACGGAATGTGCTCCTTGAAGTTGGCCACGTCGACATAGGTGACGTCGGCGCAAGCGTAGAATGTCTCGTTATCGGGATGGTCGAACTGGGAGATGTACTTGATCTGAAAGGTGGCACTTGAGCCGTTCTTTACAGACGAGGGTGCGTCGCCAATACTGACGCAGGTGTGTCCAGGGTCAAGTTCACGCATGGCCTTGGCATCGATGAGTGTCGTGAAGTCTGAATTGGACTTTGGATCTAGAGAAGTACTGGGTCAGTGCCAGTGATCGGGCTAGGGAGAAATCTACCCCTTACCGGGCAAGTATGAGATGCTAATCTCTGTGTCAAAGGACTCATCTTGAGCCACAATAGCGAGCCTTCCGTTCTCTGGCCCATGTTAGTCCAGACGTGCATCACCAACTCCTGTGCGTCGAAGATTTGGGGAAGCTCACGCAGGGGAAATGCCGTCCGGTTGCCTACGCCAGCAACGGAGCCGCAAGGGGCGGTGTTATCCGCGGCGGCAGACCACACGCGATCCGTCGGCCACATGAAGGCTGCCGGTCCCATGTCCTCGGCCGTTGGCATCGCCGCCGTTGAGACGCCGACCAGCCAGGCCAGGCCAGACAGAACCGAGACCAAGGGGGCCATTTCCGAACGCCGTGGAGGATGAGACAAACAGAAGTACGGGCCACTGGATGGCAGCTGCAGATAGAGACTTTCCGCTCATTCAGACGCCTATTTTTCTCGCCTTTAAATGTCACCGGCGCAGAGTCCCGAGTCTCTCTATTAATACACAGGCAGGCTGCTACATCCCCCTCACTTCGTATCACACCCACACGCACGAGGCAACGTTCGGCATGCTTCCGAGTGACAAGAATGGTGGGCTAAAGACTCCGCGGACCAATGGAGCCCGCGGGCGCGTATGCAGGGCGTGAGAAAATGCAAGCCCCCTCGACGCTCGCAACCCCGAATGTATCCGAGTGCCACGCCGCCGTCTCCGCGGCCGAACCTGCAACACGACAAGTTTTTTTTTTTTGCCATCCTACGAACCATCCGCTAGGCTGCAAGCGGACGACGCATGGAGGAACTATTGATTCGGTCGGCGCGAACTCACCGTGTTGTGTGAGGGATTATCAGATGATCAGATAAGATGGTTGGGACGCATCTAATCAGATGCATCCTGCACTTCCCATTGGCTGGCCCAACCAGCTTCCCCATTCTGCCCAACCCGCTTGCTCGGCCAACTTTGCAGCTGAGCGGGGACCCAGCCTTCGACTTGCGTGGGCTGATGTCGGCTCGGTCTCCGTAGGCTCGGTTGAGGATCGTTGGGTCGCGCCAAGCGATTCGGCTGGACGCATGGCGCGGACTTGGCATCTCTGTTTGCCGGGGCTCGGCCTTGACCGCGTGGGCTACATGGCCATGTTCCCAGCTTGCCAGCATGGCGAACTGGATCAAGTCCAGCTTGGCGTTCGCCATTGCTCGTATGCCGTGGGTCGCACAGGCAGCCATGTGCTGTGCTGTGTGACCCATGCCGAGCCGGGGAACTGATGTAGGCATGCATGTCTGACCGCAAGTTCGGGGTATAAGTAAGGTCCTCGCCCGTGCCGCCATCGTTGGAGCACACCCAAAAGGCCCGACAGAGCTGTCACTAGGTTACGCATACACATCCCTGTTATACACCAGCCTCCAGTCGTTCGTTTAACATCGTCCTCACAATGCGCTTCGCCGCCTCTGTTGTCGCAATCGGCTCCCTGGCCTCAGCTGCCGCTGCCGCCGTTGCTCCCGGCTTCCAATTCCCCGACGCCGTGCCGCTTGAGAAGCGTCAAACTGACGGCCCAGCTTACCAATGCCATGCCAACTGCGGTACGTTGTCGTAGACAAGTCCGGGCTGATCATGCGGCGAAGCTGACATAGCGCCATCAGGATACGCCATCCAAAACTCGGCCAAAGATGGTTACTGCAAAGACAGCGACTGGCTGAAGGACTTCAACGGCTGCATGGATTGCGCTCTCCAGCAGGACATATGGAAGTACTACGGTGACAAGGTCAGCGCCGCGGCCAAGAAGTGCGGCCTCGATGCCACCCCCAAGCCGGCTGGAGATAGTCAGTCGAGCGCCGGTGCCACAACTGCCGCCACGACGACGGCCAATCCCTCGGCTGCTTCCACTGCTGTTGCTCAAACCACGTCGGCTGCTCAGCAGAGCTCGCAGCAGAGCTCTGCTACTTCTGCTGCCCCAGCACCCGCCGCCTCTGGTACAACTGTTCAGTCTGCTACCGGCGGTCTCGTTACCTCTGCCTCTGCACCCGCCCCCAGCGGCGGCAGCGCAAACAAGGTAGGTCATTTGGCATGGTGCTGATTTGGAACAATTGCTGACATCGTCCCGCAGACTACCTCGGCTTCTCCTAGCTCGGTCACCGTGTCGCAGGGATCTCAGATTCTCGGTTCCAGCATTCTTGTCGCCGGGGCTGCGCTTATGTTCGCCGCCACCTGGCTTTAATATCTTGGCGTAAAGCGCACATTCTACTAGATACAGGCTTAGGCTCTACGTACGGTCTACTCAACTATGGCTCTAGGAGGCCCGAGTGAACTTACTGAGTCTCACCATATAGCTAGGAGGAGTGTACATAGTAGCTATTGTATATTTATAGCTAAGCACGCGGGTAGCTAAAATAATTCGAGGTTAGATATCGAACGAATTTGCAAGCAGTATGAGTCATAGGCAGACCGTGTAAGGGCAGTCAGGGTGCTGTTCTTTAGCACGAAACGAGGATGGGGGCAACCGAACTTTGATATATACCCGTGTGTTTGATTCGTTTTGTGGTGTGATAGAGCGGTTCGTTTCTTGATCTTATTACTGGTGCTCCACTTGATTTCCTGAAATATTTTAGGTGCTTGGCGGATGCAATACGGCTGACACAGGTGGAAGGGGGCGCTCGGTAGCCTCCCATAGAAGAGCAACATCCAAACTACCTAGAATCTAATCTGGTACATGTGCCGGGGATCCTCGGCCAAATTCACGACCGCGCTGCACTTGCCTTCCTCGCAGTGCCGAAGCATTTTGGTGAGCTACGACTTCCGACCTGCAGTGTCCTCTCTCATTCCCGGCCCTCTTCTTCCCAGACCGCTTGAATGACCCCGGTAATTCGTCACGCTGCGGCTGTCTGGATAATTGTAGCCACGGATGTTGATTGAGTCGCTCTTCGGGCTGCGTTGGCACTGCTATGGAGACTCCTGCCAATGCGATACGAGCAAGTCAATGGTGCTTCCGTCCGACGCCGGGATGAACGAACTGAAGAGAGTAAGCTTGCTCGGTTAGCCCGTCAGGAACCCAATGGCTGGATTCAATGATGCTGGATCCAAAATGGAAGGTCTCTTCATTACTCCAGTCCGCTTGCAACACGTTGCGGATATCTCCAGGTCATTACATGCTTCAGCGAACGTATCTGTCATTGAACGTAGATCGGACTGGATCAGTCCAGCCAGATGCCATTTTCTCGTCAATGTAGCCGAAGCGCTTTGGAGACAACCATCCCGGGAGCCTTTGTAGCGCGTGCTGCACTGCACGACACTAGGGCTCAGAGGAAGTAATCTTCTCGCCAACCAGCCCGTTCCCTTTCTCTCCCCTCGCTCACGGACTGACGAGCAGGGGAAGCATGCACTGGGGGCATTCGAGGACGTGGAGAAAGGCGCCAACGCTTCTGGTTGCGAGAATCTCATGAACACGCGCTCGAGAAGTCAAAGCGCATGACCGTACCACGAAAAACAGAGAAAGCAAGGGAACAAAAAAAATTATTAGAGAACTTCTGCAGCGTAGCTGATGCAGGCAAAAAAATAAACCGGATGGCGGAACTCTCCCGCCGGGAATTGAACCCGGGTCTCAAGCGTGACAAGCTTGCATACTGACCACTATACTACGGAAGATGTAATGGCTTTCTAAGCCATCGTAGCGCGGTCGGTTGAATGCTGGGCGGCCAGAATCCACTGATAAAGCCCTGACAGAAAACCTGCAGACCCTGCACGGCTTCCCGGGCCGCGCCCCACATCCACCGTCTGCAGGACGCATGCGCACGTGACCTCGAGAAAACGACGGTTCGCAGGCCGTGATCCGTCTCGGGCCTCACGACCCCGTCCCTGCGCTCCCGCAAAAAAACAGCTTCACAGACGCCTCGCCATGGCCCTCGCACCCTGCCGCTCGACCCTCGCGCGGGGCGGATGCCGCGCCACGCGCGTGCTCTCGCCGTGCCTGCGCGGCTACGCCACCGAGTCGTCCAAGACGCCCGAGTCCTTCAAGGTCCCCGAGGGCAGCGGCGACGCGCCGCCACGATGGAGCCAGACGCCGGCGGCCATGAAGGCGCCCCTGCAGATGGACTTTGCCAAGAGCCCGCGCAACAAGATCTGGACCGTCAACAACAGCCCCGAGCGCCTCGACGAAATGTACAACCGCCTGCTGGGCCCGGGCGGCAGCAAGCTGCTCCCTGAGGAGCTCAAGTGGCTGGCCGTGACGCACAAGAGCTTCGACCAAGGGCGGAGAGGCTTCAACGACCGGCTGGCGCTGATGGGTTAGTGAAGATTCCGCTCTTGCCTGCGCCGGACGCGGAGGACGAGTGCGACTAACGTTTCGGGCAGGCCGATTGACGCTGGTCATGGAGGCGACCAAGGAGGTTGTCAGCAAAGCCCCGCTCAAGGGCTCGCGGACAGCAGACGAGTTCGGCAGGGTGCCCTTTGAGCACGAGCAGCTGGCGTCGGTGGACAACCTGTCGGTCGAGGGCCCCAAGGACGTGGCCGGCAAGGAGAAGCTGTCCGCTCTGGCGACGAACGTGGGCATGCTGGACGTGGTGCGGTGGAAGCCTCGCTTGGTACGTCGCCACGGTACTTTTCGAACTTTTCCGATGAAGAGCGCGCTAACATGTCCTCACAGCCCCAAAGATTAGAAGCGTCGGGCGTAGAGGTCGTTCTCAACGGTGCGATCCTGGCCATCGTCGGAGCCATCACGCTGCAGCACGGGTCCGTCGTGGCGTCGAAGATCGTGAGGGAGCGGATACTGGCGAGGCTGCCAAAGGACGAGTAGCGGGTGACGGCGGGCGTGTATTCATACCATGTACTATTTACAGCGGCGGATAGAACTGTACAAACATCAAGGCCAAGAAGCTTGACCACAGCAAAGGGCACGTCGTGCCGCCGTTCGAGGAAGTGCCTGAGTATCACGCTTAAAGAAAAGGCATCGACGGCCATATTCGCAAGGCTAATGCTCTCCCCCAAACCCCCTCGCAAGTCCTGTTCGGCGTGCCCCTCATCGAAGCAGCGGCGTCCGCTCGTCGCTCTGCTCCCCTCTAGCATCGCCCTCTTCTTCGTCCGGCCCAGCCGTAGCCCGCTTGTCCAACGCCTCCTGCAGCAGCCTCTCCCGGTAAATCCATGTCACGCAGACACCAGCCCCGGGTCCCAGGACCAAGGCCGCACCAACCATGGTGAGCGGCGCCTGCCAGCCGACCTCGGCAAACACCCAGTACAGCACCGTCAGCGCGATGAACTGCACGTCGATCTCGATGAACCTGACCGTCGAGCGGGTCATCTCCTTGCGGTCGTCGCGAAGCGTCATGGCGTAGATGACGAAGGCGTGCGCGAGGACGGAGCACACGACGGGGAGCGCGTACAGGGCGACGACGCGCCAGCGGCTGCTCTCGGGATGCACGAGCGCGGGCTCGGAGCGACGCAGCTTCTGGATGGCCCAGTTCACGCCCACGCGGACCACGGCGACGAGTACCGGGAAGAATAGCCAGAGGCCGATGACCTCGGGCGCGTTGAGGGTGAGCATGAGGATCGAGGGGAGGTAGAAGCCGAGCGCGACGGCGGCGGGGATGGCCACCATCTCCGCGTCCGCGATCCTCCTGTCGCGGTCCTCGTGGTCCTCCGCCTCCTCCCGCACAGCATCATCGTCATCGCCCTCCGCAGCGCCAGGCGGCTTCTCGGCGACGAACCAGGTCCTGGCGCGGTGCAGAAACGCCGGCACGACGAGCAGCTGCCAGACGAGCGCGCCGCCGACGAGGTTGAAGAGCAGCCACCAGCCCGTCGGCCGCGCGATGACGACGCTGCGGCGGTTGCAGCGCCGCGCCGCCTCGAGGGTGCACACGGCCAGCAGGGCGCCCACGTAGGCCAGGGCGACGGCGACGACGGCGCGGCTGCGCACCGCGTCGAGCGCCTCGGCGAAGAAGCTGACGAGGAAGCACAGCGGCGTGCCGAGGACGGAGAGGTGGCGGCCGAGGGCGGGCAGGCGCGCGCGCGCGTGGCACTGCGACCACAGCAGCGCGGCGTTGACGTCCGAGTGCACGAAGAGGGCGACGGCCGTGGCGGCGGCGAGCAGCGCGGGCACGAGGGCGAGGTGCGGGAAGAGGGGGAGGTTCTGGACGGGTGGCCGCAGCCAGGCCGGTCGTGCGGGCATGGTGATGGTGTGTGCGCCGTGAGATGCAGGGAACGGTGCCGATGTGATATCAGGGCGAGTCGTGAGATGGACGTGAAGTCGAAGTGAGGTCCCGTCAAGGGTGAGGTGAGGTGAGTTGAGTGCAAATGTCAGCTCACTATAACGCTTTGGCGGTTGGAGATGGCACAGGGAGCAAGCTGGGCACCTAAAATGGCGCTAGCCCGCAAGCTGCCCTCTGACCATGCGGCCAGGTCCCGTGGACAGCGCAGCACCCTTGTCCGACCAAGGGAAATCCGAAAGATGCAGCGAAGGCGTGGCGATCAGGCAACGCCATATACCTATCCAATGCATGAATCACGAACACAGAGCTCGTACTCTGTCCAGCTTTTCACAGCCTGTCTGAGCCCCGTCGCCCGGAGACTCGGCGAGCGGGTTCCATGGGTCCGGCGGCGGGAGAGTGGGGCCGTCAGCGGGCCGCGGCCGGGAGCGGGGAGGACCTCGAAGCATCATACAACACAAGACAACATGCTACCATCTCACACTGCACCTCATCTCTGTCCCCTCCCTTCAATCAGAAAACCATATAAAGTCAAATAAAACCACATCAGCCACATCACAATGACCCAGCCCACCACCATGCCACCCCCCACCGTCTACGACCCTCTCTCCCCAAACGAAACCACAGCCCCCTCCCTCCCCTCGGCGCCCCTCCACCGCATCAGCACCACCTGCGTCCTGCAGCCGCCCCTGTCGCGCCGAGGCACCGGCCCGGGCCTCGTCCTCGTCCTCCCCGGCGAGTACGTGAACCCCGAGTTCCTCCCTCCGTCCTCTCTCGAGGGCCTGGACAGGAGCCTCGACCCGCTGCCGGTGCAGAAGTGGGCCGAGGAGGGCTTCGCCGTCGTGGGCATCGCGCTGCGCCCCTCGGCTTGGGTTGCCGAGCTGCGGGCCGCCGTCAAGACGCTGAGGGACCATCCGAGCGTCGACGCGGCCGACAAGCTGGGGCTCGTCGTGTACGACCACGCCGTGGCGGACAGGCTCCTCGCGGCAACGGACAAGCTCGCAAAGGAGCTCGCCTGCGCCGTCACCTTCACCTCTCCCCCCGGAGATCTCCAGCCCTCCCACCCCCCGATCTTCGCCCAGGTCGCCCTGCCCGCCGCGGTGTCGCTGCCGGCCTACGACGAGGCCGTCGAGGTCGTCAGGTATCCCGGCTGCGGCGCTGACTTCGTCCTCCCCGGCCGGCCCTCGTACGACGCGTCCGCGGTGGCACTGGCCCACACGCGCAGCCTCACCTTCCTGAGACGCCACCTCGGAGGGCCGACCTTCGACATCGAGGCCATCTGGGAGGAGCACACGTACTGGGAGTTTGAGCGGCGGAGCGTCGCGCACACAATGGCGACCATGGTGGTACGTCAGGTCTTCTGTTTCAACGCGTCGCCGGACTCGGCCGCAAGCTGATGTGATGGCACAGGCGGAGCCGTACGTCAATCACGTCCCGACGGTACGTCTACGAACATTGCTCGGCTTTCCCTGTCTTGCACTGACACTTCTGGGCAGATGGCTGGCGGCATGGGTCGCGAGAATCTCACGGCCTTTTATCGCGACCACTTCATCTTCTGGTAATGCACCCTCCCAAGAGTGAGAATTATCAGACCGTGCAACTTACAGAGACCAGCAATCCTCCAGACACGGCTCTGGAGCCGCTTTCCCGTACCATCGGCCCCGATCGAGTTGTCGGTATGTCTCCTCGTTACCCTTTCCCTTGTAATTTCTCGTTCCGAAAGTACAGCCATCCAACTTACACCCCCCGCCCAGACGAATTCATCTTCACCTGCACACACACCCGCCCCATCCCCTGGCTCCTCCCCGGCATCCCCCCTTCCGACCTCCCCCTGCGCATTCCCATGGTCGCCGTCGTCAACGTCCGCGGTGACCGCCTCTACCACGAGCACATTTGGTGGGACCAAGCCACCGCCCTGCGCCAGGCCGGCATCCTCCCCACGCACCTCGCTGCTCCGGACGGCCGTCTGTTGAGGCTACCCGTGGCGGGGGCCGAGAGCGCGGCGCTTCTGGTGGACAAGAGGCCCGAGGGGAGCAACCAGATGCTGCATCCCGAGTGGGCGAGCAGTTAGATTCGTATGCTTGGTTGGCGGGATATAAAATGTATATACGAAAAGACGCCGACGACGTCAAAAACAGCGCGGAGTATGCGATGCCACGAGACATGGTCTATCCCGTCCAACGCCACAGATGCAGGAGACAACTACCATCCCCGGTACCCTTTCACCAAGTCTTCTCCCTTCCACACCACAGATGCAATATCAACCTCCGTCGCAAGACTAATGCCCCTTCACCACGCCCTCTCCCTCAACACCACACAATGCTGAAAACAGCTTCATATCACTCTCATCTCTTCACCTTTGTCCCCCCGGCCTTCGTCCCAACCCCAAGGGTCCCGGTCCCACCCCTACTCGCGCTCCCGCTCCCGCTCCCGCTCCCGCCGCCGCCGACCCCCGACGCCGGAACCGCCTTCCTGTTCACCTGGGGTATGTGGTACCCCCTCTCCCTCTCCAGCCGGTGCCGCTCCCAAAAGTCGCTCACCTCCCGCTCCAGCATCAGCTTCCGCCGCTTCGCCGCCTCCCTCTCCTCGGCCGCGTGCCGCCGCTTGCGTGGCCGGCACATCCGCAGTACCTTCACCAGCAGCGGCCGCCAGAGCCTGAGGTACAGCCACCGCGCGCCGCGGCCGTACACTCGGCCCAGCCAGCGTAGGAACCTGCGCACGCGGGTGCTGAACGCGATGACCAGCGACGCCACCACCAGCGCGAAGCTCGACGGCAGCGCGATGGTGCCGATGGTGGCCAGCTCGAGGTTGTTCCCTCCTCCCCACTCGCGCGTGTTCATGCCGAAGAGGCCCGTGAAGAAGGTCAGCGGCAGGAAGATGACGGTAAAGGTCGTGAAGATCATGACGCTGCGGCTCTGCGCGCTCGCCAGGTCCGCGTGCAGCCGGCTCAGCCGCACCTCGTCGACCTGCGCCTGGCGCTGCACCATCTGCAGCAGCTTGTCGTAGTCGTCGCGGGTCGCGCGCACTCGCTGGATCATCTCGTCGGCCTGTTGCGCGTACTCGCGGAGTTTCTTGAGCGCCTCGCCCAGGAAGACGCGCCCGCCGACCGTGTGCTCCCGCAGTTCCGGCCGCCCGTAGATGGCCGCCATGGACGAGATCACCTTGGACTGTCGCTCGAACAAGTGCAGCAGAGTCAGCAGCTCGTCTTCGATGTCGCGCAACTCCAGCAGCGCCGAGGTGTTGTCGCGGTTCTCCTGCTCGGCCCGCCGGCCCTCTTCCTTGTGCCGCGCTCGGATCGAACCCGGCTTGTTCTCGACGGGCTCGTAGTCGAACGCCTTGTCACGGAAGCCTACAGTGCGGAACTCTTTGAGCGACGACGTAAGTTTCTCGGTCTGGGTGTCGGTCAGTAAACAGACTTGTATCCCTTGACGAGTACACTCACCAAGACGCTGATGGCCTCTTCAAAGATTCGAAACACCTCCAAGTCAGGGTGCGATGCCCGGTCCAGCAGCACGCTCACGGCATGCAGAGCCGCCAGGGCAGCGAGGTCCAGCGCGTTCTCGCACTGCCGGGTCAGGTCGACGTTGACCTCGTTGAAGATGCTGTCCCGCAAGTCTGCCTGCTGGTACAGCGGGCCTTCGATAGGGTCGCTCTCGCGCTTCGGGAAGAACGACAGCACGGTATCTGGCTCCATATTAGTCCCTGCCGTGATGGGGTTATTGGTTTGCACATACGAGCGTTGATGACCCAGAGCCACAGCTGGTCCACCATCAGCACGTTGCCATTCAGCACCGTCTCCTCCTCGGGCGTGTCGTCCGAGTCGTCGCCACCGTTCCGGCCCATCAGTCTGGCCCGCCAGCCCGCAGGCACGCTGCTGGACACCCGGCCGTCCTTCTGCGAGCTGCTGCCGCTGCTTGACCGCTGGCTGTCCATGTCCCTCTCCTGCTCTAACACGCGATAGCCTCGCTCCTTGGTGAGCTTGTAGAGCATCTGGTCGTCGTCCCTCGACCTCGTGTCCCGCAGAGACGGGTATCCGTATTGGTCCAGCGTACGGCGACAGTTGATCGGCGGGTCGTGGCCGAGAAACTCCCACACGACCTGCAGCTCCAACGAGTCCGACTTGGCCACAAATTCCGGCACCGGCCGCGCGCGGCCGTAGCTCAACCGCTTGAGGATGAGATCCCGCCGCCGTATCAGCCTCTTGTAGGAGTCGAAATGGAGGTACGGCAGGAAAAGACACGTGTACATGGCTTCGTCAATCGATGTCGGTGACAATGCCGGGCTCGTCAGTGAGTGACGAGGTGACACTGGGGATGTCAGCGAATGAGGCTTATGAATACTAGGAACTGGGCAACTTACTCGCCCGAGGAGCCGTAAAGTAGCACCCAGGCTTGGCAAAATACGCGTAATGTTGCGAATGTCTCCCGCGTGTGTGCCTCGTCGCCCAGAAGTCGTGGCTGTACAGCATCGAGAGGTCCTTTTTGTAGCAGACCTCCATAGTTTGGAGCACGTTCTGTCAAAGTGTTAGCGCGGCGGTCTCATCCATTACCTGACATCGCGAGGCCAGGGGGCTCACCTTGACCCAGGTAGGGTTGTTAAACGGCACATGCACCCACACAAACCTCCGCATCAACACGTCCGGCTTCACAAACGCCGCCAGCGGCACCTGCTCCGCAACTGCCGTCTCGCTCGTGTCCTGATGTCTCTCCCGCGCTGCCTTGCGTATCGCCACAACAGCCTCGGGCAGCCGAGGCGACGCATCAAGGTCGTCTGTCTCGCCGCCCGGCGTAAGCTCATTAAACGGACTACGGCTGCGTTCAGAGAACGGTGGGAAGTCGCGGTACTCGATGCGGGAGCGGTCGCTGCCGAGGCTAAAGGACCGACTGATGGAACGACCGATACGCGGACGCAGCGGCGGTGAAAGTCGGTCAATGGCGAGGTTTTGCTCAACCTCAGCACGGATCAATGGTGACGCCTGCGTCAGGGGAATCAAGGACGATGCTTGCGCCAGGGGTGCAGACTGTGGAGTGGGAGGCGAGACGGCTGTCGACGGAGGCGTCGCTAGGCCTCTCGGGGCCGTCACCGGCTCAGACCGGGTCCGGTCGAGAGGAAAGTCGACGGGTCGGATGACGGGTGATCCGGGGGTGACGGTCTGCTGGGCCGCCGCCGCCTGTCTGTCCTGGATGCCCAGCGCGTTCTTGATCGTCAAAGGCGCCGGCGCCGTGAAGACGGAGCCGCCTCTCGAGCGATCCGTGTCCCTCTCTATCAGAGACGTCCTACCCCTGGCCCTCAGAAACCGAGTCTCCTCGGGGGCGCCCTCCACCTCGTTCAGCCTGTCGCTTAAGCACTCCTCTGGGCCCTTGCGCAGAAACTCCTTGAGCGGCAGCCTCGTCGACCACGCCCGGACAACCGATCCCGCCTCCGGGTGTCCTCCGACGAGAGGATCGTCAAAGAAGCCGTGCACCTCGACGTTGACCTTTTGTCCCAGACCCAGCGTCCAGCGCCCGTCGCCATCGGCATCCCGCAGGCTCATGTCCGCCCGCGCGATCTGCGCCGCAAGCTGCTTCAGGAACATGCGCAGCGTGTGCACGTTGTGCCGCCCAAACGACGCGATGTTGGCGTGGTCGCTCTGCATGGGGAAGATCATCTCCAGCCGCATGCCCAGGATGGCGGACTTGACGGACGTCAGCGGTGCCGTGAAGTACACGTCCCTCGACTCCTGGCTGGCTCCGTTGCCGCCGCCGGATAGACGCGAGTCGATGGTCTCGTAAAAGGTCCAGACGCGCACGTCGCTGGACACCGACTTGAAATCCTCATCAACGTGCAGCAGTAGGCTGTTGCCCACGCGCAGGTCGTGGGTGATGGAGGCGGGCAGGGGCGCGGCGAGCTGCAGCAAGGACTGGATGCTCGGGGCCAGACTGCGCATGGCAAAGTAGCTGGATCCCTGGTGTGGCGTGCCTGCGAGGTGGTCAGCAGCTGGACGTGACGAGTATGCAGCGAGGGCATCGAGGTGTGCTCACCAAAGAAGGCCACGCCGTAGCACTCGCGCACGATGTTGTCGTGCTTGGGGCTGCGGCTCGCCTTGGTCAGCGCCATCTTGACCACGAGCCCGCCGATGCTGTGCCCGATGAAGAGCAGCGGCCTCTCATGGCCCTCGGCAGCCCTCAGCGCCTGCAGCTCGTCGAGAAGCGCGTCCGCCAGCCGGCTCAGCGTCGTGCCCTCGACGACCTCGGGATGCTCGTAGAGCAGGATGCGCGCCCGATCGGCCTCACGCCGGATCCCTTGCCGCACCCACGATGGGCCTGGCCTTTCGGCGTCGCCCCTGACTTCGGCATCACGCATCGACGGCGCGCCAAAGTAGCGGCTGATCAACCCATCGCGGTTCCAGCTGCGCAGCGGGTCGCTCCCGGGGCATGGGACGGCCACGACGTCGACGGTGGTCTCATCGAAGGTGAGGTCCCCCGCGGGGTCGATGGTGAAGCGGTTGCTTGCGGTCTCAACATCCGCCTTGACGTCCGTCTCGTACGATGCAGAGCTATGCGATGGCGGTCGCGGTGGCGATGCAGGCCATGACGGAGATCTGCCGTCGTCTGGGTGCTCGCTGTTCAGAGGCGGCGGGCTATAGGGGCTGCCAGGGTTGACTTGCAGCGAGTCGGCGTCGTTGGCGGGCTCTGCGTGGGCGATTACAGGCGCTGCAGGGGCGCCGTCGCCTGCAGACATGGCGGCGACCGTGCTGTCCGCTGTTTCCTGGTTGTCCGGCTTACAGCGGTGAGGTCCAGGGTAGCGCCAACTGAGATGGAAAGTTAGGGACAGGACGCAAGGAGCGAGACTCGAAAGCAGACGTCATTTAAAAAGAATAATCAAGATCACGCCGGTCATCACGGGCCAGATGCAGATCTTGCAATGGCCTGCATCAGCTGCCTCGCCCAGGCACAGAGCGAGGTAGATTTCAGGTTGTCTTCCCACCCCAGGTCACGACTCTGCCATTCCCGTTGCGGAGCAGTAGCCGTTAACCCACCTCCCGGGACAACACGAATAACCTGAAAACCTCTCCTTTCTCGTTTGCAAAGTGGCATTTGCAACATTCCCCCTCTCTGCTCGTGATTCCAATCGTCACGTGTCTTTCATCTATTCTCGGCTGTAGATTAAATGGCAACGTCGCCATCCCGACCCGGCTGATGCGTCACTGGCGCTGGGCGCTCATGTGAGACACCCAAGCCGCTCGTGATGGTGGCACATGGCCTCGGCGGGAGAAGCCGCCTTCGCCCTCCTCGCGCGGCTGTCGTAGTGATTACCTTACGCATTCAAGAAGTTCCGGGGTAAACAGACCGCGCAGTTTTCATTCGCGTCCTCTCCAGAGGCAGCTAATTATGTGTCATCATATCACGGGCAGTAGATCTGACTCTCTGGCTTATTGAGCCGCGAGGTCTGTCCAACGCCAGCCCAGACATCACTCCGTGCTCATATGCCATGGAAGTCTTTAATCCAGCCTCGAAAGTCCACCATCAATGCTGCAAACACCCAACCCGCTAATATATATATGTGCCGACCCCCAACGCCGTTTGCCCGAAACGTCACAACCATGTACCCTCCTAGCCGCTCAGCTCGTAGTCCTTGACGGTGACGCAGTGGACCGTCGCGTCAAAGTAGCACCTGTTTTCCACCAGCGCCGTTTGCCCCGGCTGAATGACAAACGCGCCGTTGGGCCCGACGTGGAACGACTTCTCCGCCACCTTGACCTTGACCTTGCCCGCCGCCACCGTGCACGTTCGTAGCTTGTCCCTCTCCGTCGTCCAGCGGTTGCTGCTCCCGGGCTTGACGACGATGACGTTGATGCTCACGTCCTGGAACACTTTGACGGGGGTTGCGTTCGTTAGATAAGCCCCGGAAAAGGCGACGTCTTTGGAACGTGCATGTTAGCTCTGGCATACTCAGAAGCCCGGGGGGGGGGGGGGGGG
>JALHBU010000179.1:0-111071 GCA_024340005.1 Tolypocladium tropicale | reverse complement strand
ACATATATATATATACAATTGTATATATATTTAACATCCCATAGCATCGCATCGCATCCCCTCTCCTCCCCTCCCCTCCCCTCCCCTCCCCTCCCTCCCCGGAGGCGGACAATGGCCGGGGGCGGACAATGGACGACACGGGCGGCTGGGTGGCTGGGGGGATGCGCGCAACGGGCGGCCCCCCTCCCCCAATTGCCTGCCCTGCCAGCACCCCCATCCAGCCGGGCAGCCAACCAAACGGCCGCTAATCCCCCAGCCAGGCCCAGCCTCCTCCCCGTCGGCCTCGTCCACACAGCATCGAGCATCCGAGACATCTGTCCGCAGCCCAGCCCCAAGGACGACGCCAATGTCCACCGGTCGTCCTTCAATGAACCCCTTGTCTCTCCTTCCAATTTTAGCATCCGTCGTAGCCCCAGTCTTCCTTCATCAGTCGACCATGCGTCTTCGCATTCGCTGGGGGCCACCCAAGGGACCTCGGCATCGTGCCACGCTGTGGTGAACACACGGCTTCCTATAACAGCAGTCTCCTCCGCCTTGTCTCGCCTCGTCTTGCTGCTTCTCTCCGCCGCCCCATGTCCGTCCGCCACGCTGGTCCGGGTGTTGATGATGGACCGACGAGACTGCCTCAGACGGACAGACGGCCACCCCGGTCGGGGTCTCGGCAGTCATCATCTTCATACAGCGACCTGAAAATAGCCTTGCCTTGTTCCGTGATGCGCCAGCAGCGGCAAGCGTTCTTCTCTGCCGGCCGTCGCTGACGCTGTCTATTAAAGGATGCCGCTATCTCGCCCGTTGATTGACCTGGTGCCGCCACCGTGCGCGATGCCATCCATGATCCCTGTGTGACGACGACCGAGAACTACGAGTAGATGGGCGCTCGCCCCTTGCTTGTTCCAGCTTTCATTTTGACCGCCGACGACCCAGCTGCGAGCAAACCCATCCAGTCACGGATGCCACAGCACCGCGCAACTTGCCCCCCGCGTCTGACCGTCCGTCTCACGGCTCACAGCCATTTCACCTTGGCGACGTGATCGGCTTTCTTCTTGCTGGCCTTGACAAAGCCCAGCGCCCGAAGCTCCGCGAGCCCCCGGTAAAACATGACCAGGCATTTGCGCTCGTCACTTTCCGCGTCCTGCTGCTGCTGCTGCTGCTGCTGCTGTCCAACCAGCGCGTGGAATGCCGACCACAGATCCGCCACGTTGATCAGGCTTCCCGTCTCCAGGTACAGGTGGTACAGGATGGCCGTCGCCGGCAGCGTCGCCTGGATGCCCTTCTCGTCTGGCTTGCAGCACGCGCAGCCCAGGTAGTCGTGCGGCCGGCCCAAGCTGCGCTCGAACACGGCCCGCGGTCGTGGCACAACGACTTCTCGAGACGGCGACCTGGAATCGTAGAGCCAACACTCGGAGAAGAGGACGGCGTTGGGGTCCGCGCCGGCAAAGTGAGCCGTGAGCAGCTCCGTGACCCTGTCCACGAGTGCCGTCAGCTGCTTGTCCTCGTCGCGGAGAGCGGCCGAGTCGTGGCTCAGCTGCACTCTCTGCGCGATGACTGTCGTTCGCGTCACCTTGCTCTGCCCGCTGTACTTGCTGCGCAATGCGATGCCTTTGCTCGCGGCAGCCGCCCTGAGCCCATCGAGCGTGCTGAGTTGACTTTCCAGGGCGCGCTGAAGCTTGACGCCGTCTTCCTCCATGCACGGGCCGAGCCTGAGGCTTGAATCACCTTCCGAGAACAGGGTGATGATGCGGTCCAGCATGGCGGAGAGCTCATCAGCGCCCATTCGTTGGATACAGTCCGCCACCGCAGACTTCTCTGATATCCGAATGCCGTCAGCCATGGCCCTGACATACGTCTCTGAGAATGTGCCTCGTTGCGCGCCAGCCGTCTCCTGGGTCAGGATAGCTCGCAAGATGTTGCCTATCCACTGTTGCCGGCCCTTGTCGTTGTCTCGCACCTTCTCAAGGAGATAGTCGTCGTCTTGAAGCAATGACCGCGCGTGCTGCAGTGATTCACTGCCACCCTGCTGCACTGCCATCTCTACATGCTTGCGGAACGAAGGCAGGTTTCGCAGTGCGTCGAGATGCTCTGCTTGGATGACTTGGCCCTGGAACGCGTCTTGGGAGGCTACGATTGCCAGTGGGTTGGCGTAGAAGTGACACATGTATGCATACTGCTCGGGTTAGCCTAAGGCAGCCAAGTATGCCAGGAGTGTCTGCTTGCGTGCCTTTAATGAGCTGATGAAGGCTTGAATGCCTGCAACTTGGTCGTGCTGTCGATCGAGCATGCTCCGGAGCAACGGCGCTCCCAGGCGTAGCGGCACGTCTCGGGCGGCGACTGCTCCTTTGAACACAGCCTCGAGTGTTGTTCCCGTCTGCACGCAGTCGAACCGTGCGCCGTAGATCAGACGACAGGCCGATTTCAGCAGGCGAGCCTGGAGGAGCTCGACCGAGGTGGCGATGCCGAATATGAGGGTGAAGGGTATCCGCGGGCGCCACGAGCTGCAGCAAGTCAACCGTCCGCTCACAATGCCTGAGTTGGAGAAAACGCACTGGAGTAGGATAATCAAGTCGGAAAGCAAGCTGCTGTCAAAAGCCTCGCTGTCCTGGAATGCCACGTAAACGTGCTCGCACTTTTGAGACTTGACGTATGCCTCGAGTGCTTCCAGGTCATAGTCGAGGTATCGCCGACCCTGCATGCCGGTTAGCGTTTTGGCGCGCGAGGCAAGGGCTCTGACAAAGTTACATCTTGACCAGACCCTATCTTCAGGGCTTCGTCGTCGCTCTCCGAGAAGGTGGTGGCCGTGGCGTCCTGGATAGTCTTCTTCAGGGCAGCCTTCAGCGTCGTCGCCTCCGAGGACCGCAGCCGCACAAACCTGCTGGCGGAGGGGCGCTGCAGCGCCTCCGCCAGCTGCTCAAAGAGGAGATCCTGTGACGCAATGTTTGGACCCGTGATTATGAAAGCCGAAGGGATACGGCCGATACTGGCAGCCTCGTTAGCGGAGCCCGAGGGTATCATGACCCGCGTTGGCTGTTGCGTCTCACCATTCCGAGCCTGCGCCTAGAACGAAAGCTGAGACTTGGTCCAGCGTCGCCGAGTTGGCATCTCGCAAGATGTGCTCGAAGGGTGTCAGCTTGATCCGACACGTTGCAAATGGTTTGGAGACCGACCTGGATGCGGTCATCGACCGTCGCCCAGCTTTCCTCGAAAAGTCTCTGCCGCAGACGCACAGCTTCAGGCTTCTCTGTGCCATTAAGCAGCGGCACGAACAGAGCCTCCGGGCCGTGCACGTCCGAGTCCCTCTTGGCCTGCTTCGACACCCTCCGCCGCTTTGTCGGGCGCTGGCGGCGAGCCTCGCTCTCATCGGGGTCGAAAATGTAAGCTGCCTGTCGCTGTGGTTAGGCTAAGAGCTTGGATATTTGCGAGTCTGGAGGAGTACCTGGTGGTCTTCCTGGGCGAATGCTTCGTGCGCCTCGTCTTCTTGACCCATGTTTGCCCGTTGATGGAGCGACGATGGCTGCCTTCGACACAATATGGAACGGCACACTCAGGCAGACGCGCCTCACAGCCAAGGACGCGACGTGGTGAGTTTACAGTATAGATACTGTGAATGCACCGTGTGGGCTACCCGGCACCCTTTAGAGACGACAGCTCATTGCTCGCAACAAACAGCAGTGGACAGGCTATGACGAGATGTAGGATAATTGTATTGCGGTAGCCTTGTTATTTCTCATCAAATTCATTAGCTGGCCTCGAAATATCACTGGTCGGCCTCGTCTCCCCCGCTCGGCCGGCCGACCGACTTCTCGTGAAACCGGAGGCTTCGGTTCCCTTCCCTGGCATCTGCATCCCACACGTCACTCCTTTTGTACCGCCCTTTAATACTGACCGTTCCAAGGATACGCAACCCCCCTCGCTTCGCCTCTCCCCGCAGTCCCTGTAGACTCGCCTCGTTTATCTCGCAAGACGTGCAGAGTACACAATCGTCGGGAATTGGTGAGCAGCACCCTCAAGATGCGTCACGGTTTTCAATCGCCGTCCGGCGAACGTATTCATACACCAACCTCGGCAGCCCGCCGTAGCCACTTTGATAGCGAGGAAATCAACGAAAACGCATAAAACCATGCCCCTGCGCCGTGAAAAAGACAGATGGAACAAAACATTGATACCCACCCCGTAGCAACGCAACTCTGCTGTGGCAGGAAGGCTTGTCGAATACAAAGCAGGTACGCCTCGACGACCTGAGGCTCAGTTGGAAGCAACAATGGATTCGGAAGCAGTGGTCTGTGTTCATTGTCAGCAGAGTGCGGTCGATGAACACCAGAAACAGAAGACATACAAGCTCAGTTGCCGGCTTCTCGTCCTTGGCTTCCGTGGCATCAGGCTTCTCAGCCGACTTTTCCTTGGCGGTCGATTCCTCAACCTTTGCCTCGGAGGATTTCTCGGGCTCAGCCTTCGCTTCAGCAGCACCCTCCTTGACGCCATTGGGCCCGGACTTTTTCCCCTCGCCAGCCCCGTTGACACCGTTGGTAGGAGCAGACGTCGCAGCAGAGCCATCGCCCGCAAGAAGCTTGTTCCACCTATCCAGCAAGGATTGCGACCGCTTCTTGAACTGGAACTCTTCCTCTTTGGGGATGGAGTCGAGCTTCAAGATTGCCTTAAGCACCTTGTTGATCTTAGTCGCCCTAATGATGGAGACCTCGAGGTCAACAAAGTTCTCCAGCAAGGTGATGAATTCCGACATGGCTTTCATCTCGTTCTCCTGGGGCTGCTGCTCCCGGGTCAGGAGACCTCGCTGGAGTTTGTGGCGGAGATAGAGGACTTCCTTCTGCGAGAGGGTTAGAGAAACAGGTCATTATCATCTTGTCCGACCCCATTGCGTACCTCTTTGCGCAAATGGCGCTCCTCTGCGGTCATCTTTGCTTCCTTGGGGGCTTCAGCCTTTTTCTCGGCACCCTCCTTGGCCTTCTTGGGCTTCGCCTTAGTAGACTTCGCTGTAGAACCACCGGCGGACTTGGGTGTCGCGGCGCCATTCGCAGTCTTGGGCGTAGAGGACGTGTTCAGCTTGATCTTCGGCTTCTTGACAGAATCAGGCCGCTGCGGGGTCTGGTAAAGGGTATTCGTTTCAGCCACCGTGCTACCAAGATTTTCGAGAGATTCGGGCGATACTCACGCTGATGTCTTCCTCGGCCTTTCGCTTCTTCGATTTGGCGGACTTGGGGGCTGCGTCGGCATCCTCCATATCCACGTCGGCATTGTCTTCGTCATCCGAGGCCTTGGCCTTGCTCTTCTTCGACTTCTTGGGAGTAGCAGCAGCTTCCATCCTGGCTTGCTCTTGGGCAAGCAGCTCCTCCTGGAAGCTCTTCAGAATGCCCTGGTAGTGCTCCACGGAATGGTGCTCGGCCGCGAGCTCAAACGCAGCCTTCAGGTCTTTTCGCATCTTCTCTGTGATGGAGTCCTTCGCCTTCTCTGCGGTCAGCTCGGAGAGGGCGGTGTTCTGGACCCAGCCGCTTTGAATGTGCGTCAGCAACCATGATGCGCCCACAGCGCCGAACTTGGGCTACTCACAACTCGTTGGTGTATAGATACATGACGGGAAAGCTCCTGTCGTGGACCCGCTTGCCCCCATCGGCGTAGGCTTCCGTGTATGTGCCGTCTTGCCGGGCGGCAGAAACGGGACGGCTGGTGATTAAAGCTTGCGGGAGCATGCTCTCATCGCAGATGATGGCCGGCCAGGCGGGGAAACCCTTCAGCTTCACCAAGAAGTGGTCACCGGGCTGCGCATCAGTATGCGTCAGACGCGCCTTGGAACCCTTCCTGTTGAGCGACTTGGCTTTGGAATCACCAGCGGCAGACTTGCGGCGGCCGCCCTTGGCCTTGGAGACGGGGGTCTCAGCAGGAGCGGCTGTGGGGGCCGCCTCAGCTTCAGCCGCAGCCTCAGGTGCAGCGTTGTCGGCGGCGTCCTTCATCTCAACATTCGCGTCGGAAGCAGGCTTCTCCTGCTCTTTCTCAACCTTCTCGGTCGCGTCATCGACAGGTTTGTCCGCGGTCGCGGCCTTCTTGAGCTCTGGTTCACGCGACGAGTTAGCGCGATGTCTTTCAAATGGGCGCGATACCGCCGCGCGAGACGCGCATTCGAAGCAATTGAAGCTTGTCCGCGGCGAGAAGGAAAGGCAAGACGCGAAAATCGTGGCGTTGGCGCGCTGCAGACATACCTTCAGAGCTCGCTGCGCCTTCCTTGGCAGCCTCGCTCTCGGGCTTCGGTTCCGTCTTGCCGCTCGGGTCCTGCTCGCCAGCTGCGGAGTCTGAGACGACAGCCTTCTCGGCGCTTGCAATGGGCGCGGCCGCCTCGGGCTTCTCGATGGGCTTATCCGCCATGGCGCACGAGAGGTGGCGATGGGCGCGACGTGCTCCGGCAAGGGATTGGCAGGGTCACACCAGCGTCAGCAGCTCCGAAATGGACTCGAAACGCGTGGCGAGTCGCGTTGCGTGCAATGGACGAGGACGCGTAAGCGTGTTGCGCGATGGGGCTGGCGTTGTGAGAATAGATTGCGCGGACGACAGGTCCTAGCTTCTCCCGCGTTTGATGCTTGGTGATGTGGGTGACGAAAGGAAAAACACCCAAGGGAAGGTCGGCAGTCAGAGGAGGGACTTCAAACGTCACCGGGCAAGCTGTCACGTGATGCGCGCAGTCTCGCTCATGAGGCGCGCGACGGCAACAAGCAAGGTGATCCAACCATTCACGGCGCATGCGCAAAGGCTAGTAAAGTGGCTCAGTCGGGACCGCCGGTCACCACGCGTGGAGAGGCCAAACCGATGGCCAATCTGCCCGCCCCACGCCCGCCTTGACCACCCCTTATATGGCGTACGAGCAGCTGTCCTGAGCCATCGACAAATTCCAGCTCGCGCCCCTGAGCCCCTTGCCTTTGTTCCCCCTTCACATCGCTCGCAATCCCTTGCCAGGAAGACATCATGGTCAGGTCGAGCTGCCTTCATCCACGTATTCATTTGACACATTGACATGTTCCCGCCAAAAAAAAGAAAGGCACTGAATTCTCTCGCGTAGCTTCCAAGACGTGTTGTTACATGACCGTGGCGGTGGGGAAGTGACACCAGAAACACGTACTCCGACGGTCTATTCCTCGTCGTCCTCCTCGTCGTCCTCGTCCTCGTCCACGTCCATTCCCTCTGCTGCAGACACCGCGAACTCCCGCTCCTGATCCACACCGACGTAGCTGTCGCTCATGAGGAAAAGCTTGAGATTGTGCTCACCAGCCGTGGGCACCGTGTACTCGAGACGCACGTTCAGCTCGCGCCCGATAGTGACTCGTTTGATGGCCAACAGGTTCCGCGTCTTTTCGTCACCAACCACCAGCCACCAATTCTCTATCTTCTTGGCGGGGTAGAACGGGGCGTGCACCGTGGAGTCATACTCTTCATCATCCTCATCGACGTTGCGCGCAATCTTGATGTTGAGGTAGGCCGGCTCGCCGGCCCGAATCTCATCCTCGTCGAGAACCTCGTGCTCGAGCTCCAGGTCAGGGTACTTGTCATTTGTGAAGCTTGCCGCCTGCGCCAATTGGTTTTGCGACAGGCCCAGGCTCTTCACCAGATTCTTGTACTCTGGGTTGTCGTCGGGGTTCATGCCCTCCATGAAATCGAAAATGTCCTTGATTCTATTGAACTGTTAGCAAGCGGCTCTCGCGAAGGAATCCACAGCACATCAACTTACCCGAAGTCGTTGGCGGCTTTGACAACCTCCGGCGCAAAGTGAGGAATCTGCTTGAGAGGGCTGTCCCGGTCCCACATAGCTTGCACAACCATCTGCGACATCTCCATGGCGTTCATGGCGTTCAGATGGCCGTCCGACGAGAGGATGTCAACCATGGCGCTGAGCAGGCTGAGGACCCTTGACAAGAGAACTTCTTGATCCTTGGCCAGATCGATTGGAAGCTGCATTCTCGAGAAGTGGGCCTGGAGCAGCACGAATGCCTTGAAATGAGGGGAGTCGTAAACCACCTGCGACATCTTGACGGGGATCCGGTCATAGATGCGCCGGAGAAGACCGTCTTCGTGCCGGCGAACCTGAATCGACTCAAATTCGGTTGCAGATGTGACGATTTCCAGAATTCCCTTCAGCTTCGTGCGTGCGCTCAGCGACAGAAGGAAGGTCTGCATCGTGATGTACGAGATGTTGTAATAGGCACCAATCATGGCAGCGTTCTGGGGCGCCACTGTGCCGTCATCTTCGTCAAAATCAATGATCTTGGACTCGCTCAATTCGCGCAACGTCGTCTCCACGAGGTCCGACATGAAGGTGCTCAGGCCCTCGTGAGTGGTGCTCGTGAGGCCGTAGTAGCTGGGGTTTGCCAGCAGTCGGCGGTAGAAGTAGGTGAACGTGGACCAGTTGATGGCGTCGTCACCAGACTCGATCATCTTCGTGCTGATCTCCGTGACAAACGCATCATGAAGATAGTTGTGCAGGTGCGATTCCACAGGCAACGCTTCAGTGATGAACTTCTTGTAGTACTCGCGCTTTACTTGGGGCACCATGAGCACGCCGCGGGAGCGCCCGTCCTTGGAAGGGCGCAGCGATTTTCCGAACATCTGCAGCACTTCGCTGAGTGGATAGTCCACGTATCTGTGCTCTCGGCCTTCGAAGTACTGGGTTCCCATGACAATGACGAGATGAGCCGTGCTCGTCAGTTCCCAGCAAACTTCCCTCGATGCCACGAGGACTTGGATAGCGCCGTTGTCGTACAGATGCTTGACGATACGCTTGTCGCTCTGGCTCAAGGCTTCGTGGTAGTACCCAATTCCATGAGACAGCGCCTCTGCGAGAGCTTCTTCGTGGATGCGGTCAAGCAGCGGTCGCATCTGTTCGACGTCGGCATGGAGGAAGCGGTCTTCGTCGTCATCAGTGGCACAAGCGGCCAGCAAGTCGCGTGCAGTACCCCGGGTTTGCTTCCGGCTGGGCACGAAAACCATGGCCGGCTTGTCCGGTGACATCTGCGTGATCGCCGCATAGGTAGGCTTGGCCATTGCCAGCATGAGCGAGGGGAAGTGAGGGTTTGAGAATGACTGGATGTGTATATCCAGCGACACGGGCCGGACATATGGGGCGAAGTTGTAGATTTCATGTTTCTTGGCGTCGATCCACTCCCCAATGTCGCGGGCGTTGGCGAGAGAAACACTGAGCGCAACTATCCTCATTGGAAGCTCCGTCTGGGTTCGGATGTAGTGCATTCGCGAGACGATAATCTCGTAGATGTAGCCCATCTGGCCCCCGAGGAGGTGCAAGTCGTCCGCGATGAAGAGCTGAACCGTCTGAACGTTCTTGCGGCGCTTCCACTGTCTGGACAAGACATCCCACTGTGTCGGCGTTGCGAGAATCAAGTCGCCCTTCTCTAGAAGCTTGAGGTCGGTCGCGGTCTCGCCAGTCAGCTTCACAATCTCTTTGCCGCCATTCAGATGCGCCAGCCGCTTCTGCCAGTCCTGGGTCCGAGAGTCGA
This sequence comes from Tolypocladium tropicale, assembly GCA_024340005.1. Taxonomy (NCBI): domain Eukaryota; kingdom Fungi; phylum Ascomycota; class Sordariomycetes; order Hypocreales; family Ophiocordycipitaceae; genus Tolypocladium; species Tolypocladium tropicale. The sequence goes on along the minus strand of JALHBU010000179.1, from coordinate 101,568 downwards.
CGAGCTCCTGGAACGGCGCAATGTACACCGCTCGCCCTGCATCTGTATTTGTCCAGTGGCGAAGCAAGGCAAACTCAGCACAAACAGTTTTCCCGCTACCAGTAGGGGCTCCGACGAAGACATTTTGATCACCCTTGTAGAGAGAGTTGAAAGTCTGCGTCTGGATCTTGTTGAACTGTTTCCATTCCGGATACAGATCAACATAGCTCTGAACCTTGAGGGCAGCCACAGGGAGGGGTTGAAGGTCAAGAAGCTCGGTGTGAGGAGGGAACTTTTCTGGTAGTATGAGCTTCTGGAACGGGACGGCGACCCTTGTCTCGGAATGCATCCATCTGTCTGAGACGATGGACACAAAGTAGTTCGGCGGCATGGGGTCAGTGATCGGGACTGTGAAATCCACAATGTGCTCGTTCGACTCGGCTTCGGCGTAGTCCTTCCGTAGCATGAACGTGTCATGGAAGAGGATATCTTCGCCATCGCTGTCCTCCACAATAATCCAGAAGTTTTCGGCTGCCCCATGGACACTATCGTCCCACTCAAAGTTGGGGGTTATGCTCAGCTCAATTCTGATCATCGACCTTGTCATCGGCTGGACTTGGGCTTGGACATCCAGTCGTGGGAACTTGGACACGAATCCGCACACCGAACGGCCGGCCCTAGGCATACCCAAGAGCTCGCCCATGCGAGGCGGATCGAGGTCGAAGTAGCTGCTCCACGAGACATCAATTCTCTCGGCCTTCTGGATAATATCTCGAGGACACGCCGGGAATTGACGCAACGGCGACATAGTCGGCCACATTCGCTTCTCAGCCATCTTGCACAAGTCCAGGGCGGTCTTTGCGACTGACGCCCAGCCTTTCTTCAGCGCAATCTCGAACATGGCTCGGAGGATTCGTCCGGCGCTCTGCGTCACGTACACCATGTCTGCCATGAGCGCCAATCCATCAAGCTTGAGCCGGGAAATGTAGGCTTGCAGCAGAACGTTGATCTTGCAATGAGGCTCTTCGATGGTCTCCTTCACAGGAATGGGAACTCGGCCCAACAGCTTCGCCAATTCCAGCTTCTCATCTTGTCGCACCGGGATGAACTTGAACTCGGCACTGAGAGCAAAGACACGGAATAGCTCAATGGTGTTGATGGATGGCTCAATAAGATTGTTGTAGGTGTTCATGGAGCCGAAGGTGATGTAGTAATGGGAAGCAATCCGGCCGAGTTCGGTTGACTGTAATTTACCCGTCTTGTCGTCGTACTTGATGAGGTTGGACTGCTTAAGTATAGTCGCAGCAGAGTGGATGAGGTCGACACGTTTCTGCTCGAGTGCTCCATCGTCCTCGTATTCGGCGCCGACTTGGTACAACCCGGGCGAACGGAGCATGCGAACGAACAGATAGGTGTACCCGAGCCATTCGACACCCTCATCCCGAGTCCGCACGTTACCAAGAACAATCTCGGCGTTGAGATTATCCACTAGCTTGCTGACAAACTGACTCTCGATCGGGAGCTGCTGGTTGAGAAGCGAAAGGTAGTACTGGATCTCGCTCTGGGTCGTAATGATGATGCCCTCGCCGTATGTGTCGAATTGCGGTCGTCCTGCACGACCGAGCATCTGGAGGACATCCTGGGGGCTCAGCTCTACCCAACTGCCCTTCTCGGGCGAGTATACTTGCGTTCCCTTGATGATGACCGTATGGGCGGGCAGGTTCACACCCCAGGCAAGGGTGGCTGTGCACACCAGGACCTGAATGGCTCCTCGGGCGAACAGGTCTTCCACGTCGGTCCTGTCAATACGGCTCATGCCTGCGTGGTGGATACCGAAACCATAAGGCAGAAGATCCTTCAAATCTTTATCCGTCGCCTGGCTCGAAGCTTCGTTAAGCACCTCTCTGCTTCCAGCATCGTGTCGGAGGATCTGGTTGATTGTGTCCATTTCTAAAGCCTTGTCTCGGATGTACTTGGCGGTCTTGGCGGTCTCCTTACGGGAGTGGACAAAGATGAGCATCTGATTCCTGTTGGTCCCAACGTGCTCCAGCACCTTGTTGTAGGTCACATCGTTCATCGTCTTAAGCTGTTTGATGGCTTTGCGGTCTGTCACGCCAACGAACTCCTGCCGAAGCGGGCAGGGCCGGAAAGATCCATCGAAATGGAACAGATCCTTGCTCATGTCAACCCGCAGGAAGCTCGCCACGTCCTTGTAATTCGGAAGAGTGGCGGATAGACCGACGAGCCGTACAGGCTCACCAGTCTGCTCAGTCTTGCGTATCGTTCTGCTCACAATGCTCTCGAGGACAGGCCCTCTGTCGTCGTGAAGCAAGTGGATTTCGTCGATGATGACCAGACGCACAAGATTGGTGTAAGAGAGATCGTTTGCCTTTCGGGTAATGACGTCCCACTTCTCAGGGGTCGTCACGATAATCTGGGTGTCGGCGATTTGCTGCTTCGTGAGCTGGCGGTCACCCGTCAGCTCTGAGACTCGAATGCCGTAAGGTTCCAACCGCTTCCCAAAGTTTCCGACTTGCTCCTGCACAAGTGCCTTTAGGGGAGCAATGTACACGATCTTGAAGGCATCAAGGTCGATGTTGCCAGTCTTGGGGTCGCGATTCTTGCCAAGCTCTCGCAGAATGGTCAACATGGCAACGTTTGTTTTACCACTACCCGTGGGCGCACAAATGAGCATGTTGCCGTCGTCTTCGAATGCCGAAGGGAAACACTTCGACTGGATCTTGTTGAGCGACTTTGCGGTGCTGAAGGGAACTCGAGCCCACTCGGGCATGTCGGTGATGGGTATCAGAACGTCGTCGGGCTCATTTCGCTTTTTCGGGGGAGGGACGTGAATCTCTTCGTAGCCTTTGAACGTTCGCTTGGTCGAGCCCTCCGGCAGTCTAACCTTTTGATTCGTCATCAGATGATTTCCTTGGTCGAACACCAAGTTATCAAGGTTGATGAGTTTTTTGGGCTGCAGGCCGCCGACGAGGTATCCTTCGGGTTGCTCAGGCTTTGAGGTGGCCGCCACGACGGATGCTGGCACGTCGATGTCCATCTTGATGTCCATTTTCCGTTTCTTGTCGTCGTCCCCGGCATCTTCGCCTCGAAGCTCATTCAATATCCTCTGCTGACCCTCCGAGGCAATTTCCCTCTCAACGTCAGCGCGCTGCTCTGCAGTCTCTGCCCGAGCCAACTTCGTGAGCCAGTAGACTTTTTCCCTGTTTGCCACGAGCTTCTGTACAAGCTCGTGGTGCTCGAAATCGAACAGTTCCATCAGGTCGTTTTCGATCTCTCGAAGCGACTTCTCCTCGCCACCTGCCACATCAGGCTGGGCCGACAGGATCCTGAGCGCCTCTTTCGTTTTATCCGTCTGCTCATGCGCATCGGGATATAGAGTTCCAATTTGCCGCTGCAACCAAAAAGCGTCGATATCTCGTGCGGGTATTGACCGTTTATCGACAACTTGGCTCTTGGCTCCTACGCCAGCGGCCTCCAGGACGGCGTCCTCATTATCGCCGGCCTCCCCATCGACCTCTGCCGCATACGGGTTTTCTTCGTCGTCCTGGTCCCCGGCTTCGTCCTCTGACGATTCTTCATGCACTTCGTTCACGATGTCGTCGTTTTCCGCCTCTTCTTCGTCATCGAACGTCACCGCAACACCCTGGCGTTCGTCCATCTCGGCCTCGCCGTTGGCGTCACGCATGTCGATGTCGTCGTCGTCGTCGTCTTGGGCGTCGTAGTCGGTGATCTTCTTTCCGAGATTCACTAGCTCGTTGAATTGCTTCGGGCTCAGGGCGGCGCCAAGAATGTCGTCGATCTCCTTCTTCTTGTCCAGGTCCTTCATGTCATCGTCCTTGAGGTATTCCAAGACGGCGTCTGCGGCACTGCGAACCACTTCATAAGGCACGTCACCCAGGTTGCCCGCCACCAGCGTGAGGATGAGATCGAAGGTCGCCCGCGTCGCCGGCGTTCGGGGCCGATATGTGATTCCTTCGATCAGGGCGTCGTGAGCACCCAGCAGACCCGCTCCTCTCGACTGGGACGCTTCTGCCTTGCGCTTCCGCTGCTCCCGCAGCAGAACGTCTTCACCCTCCCTGAGTTGGCCCCGTTCGATATCGGGCAGTCCTGGCTGCTTCTTCTGTTTGGGAGCCCCTTCACGGGCAACCTGGCCACCCATGTCCTTGATGCTCAACCGCCCCGCAAGTGACTCGGGGTCGCCCGTGGCCTCGTCGGTTCGTCGTGTGACAAACCGACGGTCCGCCTGGAGAACCAGGTTGGACATGGCCGAGTACTTGTACTGCGAGACATCGCGGTGAGGTTCCGACATCTTGGCTCCTGTTTTGAGGATCTCGCGATGTTCTCGACGAAAGCTCGGGGGAGCTCGACCGTTAAATCACCATGCGACTGCCGGCTGGACGGACAATGCGCGTCGCAGATCTGACAAGAAGCCTCTCGGGTGACTCGGAGCCGTGCGGTCGTGAGCTGGTGTGGTTTCGTCCGCCAGCGTCGCGTTGTGTTTGTTCGAGATGTCGGCGAGTTGATAAATTTCCGTCGATGCTCTAGCCTTGAGCGCGACGAGACACTAGTCCGCCTTTGGCTAGCGGGGTCGCGCCACACCTAGGCAACCTCCCCACCAGCCACAAGGAGGGACGCCTGTCCAAGCTCTCCGTAACCACCTTTACCTACCTACGAAGTACCTACTCCGTAATACTCAGTGCAGCTGCGTGCTCCGTTTCTTCGTCAGACTGGTGAAGCTCGCGTCCTCCCCCCCCACCACGTGTCGCTCTCGAAATGAGGCGTCGTCATGGCCGCTCCCAGTGAAACTGCACAAAAACTTCGAGCTGATCTGGGGAAATACGTGAAGCCCCGGGAGCAGGTCAACTACATCAGGCGCATCCTGGCGCTTCAGTTGGGGTGCTACACTGGACAGCTCCCAGCTGTGCCGCTGTTATCGTTGGAGGCCGACACGCAGGAGGTCATCGCTAGTAGCGACGTGAATGGATTCCAAAAGGAGTACATTGATGCCCTGAATGACAACATCGCCGCTCATCGCCAGTTCGGTGAGGCTTTGCAAGCAAGCAAAGCAAAAGACGATCCGCAATCGAGACCATCGAGTTTCGGGTCCGAGCTTCTGGATGAGCGGCTTGCTCTGCTGAAGCTCCGGCAGAAGCGGGAGTGCCTTTTGGCCGTTCAGCATTCCCTAGATCGACTTGCCGGGAAGCCAGCATCCGCTCAGAGCTTTCTGGACGCGGAGGAGATATTCAGTGACGCAAAGACTCTCCCGGGTGTGCCAGCGGGCGTCATCAACGGCTTTGTGACAGACCAGAGCGCCACACGGCCGAACCTTCAAGCGCGTCTAAGCGAGCTGGAGAAGACCGTGTTTAAGGCCAGGCTGCTCTTGAAGCAAGAAGAACGTCTGCTCGCTGAGGCAAGGAGCAGATTCGACAACAAGCAGGACGTGGTGGGCAATGGCGCCAAACTGGAGGCTCTAAACAAGACGCGCAATGAGCTGATCGCTTGGGTCGAGACGGAATTGAGCAAGGCATCGTCTGATGAGCATGACGAACGGGCCGAGGATGTCAGTCGCATACGCTCCGCCGCACCAGAAGCCCACCACACAGCGATCACGGACCAACTTGGCCTAATACAGGACAAATATGCGGAGTACCTCGCTGCTAGAAAAGCCCTCCTGGCGCTGGCGACGCGTCATACGCAACCAACAATACCACCGCCGAACCAGCAAACTAGTGCAACGAGGCACAGCCTTGACAACGACCCGGAGCCGGGCATGTACCTCCTTACCCCTTACGTTGAAGCTTTGATGTCTATCTCAAGACAACAAAAGGCTGCCATTACCTACAAATCCCATATTAACTCGGTGTTGAACGAGCAAAACAAGGGAACAAGTCAGGTACTCAGTCGCCTTGCCGAAGAAAGCCAACTGCTCCCGGCGCATCCCATGAAGGACACACTACCCCAGCGGTCGGGCACTCGTGATGACATGACAACGTTGTCGTCGGATCGATCTGATATCTCAGCTCGCATCAAGCCGTGGGTATTTGCTGCCGACTCGGTGAAGATCTCCACGTTGGAAGCGGTGGCGGAAACCATCGAAAGTGGGCAGATTGCCCTGGAGGAATCCATGAAGTCTCTTCAACACATCAGTCATCTGGTGGGACTGGATGAGGAGAAGGCAGGGCAATCGGGTCAGAAAGGCGACCCATGGTCACAGCTGTATGGCAGACTCGGTCTAGTTGGCCAAGACAATGAAGATAGATGCCTTCCATGATAAAAAACGAAAGAAGTCGACAGTACGGGCCGCTTGAAGCCGCGTTTTAAGTGTATTGTTACATAATTTCCCCCAACACCAGCCAGTATCAAGGCAAACTCCAGGTGTCCTTCACGCGCAGCTTGGATTGCGCATTTAAATTTACTTCCCTGCCATGACAGCTGATATTCTCATGGCTAGATCCAGGATCGATAGGTGCTCGTCTGCTCCATCTACGAGCCGCTTGTCGACTTCGGAGAAAATCATGACGATCCTGTTCTTTTGAACATCGGGGATGATTTCGTCTGTCGTGAGGGCTTGGTACAACTGTCACCACCGGTCAGTCATCGGTCTGCGTCGGCCGGGAAGGCTTCTCCTCACCTGAGATACCACTTGCGTTGCGCTCCAGCCATCGGCAACCATGTCCTCCACCACGTTGGAAACAGACTGATACGTGTCCGCCGCCCCTCGTGAACGCATTGCTTTGACGAGCTCATCTATAGTCGACTCAGGGATGACGCCAGCAATGTCTTGAACAACCTTGACTGTCACCGGTCTCTTGTCAAGGTCCATATTCTCGTCGCCTTCAGCATCCTTGGCGGAGGCACTGGCACCCACCAACCGGGCGGCACTCTGCAAGAACGTGATGGCTTTACGCAGGTCACCCTCACTACACTTGATGAGCGCATCAACAGCTCCACCTTCCAGCGTCACTCCCTCGGCTTCCGCGATGTTCTCGAGCCTCCTCATCGCGTTGCCCTGGTCCAAGCTCTTGAAGCGGAACTTGCTGCATCGACTGGCCAGCGGATCGATGATGCGAGTCACATAGTTGCAGATCAAGCAGAAACGCGTGATCTTGCTGTATGTCTCCATGGTTCGGCGCAGGGCACTTTGAGCATCTTGCGTCATGGAGTCGGCCTCGTCGAGAATGATGATCTTGAACGGCGGGCAGGGATACTTGTTCTTGTAGGATGGCGGTGGGTTGGTCAATTGCATGCGCGCAAAGTTCTTGACCTTTTCTCGGACGATGGAGATGCCACGCTCGTCGGATGCGTTAAGTTCAAGCACCCGGGACTTGATCATTTCCGGCCCGTAGAGCTCTTTCGCCAGAGCCAGGATGGTGGACGTCTTTCCTGTGCCAGGAGGCCCGTAAAAGAGCATGTGTGGTAGCTAGACCCCGTGTCAGGTGTTCTGTTCTCAGGTATCGAATCGCAAACCGCAGCCGGGAGACGTACGTTGGAGGCTTGCAGCGTCCGTTGCAGGACAGTGACTGTGTGATCTTGCGCGGTGACATCGTCGAGTGTCTTGGGTCGGCTGTAGGGCCACGGTGAGCACGAGTTAAGGCACAAAACACCAAGGCAGCACCTACTACTTCTCAACCCACGGTTGGTTTCGGACGTCGACCTGGCGCTGGCTCTTCTGGTCCGCAGCACCGTTGGCGGCCGCGGCGGCTTTGCGGGCCTTGAGGTCAAAGAAGCTGGCCATGATGGACCGCAGATGCACTATCGACAAGGCGAGTGCAATGAGCTGCCGGAAAGGGACGCGAAGATAGAGGCTGGGGCCGAGGTATTGTCGTATTCGCAAGAGACTAGCACGATGATGCCTCTGGGATCACGGAAAATCGATTAACGCGTCGTCGGTTCACAAGGACGCGACGTTTTAGCGCGTCGTGGCCGCTGTGTGGAGCGGTGCGGCATCCATGCAGCTGCAGGAGGCACCCCGCAGCCGCAGACAAGCAGCAGACAGCTCCATCATGGGGCCCAGCGGGCGGGCGACCTATCAACGGATCGATCCCCCGATCCTGCTTGATGCCCTTTGCGAAGTTTATCTTCAGACAGCGATGTGTTGAGGTGCGAATGGAACTGAACCATCATCTACTGCGCTTTGGTCTTGACTCGCCGTGCAATTGTAGCTCATGTTCCGCTCCGCGCGCCTCTGTGCGAAAACCTCTAGGACGAGGCTTTGAGAAGCGAAGGTATCTAGGTGATTACCGCCTGCTCCGTGGCCTACATCAGAAATTCCGGGCGCTTCTGGAAACAAAAGAGTTCGAAGTAGAAGAATGGCGTGTACGTATCCTTCGCTTTTGTGAGCATGGCCCGACGGAACGTGCTGGCAAACTGCGGCAACGTTTCTCCAGATGCTCTGCAGCCCAGGTGCGATTCTCGACGGCCCTCCATCGTGGTCTCATGCTCCGTTCAGAGGTGGTGGAGCACATCCCGACATCAAGGCTGCTGCTACTGCTGCTGCTGCTGCTGCTGCTGCGAGAAAGTAAGGGGCAATGGATGAAATCACTGAATCATCAATCATACCAGGTATTGGGAAGCGTGGTTATTTTGTTCCCTCTGGAAGGACGTCCACCAATGACCGTTATACCCACCTGGCGGCCTCCCGCCGGAACCAGGTTGTGACTCCCATCCCCATCGTCGTCCCTCACAACGTAGGGCAATCTTCCAGGTTACCTGGCCGCGATCCCTCTTCGGGAGCTGAACACACCAGCCCTGTGAGAGCAGCCAGCAGCGACCCCGGCCCAACTGTGCCCCGCCCTGTACCCCGCCACTGCCGCCCGCGATTCGCCCCTTCAGGCGCAATCATGCTCGGTGGGCTGGGTTCCTCAGGTACGAGTACCTACCTTACGCTGCGAGCCGCTACGGGTATAGTGCTGCCGTGCATCACTCCAACACAACCAGGCAACTGGATACCGGCCTTACCTACCGACCTACCTTACCTACGCGGGCAGCCTGTTCGTAAAGCGCATCTCCTCTGGAAACTTCCCTACACCTTCATCCCCCAGTATTTCTCTCCAGCCCTCCTCATGGTCGGCCTCTCTGGCAACAACATCGCCTAGCGACTCAGTCCACCGACGTCGACCAGCGCGCCATGGACCAGTCCATCATCCGCATCTCCAAGGTTCGTCCAGTGCCCCGCATCTGGATTTCGCGGGGCTGCGAGACTGACACGCAGATTCGCTGACGCAGGAGCTGAGCGACATCCAAAGAGGCTCTGATCTCGGTGCGGCTGCCTCTCTCTACTTTGCCGTCTGCTGTTTTGTGGTGGCGTGCTCTGTGTTTCTGACCTCGCTTCTCTGCAGCCATCGCCGTCGCTTGCCGCGACATCGACGTTCGCAATGTCAAGGCTTTGGTCGTCGGCCCACACGAGACGCCGTACGAGTTCGGCTTCTTCGAGGTACCTCGCTTTCCCCGCGCACTTGCTTCACAGGCGAGACTGGCGTTGACATTGTGAAACAGTTTGCGGTTCGTTTCAACAGAGGTGAGATCGCTCTGCTTCATTCGTCGTACTGCGACCACCCCACTGACCGATGACAGAGTATCCTTCCAAGGCACCCAGCGTGCAATGTGTAACCACAAATGGGGGCATGTGTCGATTCAATCCCAACATCTATGCCAACGGTAAAATTTGCTTGTGAGTCTCATCGCCATACTGGCTCTTGATGAACTGGTTCTAATACTTGTCAGGTCCATCCTTGGGTACGGCAGTCTGAAATGTCTCCTCATCCTCGCAATTTTTCGCGGCTGACTGTCTCCATAGGACATGGCGAGGAGAGCGAGGAGAAGAGTGGTCATCGGCCCAAGGCCTCGAATCGATTCTTTTGTCTATTCAAAGCTTGCTCTCCTCTAACCCATATGAGAACGAACCCGGATTCGAGGATGCAAACGAAGAGTCTGACAAGCGGATGCAAAAAGACTACATCCAAAAGGTACGAGAATCATTTCGCTTCAGTCAATTGGGCCCCTCTGATACAACATCCCAGATTCGCCACGAGACGTTGCGCATCTCCGTCATACAACGCCTCGAGGGCTACCTCGGATTGAACGCCGACGGCTCCAAGTCAAAAGACTTTGACGTTGACGAGCCAGATGAGACCAACGTCCCCTTTGAACCGTTCAAGGACCTTTGCAAACGGCGATTTCTCTGGTACTTTGAGTCCTACATGAGTGCGGTAGAAAAGGGCAGACAAGAGGTGAAGGAGCAGCAGGTCTTTGTGAGAATGCCCTTCGAGGCGCCCTCCAGCAACACAATGGACGGGCGATTCAACTATCCGGAGCTTGAGCGCCGATTGAAGAACATCAAGGCTGCTCTGGACGCGGAACCGGCGCACTGGGCGAAGGAAGGCCTCGCAGCAATGATCAAAGAGTCAACCGTCTGCGTAAACCTGCAGCATCAGTTTGACCAGGTGTCTGCATCGTTCAAGCGGGGCGATATGCCGCACGACGTGACGCTCGAGGACGGCAACCCCTTCGTATGGATCATAACCTATTTTGGACGACCAATGACCAACCTCGACGGAGGACTCTTCCGCATCAGGATGAGCTTCAGCCCTCGGTTCCCCGACGAGCAGCCTCGCGTGAGGTTCGAAACCAAGATCTTCCATCACCACGTTGCCGAAGACGGCACTGCTTGCTACACCGCCAACCCCCTGAAGAGAGAGGACATCAAGTCTCACATTGAGGCAATAATATCGATGCTGGAGGAGGACGACCCAGCGTACGATCCGAGAGAAATTGTCAACCTCGAGGCTAACCGACTGTACTGGGGCGGCGGCCCTGACGGTAAGAAGATGTACAATCGCCGCCTGCGCCGTTCCGTACAGCAGAGCATGGAGTGAGTATAGCACTTTTGAAGTTATCATCCATAGTCATGGATTGTGGCCAGTCCGCTGACATTATACAGGGACTTTCCGGAGTAAAGGTGCCCAGCGTTCGCTGCTTTCACTGGTGGGCCGATTTAGCGAGGTCATTGACGGCTTGTTGTGGCAGCGACACGTCGTATAGAGCGAACTTTGCGTACTCGTAGCACAGATCATGAGGGTGGAAAGGTGATCGGCCCATGGATCTAGAGAATTGTGCTCCCTGTTTCGAGAGATACCAAAAAAAAATTATAAGACGATGCCGCAGCAATATGCAGCTTGCTTCCACTAGGACGTGTCCGGGCTCCACGGGCCTGCCGGTTGGCGTCGTGCTCGTTGCTTTCTCACATTTGTCCAGCGGCGCTTTGCTCTCCACATTTTCACCCAGCTAAATCACAGCCAGCCAACCACACCGCGCTACGCTTGAACGACTTCCACTCCGCCCAGTGGGTAAGGTAGGGCCTAGGCCATGCTATCCTTCTTAGGGCCCAATATGACCGTAAAGTTCTCCATCGACCCATCAAGCGATTCGATTTCGAGTCGCTTGGAAGCTTAGAAAGGCCGTGTGGCTCAATGGCAGAGCGTCTGACTACGATTAGTTAATCAGAAGGTCGCAGGTTCGACCCCTGTCTCGGTCAAGCTTACGTCGATTCGTGTGCCTTCGCAAGGAGTGCATACGATCCCTTTTTTTTTCTCATAATATTTTTGTCTGTCTTCACCCCAAGTCCTTACCCTAGAGAAGTTCCATCCCTTTGATCATCATGGTAGCGAAGTGACTTCGGCTGAAGGGCATTTCTTTTTGGAACGGAACAAACATGCAACAGTGAGAAGAGGTCATCGGTGGGATTTGCCAAGCGTTGGCAGTTGATGCCGACGTTATTAAAAAAAAACATCTTACGGGATGCCTGTTCGTTTTTTCCCTGCAAGGTGACCCGTCAACCCATCTCGAAGCGGCTAGATGGCAAAGCCATGATCTATGTTCATGCAACGGGAACATCGAGTTCAGACGACTGGAATGGGACACGAAACGGGAAATGGGCGTAGGATTGATTGGCTGGCCACTCATCAAGGAAGATTGGTGCGAGTTCATACCCAGCCCGTAATAAGATCCGACATGAATAACATTGTGCCAAATAATATCCGCCATGACTGGCGCCTCAACCCGATGCCCAAAGCCATGGCATACCTAAACGCCGAATGATGCGGACTCATCCACGTTCCCTACTCCGTACTCGCGATCTCAGGATCTTGGCATCATTCATTCTTCATGTTTGCGTGAAAATAAACCCCCAAGGCGGGAGCAAGCCTGACGTCCCTCCTCACTTTTTACTCTTCGGCTTCTTCTCTATCCGGTCCTTTGCCGGCGCATACGGCGCCGCCACACCGGGGTACTTGTCCTGCTTGCCGTCGCCCTTAAACTCGTAGGTGCCATTTGGGCCGATGGAAGCAGGCGTGCCCTGGGCGGGGCGGGAAACCTGTTCGGCGTGGAGTTTGTCAAGCGAGGATCCCACGACGGCATACTGGGACCAGTTTATGGGCGGGCAGCGGACGATGTCTTGTGGCTGCGGCAAGTTGGCCCATTCCTTCGATCGAGGTTTGCCGTTCTCGTCGTTGACTGCAGCAGAGGGCTCGTCATCAGAACTCCGGTCATCAGAGTCCCGGTCGTCGTCGTCGTCGTCGTCCAGCGTCGAGAGAGGCACATCTCCCCGCGCATTCACCCTGCCTGCCGCCAGGTCCTTCATGAAGCCCTCTGGATCCGCCAGCGCTTCATCCTTGGCTCTGCTGAGGGCCTGCATGTCAGCCGTGGCGCGCCTCCTCTGCACCTGCAGCACCGAGATGGCCGACTTGAGAGCAATGACGTCCGGGTTGGAGTCGAAGTTGATGGGCTCCGGCGGCGGCGGCGCGATGCCGACCTGGTCAGGCTGGGAATAGGCGAAGGACGGGCGCGTGGCCGGCGGCGGGAGCGGCTGCAGCGGTGTTGCTTCGGGAAGCTGTGCCGGGGGCAGGGTCGGCGTGATGGGCGAGATGGGGGGCGGCGGGATGGGTTCCCGGTCAGGGTCGGACGCGGACACGGAGAAGCTCGACTGCGGCATGGCGAGGCCAGACGGGCGTGCCCGTGAGCAGCGCCGCGGGCGGTTGGTGCCTCACGTTCGGTACGGACGCGCGTTGCGTGCTTCTTCGCTCGCGCAGGCGGAGGGGGGGAAAGCGACGTAGCCGTGGCCCCCCTCCTTTGCCCCGCAGCCGTCCGATGGCAAACAGTGGCGTCGGGGAAGCGGTCAGATATCGCTGACGCAGCTCCGAGCGAGACGAAGCTGCTGCAGGGCGCACGCCGGTAGGTGGCAGCGTGGCCCGGGCCCTTGACGCGGTGCGAGTTGACGAGTTCGAGTCGTGAGTTTGGAGGCGTAGGATGCACGACATGTTTGGCGGGGCACCGGAGGCGCGGGAATGGACGGGTGTCATTCGCCCGGCGGCAGCTGGGGCCGGTTCCTCCGGGCGGGACAGAGAAGCGGCCAGGCGCCAACGGCCGAAGGCGGGCTGTTTCCGCTCCAGCACGAGGTGGGCGGCGGCTTTGGCCACGTCTTCAGCCAGTCTCTGTTGCAGACGCCGTTTCTCATGGGCATCCCTCGTTCTGATGTTACACGTCATCTGCTGGCGATGAGGGTTTGGGTACGGAGCATGGAGTCTCCGTAACGGCAAGTACAATGCCAGACCGCTGAGAATGTCAGGCGTAGGTATAAGCAGTTGCGTCAAACAGGAGCCAGCCTGCTGAGCGGACCATCTCCTGCGACAAGCAAAGGCGATGCAGTCCACCCGCGATACATGCCGGTGATTATTATCTGATTGCTGGGGAGAAGGATGCTCAAGGACAGACCACATCCGTCCGTGGATGCCTACCCCCTCGCCGTACGAAGTAGAAGGATGCTTAAGCCAGCAGTCGTCATAGGCCACTCGACCGTCGCTATACCAACGAGAAGGATGACAACTCACAGGACCGACAGGGAATGCCCTCGTTTCTTTCTTCTGCTGCCGTCGCTCCGTCCTTGGCGATGAGGCACTCTCAGGGACCTCGGAGTGTCCCGCACGTTCCTCCTGCGCCGCTGGTTAGCCTCTGTTCCGTAGTGCGCAGTTCGGCTCAGGATCCGCCTTCAGCGGCGCGGCTTTAAAAGCAAAACTTGAGAGACTATCGATCCCGGGCCCGCGCGACACATGCACGCGAGGTGGCGTTCGGCCCAAGATCTTTGGCGAGAGAACGGTCCGAGCGGAATCTTTGTTGGCGCCAGATCTTGCGGTTTCAGGTGCCGCCGCCCCCATCTACTCGCACTGCGTCCCAGCGCAGTAGTTGACCCACGAGTCCACCAAGGTCCTGATTAGACGCTTGCCCGCCGCTACAGCGCTTGGTGCATGTTCGACCTGAACTCGTAGGCTTGCCCAGGTATCCCTACTATAGGTAGTTACGCAGAGATGTACTTGGCTATTACGGCTGAGCCTATGCGACGCCACTCTCCATCCATCGCGAGCCGCCTCACTCGAACCGCACGAAGCAGCCACCAGGGCTTGCTCCTTGCCCCTCCGCCGTCCGGTTGCAGCGGCGAGTCTTTCCTGAGAGTACGGAGTAGTTACCCGTGCCTGTTGATATGTATGAACAACGGGGGAGCCCCTGGCGGCTGAACCGCAAACACCAGATGCTGGTTGGCCAGCGAATCCCCCTCCCGGCCCCGTCCAGTGCCTGGCGCCCGGCTGTGAGCCCGCTTCGAGGCAGGCGTGCTCTGTACAACGTTCGAAGGATTCATGCCACTTGAATACTCGTCTCTGTGGCTCGCCCTTGTTGCGAAGCCAAGAGGAGCCGGCCTGACGTGGCTGGTCGTAGTACACCTGTAGTCGCAACCTTAGTTGCTCGCAGGCTTTCGTCTGAGCTAAAGCCGAGAGGCTGACGGGACCCTGGATGAGGCGCCAACACCGGTACGGTAGCTCTCGGCCGGCGAGCAGACGGCGGATGGAGACACTGGCAGCTTGCGTCGCGCGAAGTCCTCCAAGGTTCCCTCGCGAATCCCCACAAAGAGGCACACCAAGCCGCTTGGCTTTAGCCTTTCTTGCTTTCTTCTGCCGTGCCCTCCGCCCTTTGCCCTCTGCCCGCCGCGCATTGCGCGTCAGAGCGCATGCACAGGGAGAGAGGCTAAGGTACTTTTAATAATCCCCTTCGCGGCCAAAATCTTTGTTCCTCCGCCATAATCCTGTTTCTTCAGCACGGGCCGGGAGCCCTGCACCGAAGCGCCTGATCTGCAGCAAACAAGACAGCCACTTCCGATACGCGACCCGGCTACGCCCTGTCTTTCATCCGAGTGCCCGGTCTGATGGAGTGCGCGAAACTCCATGTACTCACCGACTAGGGCCGCACTGCACGCCCTCCTGCGCGCATAGAATTTGGCATCAGACGCGTATCTGTGCAACGCCGGTCTGGGGGTCGAAGGGCTGTGCCTGGATCAGCCCGGTGCCACGAGTCCATAGAATTCTGATTGTTGATCGACTCGGCGCGCCGTCATTAGCATCGAAACGAAACCACGGCGCTACTGCTCGTGTCCCAAAATCACCGGAACTCCAAAGAGTCCGTACTACCACCATCAAGCGCGCTTCTCTTTGAGCTTTTCCCGACCCTATTCCAGCTTGATCTTCCCCGCAGGGATCTTGGACAGACTCGCAATTCCGCAGGTCAAAGCTACGGCGGCTAGGACCCGGCGTCATTGAGCACACAGGTCTGCGATGCCGTATCGGGCAGCATTGAACAAGAGGACTCGTCCAAAACCGAAAAATCAGACCCGGTCATTTGCGTTGCATCTGCAGAGGGGTTAATCTTGATACCACCTGACGGGGTGGGCACGCTCGTCCTCCTGAGCCCCTGGCAAAAAAAAAGGCCACTGCTTCAAGCTCGGCTTCGGGACGCGGTCTTTTACAACTAAGGGTTTCCATCAACGGCAGCCGACGGAAATTTCAGCAGGCCACTCAACACTTGCCATCAGAAATACAGCCCCTCATCTTCAATCATGGAGACTGGGGCAGGGTCCTCCTCGAGAACTGCTTATGCTGGATCCGGGACTTCGCAGGCAACATCTCGCCAGTCTCAATCGGACTGCGACTACTCTCTCAGAAAAGACGCGAAGAAAGCTGATGGATCCCGGGGTCGCTGGCTTAAGCAGATGAAGAGCTGGCTCTCCGTCAGCGAACCGTCGGCGCAAGCACTGAAGAATCAGCGGGATTCGACATACAAGAAGTACGGAATCGACAAGCAGGACCCGCAAGCGGCGGCGAAGATGCACTTGCCCATTGGAAAAGTCCCCAAGGGTGTGACGACGTCGACAAAGGGCCCTGTCCCAGAGAAGGCCTTGAAAGAGAGGGCGAAGGAGACTACGACGAAACAATCATACTTGGGACGCAGCGGATCTCAGTCGGTCTCCAGCGGAATCTCCTCTGAAGCGAGCAGCAAGGAGGCAAAACAGATTGCTCCTTGGACTTGATATGCGTTGCATTTCGCAAGACCGGATATTGGACAACACGAGGCCTAGTGGAGGCTCGCGTGTGGCGTGTACATCTTGGGGAGCAAGGCGTTGTTGGCGCGACTTTTTGGGGAAACCATTTTGTGCAGACTCAAAGACCCACGAGAACCGAAAGAATACCCTCCCTGTATATAAACTGATGATGCGGCATGGCTCTTTGCTGTCATGTGATTGTGAATATACTCAATTTTGGCGCAAGCCACTGGATCAAATGTACTCCGTACGGCGTACGTTGCTACGAGCACTCAAGGCGACGCGAACCGGCAAGTCTCGCAACAGGGCGATTTTGGAAAGGAAAATGGGAACACAAGGTTTCTGTACCATACAACGAGCTTATGTATTCGAGACTTCGAGCTGATCTTAATTGAAAAGCAGCTGCCGCTGCCCGTTGCTCGTGCAAGGTGACGGAATTAAGCCCCCGATGCCCGCCGGCAGCTGCCGAACAATAGACTCGGGGGGGGTCCACAAGAGCACTGCTTGAAACGGACACAGGAAGCGGTCGCAGCGGAGCCAACGGGGACAAGGGCGGGTCGTCGAGGCAGCACCCGCTCGGGGATCGAGGGTTTCGAGCCGACATGAGCACGTTATTCCGTACTGTAACCACGGTACTTGGCCAGTTCTGCTGCACTTTGGACGGCTGCTGGCTCCGAGGGGCGTCGGGAGACGAACGGGAAACGCCTGGACGCAGCTCTCTGCAGAGCTTGGGAGCACTAGCTCCGGGCTGTGGCGCTGGCGATTGGCCGCTGCGCCGTGGGTTCGGCGCGCGAGCAGCTATGACGTAGCACATCCAATGATGGGCATCACGGCCAACGGGGGAGACAAAAGGCGCCATGATCTGGGCTGGCGGCGTCGGCATTGCTTTTCTCGCCATGCTTGCGCGACCTTTAACCTTTACTGCCTCGCGGTGAGGAGACGATGCGAGTGGCGTCTTGAGCGGTCTCCTTCTACGAAGTAGCATCTGCCGCTTAGGTACGGTACTATCCCCTCCGTCTTGTCCATCTCCTATACTTCTGCACCTCGACCCTCAACCCTTTCGCCTCCTACCACGCGCCCTCGGCAGCCGTGCAAGTTCACGATGCCTCTCTTTTCCAAGAGCAGCGACAACGGGGAGGAGGCCCAACCCCAGCAACCTCCGCCCGCTGAGGAAGCGGAGCAGGCGCCCCCGGACGAGCACACCCGCCTGCTCCCGAACCGCGTCGACTCGAGCCGGGGTTTGCTGACGCCCGACGATCCCGCCGTGTCGCCCTACAACCTCTGGAGCATTCGGATTTTGCGCTATCTGACGCTCTTCTTCACCACCATCACGTTTGCCTGGTGGATGTTGCTGTTGGTGTCTACGTTTGTGACGCCGCCGGGCTTGCACACGCGCGGGAGCGGCTTCTTTGCCTTTAGCTATGCGAGCTTGGCGCTGGCCAACATGCTCTTCACGCTTATCTTCTTCGGCGTGCCGTCCAAGTCTGTGAGAGTTCTGGCCATAGTCACGGCGGTACGTGAACTTGCTCCCACGCATGCACCATGATTCTAACGTTACATCGAATAGTCCCTGCTGCTGCTCGACATGATACTCCTCCTCTCCGTCCAGCAGACGCGCTATGAAGAGGGCTGGGTCGGCACCGTGAGCATCGTCTGGGTCCTTCTCATGAGCCTCTGGACCCTGTTTACGGACCGGACCGTCAAATGGGGCAAGGAGGAGGAAGAGGAACGACTGACTGGCCGTGCTGAGACGAGGCGCACCCTGACGGAATGGCTGGCGGTCCTGCTGTCGACCATCGCATACGTCATCATGGTTATCGCTGTCGTCCTCATTACGTTGAACATAATCCTCCGCGCGCTGGACGCCGGCCTTGCGCCCCCGGGCAAGCTATACAAGGTCGACAACGGCAAGTACCGCATCCACGTGTACTGCCATGGCAACAAGACCGACTCGGACGGAGAAAAGGTGCCAACGGTGCTCTTTGAGGGCGGCGAGCGCCCTGTCGAGCAGCATTTGTGGGACTTTGCCGACGAAGCCGTCAAGAACGGATCCTTTCCCCGCTACTGCTTCGCCGATCGCCCGGGCATCGCGTGGTCGGACACGGCCCCGTCTCCGCTGTCCGCCGGTTTTGCCGTCGACGTCTTGAGCGAGGCGCTGGCGCAAGCTGACGAAACCGGGCCGTGGATCCTTGCGGGCGCGGGCGTCGGCTCCCTCTACTCCCGGGTATTCTCGTCGCGCCACGGCCACGACGTCCAGGGCATCCTGCTCATCGACCCGCTGCACGAAGACCTCCTCGGGCCCGTGGCCGCACCCGGAGGAGGCTTCCTGCTCTGGCTGCGCGGCGTCATATCGCCGCTGGGCCTGGACCGCCTCTCAGGAGCCTTGTTCAGAGGCCGCACGACGCGGGACCGCGTGTATGGCCGGGCCGCGCAGCAGAGCGGCAAGTTCATCTTTGCCAAGCTGCAGGAGAGCCTAGTGGCGGACTCGTTCACCAAGCGGGATGTGCTGAGCAGCCGGCAAATCCAGCAACGGGACACGCCGCTGGTGGTGATCAGCTCTGGCCGCGAGGTCAAGCGAAGCGGCGAGTGGGAGACGAAGCAGCGGGACCTGACGACGCTGACGGACAACCTGAAGAATTGGGATATTGTCAACAAGGCGCCGCATCAGGTCTGGGAGACGCTGGAGGGCAGGGAACAGATTGAGAAGCGGCTGCGGCAATTGGTCGAAGGATGATTAGTGGTTTGCGGGAATGCTACCTTCATTCGCTTTGCTACGGCTACTCTGTCTGGAGTCGGGGGATGGTTGCAGAATTGGAAACGGAGTTTTGATCTTCTGGCTTCTACTTACTTCCCAGCCATGTATGTCTCTTAATCTCAGCGATGCGTACGAACCAGCTGGATGTAGCCTTGTTCTCTCCGATGATGCATGTGTACGGAGTCTTCCCCCTACTCGTACGGAGTACGGACTGATCCATGCCGAGGAAACAAACGAGTGCAAGTAAACATATAAATAGCCCGTAGCCAGCTCTCCCGCAGTGCCAGCGCGACATGCAAGCACGGACTGGACTGGGTCCTCCGCAAATGGATGGCCTGTCAGCGAAAGCCGCACACCGGCGCCGGTGGGCCGTTGCGAATGTTTGATGCACTCAGGGGGGCCCTGGGCCTCATGCCTGGGAGACGCCGCGGCACGTGATTTGACTCTCGTCCTGGAGCTGCAATCCTGCGATCGCTGTACGAGACGAAGGCGCGCATTGGCATTTGCGTCTGGCAACAGCCTGATGAGACCCAACCAGTCCGCCCTCTAGATTCCTAACTGTCCTCGAGGCTATTGGACGAGTGCGCTGGCTGGGGGACAGCCCCTGGCGTGGGGAAGCCTCAAGCGATTCGGGGCTGCGCTACCATAATTGGTGGACCGGTGCTAGTCCTCAACACCGCCAGAATCCGTCGTTGCGGCGACCGGGCTCCAGCTTACCTGGGCATGGTTCACGACCTGCTGCATGTCGCTTGTCCATGCATCCCTCTTCCATGCGTCGGTGACGGGAAGCATCTTGGGGGGCCGCACAGGCTCCCTCGCGTCGGGTGTGCGGGTAAATGACTGGGTCTTGCTGCCCCTGCCCTACAAGCAGTGCCCATTGGTACGACGGAGTGCATACGGGTGCTGGAAATTGCAGTAACCGGGTCCCAAACAAACGGGTCGGGTGGCTCCACGCGCCTGCGAGCCTGGGCGCCCAGACGGTACCCGTGGCCGTGGACCTCACCACTCGCCTACATTGCCGCATGGCAGCAGCCGCTGGCAGCGACAACAGCGCCAGCGCCAGCGCTAATCCGCGCATCCTGTCCGCACTGGCGCGCGGGCATTCCCCTCCGCTCCCTCCCTGCCCCTTCCAGGTTCCCCCCTCCCCCTCTCCCCCCTGGTGCCACGGGCCCGCTAGCCCAGGGCGCCTACCGCTACACTGGAAGTCGAGCGCCTCCCCGAGGGTACCTCCCGACAGGTACCTGAGGCGGGCAGGCACCCGGCTGCATGTACGGAGTACACGCGGGCGTGGCTGCTTGTCCATACCGTTGCCCAGTCCCCCCTACCACCACGGCGACGGACCTCCTCCGCTGCCTCCTCCTCCGTGCCATCGCAATCCAGCTGCCGACTGCCACCACGCTTCCTCCCGCACCCCGTGTCGTGCCGCGACCGCATCCTGCATCGTCTCGGCGTCTGACGTACTCGGGCCTCGCATGCTTGCCGGCCCCTGTCGTCCTCTGCAGCATCGCTTCGCGGCCGCTGACCAGCAGCACCTTCCCTTGTCGCCGTCGCCGTCGCCGTCGCTGTCGCTGCCCGCAGCTAAGCCCTCGAGCGGTAGCGGTAGTGCCTCATCGCCGTTGGGCAGTCACGCGAACAACCGCCTGTCGCCGCCCCGGGCCTCGAGTCGACAGGCGACGAGCCGTGCCGCCGCGAATCATCTTATCCCCTCACTACCTTCAATTGGCATCGATACCGGCTACGAGGACCATCCCAGCTGATGCGGGCCGCTCGACCAACCCCTCGTCCACAACGGCTCTAGACCCTGCGCTGAGACGACACAAGCCTGCTCGCCTGCTCACCCCCAGGGCATCTTACTCGGCGTGAGATTGGGAGGCCATCTGTACACATCGTCGCGCTGGACTCCCGCCCACGATGGCGTCGGACCACGGCAACGGGCCTCCCAGCGACCGCCCTCGCGGCGACTACCCCGGCGACTATCCCAGCGACTATGCCGCCTCCGACTCCGGCTATCCGGGGGACAGGAATTGGCAGAACGGAGGCCAAAAGACGCCCGATAGCCTCCATCGTCTGCGGCCGACCAACTCTGGGCCTGCCGCACCCGGCCCTCCTCCTGCCGGCTGGACGGACGAACCACCCCGTAAGAGCGGGGAGAGGAACCGGTCGCGGCAGAGGAGCGGCCAGACGCGTATCTGCAAGAAGTGCGGTGAGCCCTTGACGGGCCAGTTTGTGCGAGCCCTGGACGGAACCTTTCACCTGGACTGCTTCAAGTGTCGAGTATGTCGCCTCTCTCCCCGCTGGCCTCGCCATCCCACCCCCGGAAGCCAAAGGCTCCCCGCTGACATTCGTCTTTTAGGACTGCGGCGAGATAGTTGCATCCAAGTTCTTCCCGGCGGATGATGAGAATGGAGAAGGGCAATACCCTCTCTGCGAAACCGACTACTTCCGACGACTAGGCCTGCTCTGTTACCAGTGCGGTGGCGCGCTCCGCGGCTCCTACATCACCGCCCTGGATCGAAAGTACCACGTCGATCACTTTACATGCTCGCTCTGCCCGACCATATTTGGTGCCCAGGACAGCTACTACGAGCACGATGGCAACGTTTACTGCCACTATCATTATTCGACACAACACGCCCAGAAATGCAACGGCTGTCAGACGGCCATCCTGAAGCAGTTTGTTGAGATTTTCCGAAACGGGCAGAACCAACATTGGCATCCCGAATGCTACATGATACACAAGTTTTGGAATGTGCGGTTGGGCCAGCCGACCGAGACGGAGCCTACAGCGCCGGACACGGTTGAGCCAGTCGACAGGGACCTCATTCGTCGGCAAGAGGAGCTCATGGAGGAGAAAGTCTATCGAATCTGGAGCGTCCTTTCGACGTTTGAAGAGTCATCCGCCGCCTGCATTTCCGACATGCTTCTCCATGTCAGCAACGGCTCGTACGTCGACGGTGTTCTGGTCGCTAAGCGCTTCATCTGGCACGTCGAAGTTCTATTTCAGTCTGCAGACAGGCTTGACGCAATGGTGTACAACCTTAATGGTAAAGGTAAGTTCCAAGGATGGTTCCAACTATCGCATGAATACTACATGCCGAACTTGAATATCGGGGGGTCACCACGAGCTAACCAGAGGCTTCCACTGCAGGCATGTCCTATGGGCGAGAGGCTAAATTGCTGTGCAAAAAAATCGTTTCCTTCTTCTCGCTACTATCCAAGACGCAAGACACGACAGTCCGGAAGCTGGGTGTCACGCAGGAGTTGCTATCCCTCGTAACCGGCCTGGCTCACTATCTCAAGCTTCTGATACGCATCTGCCTCCAGGCAGCGTTGCGTTTTGAACGGGACTCGGGGAGCAGCGATGGTCTCTACCAGCTGCTGACCGGCCTCGCCGATTTCGAGACGTACAAAGCCGACGAAACTCTCATGCAGGTTACCATGGGCGGTGCGCGGCTGGCGGCCAAGGACTCAGACCATTGTGCCTTGTGCAGCCGGTCCGTAGAGGATGAGTGTGCTAGGCTCGGAGACTCCAGATGGCACCTGGCATGCGTGAAATGCGCTCGCTGTTCACGAGACTTGGCGCGATCCTTGGGAGAGGCACTTTTCAACGCCTTTGACCGCAGATTGTATTGCAATACCTGCGTTGCCGTCAACACGGCCGGTGCGCAGCCACTGGAGCACGTCACGAAGCTGCAGCAATACGTGTTTCTTCTCAAAGTCGCCCTTGCGCGGTTGCTGGATATCCTCCGCAGCAATGGCGCTTTGCCCTACCCCTCGGAGGATGCGAACATGACCGACCATGGCGGGAGAGACGGCAGCAGGCTCGGTGCCGGACCGCCACTTCTAAACTCGGACGCCAGGTCGAAGTCATACGCTGGTGAGGGGGACAGGGAGCAGCAGCATCGCGAATCGACTTACGAAAACACTCTCAACGAGGTCAGAAGGCTGAGGAGTACTCGGCTCGACCGCCACCTCTCGTCTAGCGTCAAACAGGCTCGGACTTCTCGTGTTATGGACGCAGATGGCCGCGGCCCACGCCCGGGTTCGGCTGGCGGAGAGGGAGGCGGGCCGGAGGCCCAGGGGTCGACTGATATGATGTTTGGCCACAACGATGCCATCACGCTAGACGATATTCCACGAATTGTTGCCGTCGAGCAATCTCGCGAGAAACAGCAACAGAGAGAGCGCACCGCCCGCCAGGAACTCTTTCGAAACCAGACGGCAGAGCCCGGTCGTATTCCGGGCCATCAACGGACGCAGTCGGCAAGTAGGGATCCCGAGATGCGCGCCGCCGATCCTCTGCCGACGCGCCTGGTACGCAAGTTCTTCCCTGAGCTCTCAGGTCTCGAGTACTTCAACGTGCGCCATCTGGCTGTCTTAACAATGCAGCCCATGATCGAATCAGAGTTCACACTCGAGGAACTGCTCACATTCATCGAGTCGAGAAAACCGGCGACTTTTTGGAAGAATCTCGGAAAGGCGTTCAAGAACGACAAGAACAAGAATGTCAAGAAAAAGGGTGTCTTCGGAGTGCCTCTGGAAGTTATCATCGAGCGTGATGGAGCAGACTCGACCGACGGCTGTGGTCCGGGCACGCTTCGCATCCCTGCCGTCGTTGACGATATCATTTCTTCGATGCGCAAGATGGACCTCTCAGTAGAGGGCGTATTCCGCAAGAATGGCAACATCAAGAAGCAGCAAGAGCTCGTGGACAAGATAAATGCCGAAGGGTGCGACGTTGTTAACTTCATGGAGCAGCCAGTGGTTCAGTTGGCGGCACTCCTGAAGCGGTACCTGCGGGATCTACCGGATCCCCTGATGACGCATAAACTGTACGGATTGTGGGTCAGCGCAGCCAAGATATCAGATGCGGAGGCGAGAAAGCAGTGCCTGCACATGACGTGCTGCCTGCTGCCCAAGAGTCACCGCGACAGTCTCGAGATTCTCTTCACCTTCCTGAAATGGGCCGGCTCATTCCATCAGCTCGACGACGAGGTCGGATCCAAGATGGACATACGAAATCTCGCGACGGTCATTGCGCCGAATATTCTAACGAACCCTAACAAGGCGCCCGCGCTGGACAGTGAGGCCATATACGTCATCGACGCAGTGGAGATGCTCATCAACAACATAGAAGAGATGTGTCAGGTATGTCTCGCAGTCTTTGCGCAGGAGTTGCAGTGCTGACGGCGGTGAAAAGGTCCCGGACGAACTTCTCACATTGTTGAACGATCCGTATCTGTTCAGCAACAGCGGTGAAATCACTACCAAGGAGATTCTCAAGCGATTCCAGGACCGCCGGGGACAGATTCCCGTGACAGAGATCAGCGAGGTTTTCAACCGCCAGGACAACTCAACCCGCTCGCCGCCGCGGCGAGTCGAGACGGACCCATCCGTGTGGCAGGGCGAGAGAACCGTCCGGCCCGTGCAGGATCCGACACCGCCCAACGCGGTCAACGCCATCTACACGGGACAAGGGACCCCTCCACAGCGCTGGGGAGGACCCGGAGACCACCCGTCTCCACGGGCATCCCCCTACAACAACAACCGCTTCAACCAATCTGACGGTAACCTGGAAAACGCCGAACACACCCCGCGGGGGGAATGGCGTAATTCTGCTTGGGGCCGCCGAGGCGGCGGGGTCGGCGTCGGCGGGAACTCTTGACCAGCCTCGTGCTCCTGCGACACGATCAGCCCGGACGCTGGTCACATCTAGGCATCATCATATTTTCGCACAGGAAACATGGTTTTGGTGTAGTCATATGCATTACCTACGGCGTTTACGCTTGTTCGATTCCCTGCCGTTCAGTTGCAGCAAAAACAACAAATCAGACCCTATCACTAACGCTCGACATGACGGACTCCTGTGTGTGTGCGTGGTCCATTTTTCTTTCTTACTCCTTCATCACTTTCCAGTCCCCCCAACCCACCATTTATCACGTCGTTCGATTCTCATCTCGGCACGGCACGGAGAGACCTCGGTTTACCCTCAAACTCTTCCGTACTTCCCCAGCTTCTCTGTCCTTTCGCTGTAGCTCGGGGGGCCATGCCGTTCCGAAACCTTTGAGACGGTGCCTGGTTGGCACTCTTTTTTCTTTTCGATTCATCTTGACGAGAAGGGCCATGGAGGGGAAAAGGTTTTGTTATACCTCTATGTTGGATGGAGTAGCTTGATAGTTGGGTGCAGCGTGGGCTTTGGCATTCCCATGCGGAAGGGATTTACAAACGCCTGCGTGCAGGCCAATTCTCGTGGACGAGGACAGTTTTCTTTCGGAGAAGCGCAAGCGTGAGTGATGAGTAGAAGTGCGAGGTGCGATCTTTGGTGGAAGATGCAGGATGCTTAGACGAAGCCTAGATCACGAGCTGTAGTGAAAAATAGAGGCACCCGAGACCGAGGGAATGCCAGAACATGCGCTCTGAGTGACAGCTACCTGGCTGTTCGTGCTCTGTCAGATGGGCCATCGAGTGATGGTGCCCCTTGTATAATATTAAATGCCGTGAGATTAGGTATAATGTACATGACCAATACAGTCTTGGTCGCCTCCTTTTTTGCACCCTCGGGACCCTGTTGCTCCTGCCGCCAAGAGGCGGCGTCTATTGAGCCTTGGCGGCGTCCAGCTTCTCCTGCTCCAGGATCCAGTTGACGCCGCGCGTGACGCCCTCCTGCAGAGTCCACAGCGGCTCGTAGCGCAGGACGCTCTTGGCCTTGGTGATGTTGTAGTAGCGCGTCATGGTGCTCATGACGGCACGGTGGCGGTTGAAGGTGGGGACGCGGCGGATGATGCTGTAAAAGATCTCGCTGCAGAGGCCCAAGGCGATGCTGGTGCCGCGGGAGAAGGTCCAGACGCCCTTGGTGCCGTTCTCCTGGCCGGCGGCGCGCCAGACGGCGCGGGCAAAGTCCCAGAAGTAGCAGGGCTCGTCGTTTGTGATGATGAAGGCTTCGCCGTCGACGCGCTCGTGGTCGAGGGGCGGCGAGGCGGCGGCGGCAGAGACGAGGAGGGCGTGGGCGGCTAGGAGGTGGGCGTGGGCGACGTTGCCGACGTAGGTGAAGTCGAAGAGGTTGAGGTTGTCGCCGAGCTGGATCTTGGTCTGCGAGTTGCGGAGGGCGCGCACAAAGCCGGCGAGGACCTGGACGTCGCCCTCGCCGAAGATGCCGGCGGGACGGAGGGCCGTGGTGAGGATGTTGGCGGGCGCTTCGCGGTTGGCGGCGAGGACGAGCTCTTCAGCGGCGGCCTGGTGGGCGTCGTCAGCAACAAGACTTCTTCTTCTTCTTCTTCTGGGAGTGAGGCTCTAGGAGAGGACGGGCAGCGGAGTGGACGGGCGCGTACCTTGGTCTCCGAGTAGTACTCGGACTGCTGCTCGCCGCGGATCACGGGCCACCGCTCGTCGGCGTTGAGCAGGTCCGTGTGGTTGTCGCTCATGACGCTGGCCGAGCTCGTGTAGACGAGGGCCTTGACGCCGCTGGCCTGGCAGGCGGCGACGACGGCGGCGGTGCCGTCGATGTTGACCTTCTTGAAGATGGCGTTGGCGACGGCGCTCTCGCCGCTGGCCGTGGGGCTGGCAGTGTGCACCACCACGTCGGGCCGCAGCTCCTTGAAGAGGGCGGCGAGGCGCGCGGCGTCGGTGATGTCGCACTCGCGGTACTGGGCGCCCTCGGTGCGGTTCTTGTCGCAGCGCAGGTCGACGCTCGTGACGGCGCGCGCCGTCCACCGGCTCGGCGTCAGCGCCTGGGCCACGATGTGGTGGCCCAGCAGGCCGTTGCCACCGATGACGAGCACGTGGCCGAGGTCGCCGCGCGGTTTGGGGGCCATGTTGAGCTGGATCTTGAGGAAGGGGGGAGCGGCGACAATCTGAACTCGACTCGTCGTCAGATGTGTTGGATGCTTCAACGTTCGAAGCCGGGGGCTCCCCTCGAATTGGGTGTGGGTATTTTGGGCGGCAGCTTCAGGGGTCTCGGCGGTGCTCCGCGGCACGCCACTGGTCGGCGGCCGGCCAGAGGCGTCGACGGCGCCGCGCCGTGGAGCGCTTTGCTGCCTATCCTTGCCTGCACGCCCACGCCCGCATGCAACCTCCGAGCATGCGCATCGTGAAGCTCTCACATGAATAGACGCCAGCCCGGCTCGTGCTCGCCTTGCAACACGCCACAGCGAGCACATCACCTGTTCGTGCTCGTCGCGATCTGACCCTGGTGTCAGCCTCGCACATTCACTAGCTCCGGCTAGGCAGCCAGCAAGCTCTCACACCAGCTCCAACATCTCATCGGCCTTCTTGGACATACATATAGTTATCATAAACCGCCTTCGCTTCACGCCTTCACAGTTGCCGCTCCTCGAGCGCCTGTAACCCCCGGCCTTCGCCATGAGATCAATTCCCCCGAGGCGGACTGCGGAATTACTAGGATGGAGGGCCAGTCCCCGGACGTCGAGATCCTCGTCCACGTAGCGGCGCCGAGCAGGACCGCGGATGACGCCGTCTACAGGCAGCTTGCGCAAGCCTACCTCTCGTTCCGGCCAGAGCACCGCACCGTGCTGCCGCAAGCGAAGAGTCCCCCCGAGGGCGATGCGCCGTCCGACTTCCACGGAATGGCGGCCCCGTCTCCGTCAAGCCAAGGGGTTGCGGGCGCGGCCTCGTGGCACGCCTTCGGACCGGACTCGCAAGACCTGAGCTTCCGAAGCGCATTCGATAACCGCTCGTCGCCACGCTTGCGCCCTGCAAATGCCACGGCCGCGCGAGCTGCGATTCCGTCAGCGTCGCAGGAGAGCCATCCGCCGCTGCTGTCGTCGTTTTGCGCTCCAGCCAGTCAGATCAGCGACTCGTACCCCCTCCCCGACTTGGATGTCGTCAAGACCACGCCAACTAGGGTCCTGCAGCGGTATCTGGATCACTTCAAGGCGTCTGAAGACGTCGCGTCATCGCCGTCGTCGCGGGGGCCGCAAGCGCGCAGGCACGGTGGCGACGCCGAGGTCGTTGATGTGCCCTCGTCACTCCCTATTCCAGGCCACGGACAGGAGTCGGACAACTGGCATTCGCAACCGACCGCGGGAGACGTTGTTCCTGTGACGCCCGCTGTGCCCCAGACGCTGGTGCGGAAACGAAAGCGTCTCGTTGAGGTCGAGGACCAGTCGGCCTTTGACATCACGCACGTCTCGAGCAGCATGGTCAGCCACGAGCTGATGTCGTCCCCGTCGAGGGCAGAATCGGAACCTCTGCCGCAGAAGAAGCCAAAGGCGAGCTACGCCGGCGTGGACGCAAGAAATCTGTCCCGCAGTGCCAGCGACGCCGGTCCCGTGCGGTCGTCAAGCGTCGCCGCCATCGAGCACATCGCCCAAACCCTCGAAATCAGGCCTCCGTCCCCGCCGGCAGCAGTGGCACACGTCGAGCCCCCCGACCTCGTCTCCGAGGAGTTTGCGAAGCTCGCGCACGACCTCTCGGGCCGCTACCGGCCCAAGGAGGCGCGCCCGCTGGACCCCTTCGAGCGCGGCTACTGGCTCCTCGACTGCACGCGCTGGAGCGCCCAGACGCGCCTCGACGCCTGGGTCTTCCTGGCCAACTACCTCCGCAGCGGCCTCGCCGGCTGGGGCGTCTGGTGCCGCCGCGACGCCGCCCACGACTACATCCGCCTCTACGGCTGGGGCTGCGTCGCCGAGAACACGTACCTGCTGCTCTACCTGGCGAGCGGGCGGCAGGTCAAGACGACGGGCGCGAGGTGGTTCGACGCCGACGGCAACGTGGCCCTGGAGGTGCCGCCTGGTGGTGAGAGGCGGGCGTGACGGAGAGTATCAACTGCATTTGGCTACGGCGCTTGGGTGTATTTTCATTGCATGGTGGGATCGGCGGAGCATGAATATCGTGGGAGGTGCGCTTATGGTGTCAGGTTGCATGACAGCGGCGTTGGACAGGCATGCTACGGATACATAGATGATATATTTCATCTCACGAAAACATGGCTTTTTCACCTGTGATGATCGCGGGAACTTCAAACAAGGCTAGTATCATTCAATCAAAACTGCCATTGCGTTACAACTGGTATGGATATTGTACAAGGTACACTGACAACAAAGCCACTTGGCGACACCAACAACAAACACAAATGAGACAAGGCAGGGCCTTGGGACCGATACAGTGCCAGCCAGAAGCCATGGCCCTCGCCTGATACATAGTCTACCTTCTCGCGCGCCATCCCGGAAAATCAAGGCAACCAATTGTAGATACCGCACGAAGTACCGCCTGCTTCAGTTAGGTCCGCGTCGCCGATGGGAGCAAGCACGAGAGTGAGCGGGGAGTCGGTCCAGTCATCGCTAACTTGTCAACAAGAGGAAAGGAGGACGGCAGCTCAGTAGGGGACCTGGCTCGACGATCCGCCCTTATGCTCCTTCCAGTACGCCCTGGCCTTGTCCTTAAGCACCCGCAGGTTCTCGCTCGACGCCTGCACCTCGGCCTCGGCCTTGTCGCGGTAGCGCTGCTTGTCGGCCTCGCTCATGGCCCTCCACTCGCTGCTCATGGCACGGAAGGTTTCCTGAGCCGATGATGAGCCGCCGTCGCTGACACCCTGGAAGCGCTCCTTGATGAAGAGCGTGTAGGGCGTGCCGGCGCGCTTGGGCAGACGCGAGTCGTGGATGAGGTAGACGCGCGACTTGTTGAGCTTGCGGCCGAGGCGGCGGCGCGCGATGTTGGCCATGTAAATAGCCTCGGGAGGGTACGACTCAACCCACTGCTGACGCGTCTGCTTGTTGGCGGCCTGGTTAGACTGGGCGGTGGCCCGGAGGTTCTGCAGAAGACGAGCGTTAGCCGTAGGAGCTCCGGCACGGCGAGCAAGAGCGCGTGAGCCTGGTGCAGCTTACCTCCTTCTGCGACTCGGAGAGGGCGTTGAAGTTGGAGGACACCTCCTTGATCTTGTCCGTCAACGGGCCCTGGCCGCTGGGCAGGTTCTCCGACACATAGACCGACCACGCGCTGTCGGGCAGCAGCGTCGGGCCCTGGAGCAGGGCCATCTTCTTGAGCTCCCGCAGCTCCGCCTTCTCCTTCTCCTCGGGCGTCAGGACCTTCTTCTTCTTCTTGGTCTTCTTGGGGGCTCCCGCGGCCGTCGACTTGGACCGCTTGCTAGCCGGGGCCTTCTTCTTGGTCTTGGAAGCGGCCGGCTTCCCCGTGGACGCCGAAGCCGCACGAGCCGGCGCGGACAGGGAGAGGCTGCGCACGGGCAAGGCGCCGTGCAATGCCACGGCCCGCGGCGCGAGCTTGGCCGCGTCGGTTCTGGTGGTGATGGTGAGCTTGGATGGCGTCGACGCCAGCGCGCGGCGGGCCGCGGCCCTGCCGATGGAGGTCAACATGGCTGCGGGAGGCGGCGGGTTCAACGAAAAAAGGATGCAATTGCAACCGGGCGTCGCGGTTCGTGTGAATTCAGGAAATGGAGGGGTGCAAAGGAGAGAAACAAGGGCTGGCTGGACGATGGGATGGTGTTTGACGAAATGACGAGGGCTGGGGTCGCATGCGGACGAGCTGCCTCTGCTACCTGACCAACGGACCTCTCTGGTGGCATGTCCCTCCCTCCCCTCTCTGCTCTCCCTTGTTCCAGGTACCTGCCTGCGACACCCTAGCTTGCGAGCTACAGGGAGCTATGCTGTTGCGGGTACGCGGTGACGCATTCGATTTAGGCGGGCTGCGAGGTACCGAGAACGAGACAGCTCCATCGGCATTCGGCCAATCACCTCGGCCAGAACGGCTTATGTAACGTCCGTCGCAGCGGCAGGCTCCCGCAGGACGCGCGACACTCACTCGCAGCGAAGCTACGTCTTGCCTGCTTCCACCGACGACGTCGACCACTACCACCACCACCAACTTCCCCCCGCGACCAGACACCCAGGCTGCCTCACCCGCAGTCCAGCAAGCAGGCAATCAAGTGCAGGAACCCTCAGTCACTCATACGCTCTCACTTCTTCAGCACAACATGGACCACCGTCCGCAAGCTTGGGGTCGAGTACGTCTCAGCCTCGCCTCCGTTTGACTGACGAGCCTCCGCTGACCTCGGGCTTGCGCCCAACTAGCCCAGAGACGACGTCTACGGCGCCTACGATGCCTCCTACATGAACTCCAACGGCCCCAGCCAGCACACCCAGCAGCCCATCGTCACGGGCACGTCGGTAGTAGCCGTCAAGTTCAAGGACGGCGTCGTCATGGCCGCCGACAACCTGGGTGCGTTTTCTCCCTAGTCCTCGTCTCCCCTCATCCCGAGCATCGAGACGCGGCGAGCAACGGCAGAAGCTAATGCATAGCAGCATCCTACGGCTCCCTCGCGCGCTTCACCGACGTCAAGCGCCTCAGCCCCTTTGCCAACTCGTCCGTCGTGGGCTTCTCGGGCGACGTCTCCGACATGCAGTACCTCAACCGCCACCTCACCGACCTCGCCATCTCGGAAGCCTACGACTCCCCCGACAAGCCGCGTCTCTCCGCCGCCAACCTCCACCGCTACCTCGCCAAGCTGCTCTACCACCGCCGCTCCAAGTTTGACCCGCTCTGGAACCACCTCCTCGTCGCCGGCTTCGACGACGCCGACGAGCCCTTCCTCGCCGCCGCCGACCTCCTCGGCTCTACCTTCTCCGCCCCCAGTCTCGCCACCGGCTTTGGCGCCATGCTCGCCCAGCCCATCATGCGCCGCTACGTCCCCGACGAGGAGTCGACCCGCAACCTCTCGCAGGAGCAGGCCGTCGAGATCGTCAAGGAGTGCATGAAGGTGCTCTTCTACCGCGACGCCAGGAGCTTGGACCAGTACTCATTGGCAGTCATCACGAGGGACGGCGTTGAGCTCAAGACGGACGAGAAGCTGGAGAAGCAGAGCTGGGCCTTTGCGGAGAGGATCAAGGGCTACGGCACGCAGACGGTCTGAGGGAGGCGTGGGAAAGAGCGAGCGGAGGCCGCCATCCCGCCTCGCCAGCGTGCATTGTCGGTGGAGCCCCAGCCTTTTTTATTGTGGTCACTTGAAAGACATCAAGACAGGCACATCTGGAGCAGACGGGAGCCTCGCGGACAAGGCCAGTTATGAGGCCTCCGATGAGACAGGCTTCCACATAGAGAGAGCCATGGAAATATGTAACAATAGACACGCATGTTCTTCATCCATCTATGCACCGCGCCCCAAACGATTTGTGATATCAACTTTATTCATCGGCAGCCAGAAGCAGACGTCCTCTCTGAGAGCGAGCACCCTCTGGGCTGTGCGTGATGCACCAATCTAATCAAAACCTCGAGGCGCTCTCTAATCGCGCCTCCTGGGGTCTCCAATTAATAAACTGCTTGTATCCCAGAAACGTCCCGGCGATGATGTCTCCAGTTTTCAAAAAGCCAACTCCTGATTATCCCATCCTCCGTTGCAAGAACATGTGCCGGCATACAAAGCAAAGACCTCGCCAATTTGTCCCAACACACCAGTTTCATCGTGACACGCCAGCGAGACACGCAAGAATGATTCTTTCAAAAGCATGCCTTACTCGACAGTGACCGACTTGGCCAGGTTGCGAGGGAAATCGACATTGAGGCCCTCGAGCACGGCCAGCCAGTAGGCAATGAGCTGCAGAGGGATGACGTTGAGGAGACCCTGCAGGCAGTCGACCGTCTTGGGGATCTCAATCTTCTCGGCGTCATTGGACTTGAACTCCTCGTCGCCGGCGTTGCAGATGACGATGGGCTTGCCACCACGAGCAATGACTATTGAGTCATGTTAGCAAGAGAACAGGGGATAGGACATCGCGGTGCTGTATGCGTTGAGACTTACCCTGCTGGTAGGCGTTGAGAGACTTCTTGAAGATGTTGTCGCGGGTGAGAATCATGATGATGGGCATGTTCTCGTCCACCAGCGCAAGGACACCGTGCTTCAGCTCGCCAGACATGACGGCCTCGCAGTGGAGGTACGAAATTTCCTTGATCTTCAGCGCACCCTCCAGCGCGGTGGAGAACTGGCTGCCACGGCCAAGGAGCAGAAGAGACTTCTGGTTCTTGAAGACCTTCTGGCACAGCTCCTTGATGGCGCTGTCCTGGTCCAGGATCTGCTTGATCTGGCCAGAGATGTTGGCAAGGCCCTCCATGATCTCCTCACGGCGGGCCTTCTTGGACGCGCGGTCCTCGCTGAGCGACAGGGCAAACATGACCATGGCAATGAACTGCGAGGTGTAGGCCTTGGTGGAGGCGACGCCGATTTCGGGGCCAGCGTTGACGTGAACACCGCAGTGGGTCAGCAGGGAGATGGAGGAGCCGACCACGTTGACGATGCCAACGGTCAGGGCACCACGCTCCAGGCAGTAGCGGAGAGCCATCAGAGAGTCGGCCGTCTCACCAGACTGGGAGACGAAGACGCACGTGTCGTCACGGAACACCGGTGCCTCACGGTCGAGGAAGTCGGAGGCCAGCTCCACGGAAATGGGGATTTCAGCAAGCTCCTCGAAGATACCACGCACCGCCATACAAGAGTGGTAGCTCGTGCCGCAAGCAATGAAAATGATTCGGCGGCAGCGGCGGATCGTGCTGATATACGACCGCAGGCCACCGAGGGTGACGGCCTTGTTGGGGTTGTCAAGGCGACCACGCATGGTGTTGACGACGGACTCGGGCTGCTCGAAGATCTCCTTCTGCATGAAGTGGTCGAACTTGCCCTTCATGATCTCCTGCAGCTCCAGCTCGAGCGTCTGGATGGTTCGGACGTTGGAGCTGCCGTCGGCCTTCTTCAGGCGGTGGATGTTGAGGGAGCCCTCGTGGATGTGGGCAATGTCGTCATCCTCGAGGTACATGACCTTCTTGGTGTGCTCAACAATGGCAGAGGGGTCGGAGGAGAGGAAGAACTCGGTGGGCATGGGCATGCCATCGTCGGTCATGAACGCGCGAGACTGCGAGCGGTGGAGGAGCGACTTGTCGGGGGCTCCGAGGAGGTTGTTGGTAGGGCTGAGGAAGTCGGTGGCATTCTTCTTAAGAGCGACATTCTGCGACGCGGCCTCGGCGGGGAGCGGCGTGTTGTCGTCGGCGTACTCGACGTCGACAAAGTCGACCTTCATGCGGCGCTCGGTCTTGACGCCGATGACGAGAGGGGAACCCTTGCGAGCAGCAATGACCTCGTGGGGGTAGTGGACGGACTTGATCAACAAGCCGTAGGCACCCTCGAGCTCCAGAATGACGGCCTTGGCCAGGTCGGTGAAGCCAATCTGGGGCTGCTGGTCGTAGATGTACTTGGTCAACTTGGCAATGCACTCGGTGTCGGTCTCCGTCTCGAACTTGAAGCCCTTGCTGATGAGCAGCGTCTTGAGCTCCTTGTAGTTGGTGATGATGCCATTGTGAACGATGCTGAACTCCCAGTTGGGGTCGGATCTGTTGATGCGCGGGCACAATCGTCAGTCAGGGGTTCTGAAAGGGCAACGAGCTATACCACGGAAATGGCCAAAATGCTGGGGGAGGGGGGCAAACGTACCGGTGAGGGTGGCAGTTGGTGGTGGAGGGAGAGCCGTGTGTAGCCCACCGAGTGTGGGCAATGCCGGCATGTGAATCGAAAACCTTGGACTCGTCGATGTTGGACTCGTCGATGAGCTTCTTCAGCTTGGCCACCTTGCCAACCTCCTTGAAGGCGTAGACCTCATTCTTCTTGTCGCCGTCAACCGCCAGGCCGGCAGAGTCGTAACCCCGGTACTCGAGACGGGAGAGGCCTATTTGTGGGGGCTGTCGTCAGCCTGCGTTTCACGGGGTCGCGTGTCCAAGGCCGGAGAAAGGGGGGCTCACCGTTGATCAGAGTATTGAGGATGAACTTGCGGTCCTTCTCCACCAAATAGTTGATATATCCGAAAATTCCACTGCGCATCGAGCATTGTCAGCCCTGGCCTGTCGCTGCTTGTCGACTCGGCCTCTTGCCCCTGCTCCCGGCCGAGAAATCAGAGGCGGGGCAGCAGGCGGTGGCAGAGGAGGTGGAGGAAGAGACCGGAGCAACAGCTCAACTTACCACATGATGACGATGCCTTGTCCTCGGACGATGGCAAAAAAAGGTCGTACAAGCTAAAACAGAGGTAAAGCAAGGAGAGGGACGAAAATCGAGACGTGTGGACGGACGCAAAGGGAGAATGTGTGTGGGAACATGGAGGAGGAAGGCAGAGAGCGGGCAGAGGTGGCTTTATGGGAGGGGAGGTGAGCTTGACGTACGGGGTCCGTACTCGTCTACTTGGAGCGGCGAGGCGCCCAGGGCGCTCGCTCGCGCCCCTGCTGCCCTGGGTGAGCGAGGCTTGGGGGCTCAGCTTCGGCGCACATGTGGGGAGGGGACGACGCCCCACCCCAGGCGGTCCCAGGAGAAGGCCAGGGCTCCAGGCCAGGGCCGGCAGGGCGCGCGCGTCACCGTTGGAGGGGGGCCGCCCACCGCCTGGAGGCCCGCCGGCCTGCAAGCCGGGCCCTAAAGTGGGTGGTGTGGTGGTGCCGGGCTGATCTGATGGGCGGCGATCCAAAGGGAACCCATGCATCCTGGGCCCGGTCGCTGCTTGGTTGCCATGCAGATTCCACCTACCGGCAGGGTCCGAGAAGGACTTCGTACACGAGCGTGTCCAGCAAAGGATGCCAGATCGCCGGACGAATTGCTCTGCTGTGCTGTGTTGCCGAGCCTCGCCAAGGCAAAAGGCACTCGCAAACTAAGGTAAGGTACCTACAGGCACATGTAGATCACTCACTCGCGCACACACTCCAAGTACCTAATGTACCTGCCCAGGTGTACTCCGTGCTCGTACCGGCGAGGCGGGGGGCCAGCAACAAACGGCCACGAGCAGCCGCCGCGTCGCCTGGCTTGTTTCGCCCTTTCAGGGGTCGTCGCTCTGCTGGCACCGGATGAAATATGCGCGGCAGCTCCGATGAACGGATTCGTATCCAGGCACCCGAAAAGCATATGGATGACAGAGGGTAAACGCCGAGGGTCTATTCACGGCCGCCTCACCGCTGCCGCTATCCAGATGCAGCGCGTCGCGGGCCACAAACAGCAGGAGTTCCGTCGTCGTCTGCAGGCTACATCATGGCGGGCCAGTGCCGCGACGTCGGTTCCTGGCGGCGGGGACCAACCGCCAACCCGACCAGGCCCTTTTTGGGGTCGGCACAGCCCTCGTCCTGGCAACGGCAGCAGCAGCATCGTGGGGCGTTGCGCTTTTCCCCAGCAACACGAACCATGTGGCAACTAACAGCTGGGCTACTCGTATGCACGAGTAGGTGTGTGTATGTGTGTGTGCACCGATCTGCTGATAACAGCAGACGTCTCTTTGGCCAGTTGTCCTGTCATGCATCGGCTTGGTTTATACCAACGCAACGGGGCCGTTCCGGCCTGCAGCCGTGTCGCCGTGGCAAACCCCCAGTCTGCACGCCTCACACGACATCGCACATGGCCCCTAACTCTATCGATGCTCCGTGCCGTGCCTCCAGGGAGTTGCACAAAGGCGTCGTAGCACCCGATGCTTCGTCACAGCACGGGCATGCCGCAGGTGTCCTTCATGCGGCTGCGGTCTCCGGAGGCGACTCGCCCATCCGACTTCAATCAATCTGCGCGCCGCACAACGTCATTCTTCGTATTCACCCCGACCGCAGCGAAGACGGCACACATCCGCCCCCTGACGCAGGGCCCCTGCCTCTACCTTAAGCTGTTGGGGAAGATAGCGCGTTCTGCGCGTGCTCTGTTCTCGGAGTGCTGGCCAGGATTACCCGTTGGCCCGCAAACGGGTCCGCCAGAAGCCAGATTGCGCTTGCGCGAAGCTTCACAGCCTCACTGTGGCCCCTCCCCCCCTTTCCCTCCTTAAGCATCGCTCGGTCTAAGAATAGCTCACACGATTTTGCTAACCTCAGCGCAAATGGCCAACACTATCGCCAGAACACCCCGAACTTCCTTCCGTTCCGACTCAACTGCGCTATTGACTCGCGCCCTAATGATCACTCATCCGTGCTGACAGCTCCAAAAATGGAATCAGGCTCGGGCCTGGAAGGCATCTTGCTGGCTGGGATCTAGCAGACGAGCCGGTTAGCCTCGACACTAATGGGGTCCTGCCGCACTCTGACATCAACCTCTTGCATTTCCCCCTTTCGGTCGGTTGCCCAACGCATCGTAGGCCTGCGTCTATCGCACTCAATGCATCTCCCCTGATACCTAGCTCAGATCCAGCCCTATAAACAGCTGGCGACCCCGGACATCGTATTCGGATCCTGCCGCAGGACATTGCTCAGGCGTCTGCTCCGTACCTACATGCACAGCCACTTGATAGGGCGTGCCATTGAAGGCTGGTGCATCTTGTCAGTCCGAGAAGCAGTAGGTAGGTGATGGCCCGCCAGTAAGAGATTCAACATGTTCCACCAATTCAGGCCTACGACAAACGCATTGCTGTGATCCAGACGCCGTCTTATTCTAGTGCAAAGCGATGATCGCCTAACGCAGGTTCCGTGAATAGTATACAGTCAGTCTTGACATGGCTCCTCTCTTCGTCTCATGCCGAGTGGCCTCGATTCTTCATGCGCGCCACGGGGTTTACAGCTTCTGGTACTCTAGCTTGCCCTCCAGCTTCTTCGACTCGGCCACCTTGCGCACAGCCTTGTTAAAATCGTCCTGGTTGATCGAGTCACGGTAGTCTTTGATGGCAAACAGCCCACTGCGAAAATTAGCCCGTGTTCCGTGTCGGGTCGGCTGGGCAGATGAGTTCACACTTACGCTTCGGTGACCACGTTTCTCAAATCAGCACCATTCAGCCCATCACTCATCTTCACCACGCTCTCAAAGTCCAGCTCTCCGTCGAGGACGACGCCAGAGGCATGGATCTTGAGAATCTCCAGCCGTCCAACCTCGTTGGGCAGCGGAATCTCAATCTTGCGGTCGAGGCGGCCGGCGCGCAGCAGCGCGGGATCCAACGTGTCCGGTCTGTTCGTTGCCATGATAATCTTCGTCTTGCCCAGGTAATCGAAACCGTCCAGTTGGTTGAGCAACTCCATCAGCGTCCGCTGAATCTCTCGATCCGCACTAGTTCCCTCCGAGAATCGTCGTCCACCTATGGCGTCGATCTCGTCCATGAAGATGATGCAAGGCTCGTGCTCTTTGGCGTATCCAAACATCTCGCGAATGAGGCGGGCAGACTCGCCTATGTACTTGTCGACAATGGCCGAAGACACGACTGCGTACTTCTTAGCTCGGGTTTCCCACGTGGTCAACTTCCCAGTGTAGCCCACCTTTCAAAAAGTTCGTCTCCAGACTGCTCGCCACCGCTCTGGCCAACAGCGTCTTGCCAGTTCCGGGAGGCCCATACAGCAAGACACCTTTGGGTGGCTTGATGCCTACTCGCAGGAAGAGCTCAGGGTTCTTCAGCGGCAGCTCAATCACTTCTCTCAGCTCGCGGATCTGGTCATTCAGGCCACCGATACCGGCAAAGCTGACCTGGCCAGGGTCCTCCAGTGACATGTTGTACACAAGCGGATCGACTTCGCGCGGCAGCATGCGCATGATGGTGAGCGTTGTCATGTCCAGCGCTACGCGGGTGCCCTGCTTCATCTTCGCCTTGTCCACTTTGGATCTGCATCCCACGACGTATCGGGGTCCAGAAGACGCCTTGACAATGACTGTGACGAAGCGTCAGTACCTATGAGGGGGCAATGCCGGGGACCGAAGCTTGCAGGGTAGCCTACATCTCTCATCGTCCAGCTGCTTCAGCACTTCGCCGATGATCTGACCGACGCTTTGCAGCGCCTTGATGTTGTCCTCGGTCCGATCGAATTCCTTCTGCAGGTCCTTTATCTCTAGTCGGAGGTTCTTGAGCTTCGCTTCCCATTCGCGGGACTCGATCAGCTTCGCCCGGTAGGAATCGAGCGCAGCATGGCGCTCTTCTTCGGACGACATGGTCGATGTGCTTGGTCTTCGAGGAGCTCGGCAGTGAAGGTGGTCCGTGTGAGAGCGCGATGCAGTATGTCAAGAGCGCCGGCTTCGGGGAGAGAAGGCTGGTGACGGTAAATGTTCTGGTGTCTTCGGATGGTTGCTACTTCGTAGGCCGTGACGGATGAACGGTGGATGGAGAGCTTACCTCACACGTTGGAGCCTGCCCATGCTGGCTGCGCGCTAACTTCAACGCCATAATGGCCGGCAGAAATTCGGAGAAGTGCGGACCCAGCAACCAGAACACCACTTGACGGCACACTGCTCACCTACCCTACAGACAGTTTGCCCAACCAAATGTCGATATCGAATTCGTGGTCCAACAGCACGGAAATCTTACAGTCTGTTGACTTTATGACCGAGAGTCAACACACTTTTCTTACATCTTATTCATAATACTCGATGTCACGGGGCGATCATCGAATGCTGGGATTCTACGATTGTATATCCGGCCATGACGCGAATCAACATAGCCGCCTAGTTGCCAACACTTATTGCGAGCACGACGTCTTGTACATTGCAAAACTATCTTTCATTTCATGAATCATGCCGAGTCTCAACTCCGAAAAAGAGAGTTTCTTAGCCCTGTGCTCCCCAACACCTTGACCTCCTGGCCCAACGGTGAGTTGCGCATCAGGCCCCTGATACCAGGACGGCATGTGCAAAGGTCCCCAATGTCAACGGGCACCCGGGCACCCGGGCACCCAAGCGCAAATATTGTGGTGCCATATTAGCCGACCTTGTAGCGAGTACAGTGCAGCACGTAGTAACAGAGACCGGAGCAAACCCTCCCTCGGCGGAGGTTTTGTACACCGGATCGTATGTATGAGATTGGGCTCGCTCGGACTCTGTCTCGTCCTCAGCCGCCACGGTGGAATCATGCGACATTTGTCGCCCTGGCTCACGATTCATCCGCCTTGGCCTTCGGCTCTCCCTCGGCGTCGAAACCTAAGCCGGCCAGCTCGCGAACAAGCTCGTTGATCTTGATGACCTTGGCAATCTGCTCGGGCAGAAGAGTCTCGCCGCCGTCCTTCTTGCTCTGGAGATCTCTGGCCTGCTTCAGTTTCTTCTTAAGATTTCGGGCCTTCTTTTCTCGCTCCGCCTCGGGATCCAGCTCCTCCGCCTTGGGCGGCTCCGCTTT
This sequence comes from Tolypocladium tropicale, assembly GCA_024340005.1. Lineage (NCBI taxonomy): Eukaryota > Fungi > Ascomycota > Sordariomycetes > Hypocreales > Ophiocordycipitaceae > Tolypocladium > Tolypocladium tropicale. The sequence continues at coordinate 61,361 of JALHBU010000179.1, read as the reverse complement.
CGATTTGGCCTGCTCGACCTCACCATCGCCCTCGCCGTCGGCCGCGGCCTTGGCCTTCTTCCGAGCCTCTCTCCTCTTTGCGTTCTTGTTGGCCGATGAGGAGCTCTGCGCAGGCTCCTCGTCCGCGACGCCAGCCGCGCCGGGGATGCCTATCCTCTTGCCGCGCTCGCGAAACGCTTCGGCGGTACGGTTCTTGTAGACTTCGACATCCTCGGGTGGACGGTAGCCGGGGCGAATCTTGATTGCTTTGCGGGTGCTTCCGTCGGATCGGATTGATTCAGGAATGTGCCGCTGGCCGCTGCTCTCGTCCGTGACGATTCCGGCATTGGTGGAGGGCTGCGAAGGCATCGTGGACGTGGAGGGGCAAATGCGGCCGAGACGGCGATCCGGAAGCTCGAGGGGACACGATGCCGACCTAAGACGCAAGCGCCGCGCGGGCTCACGGCTGGACCGTTGTCGTCGCGCCGAGGATCGTTGTGCTGGGAACGCTGCGTTGCGATGGCCAGACGTCGAACAAGAAGAAATGTTCAGCGTGGTGCGTGATCGGAGAGAGAATCGACCCCACTGTGGCAGCTCCCAGTGGAAGTTGGTGGGCTCGGCGGCTAGAACCACCAGTGCCTTCCTGGTTTATGCGGCATACCGCGGTACCGCCCAAGTTGGGAATTCAGTCAATGGTTAGGTAAGATGCTAAGGTAGCTTTCAGAGAGGGCTCCCCTGTTCTGGCTAATGCACACTCGAGACATGCGATGGGTGTTTCAAGCAGTAAGTTATGCCCTGCTATGCGGACCTCTTGACGGCTCAGGCCTCCATGCCATGCGCAGAATTGTTACTCTCCCGCATTTGACGACTGCATGAACGATGTCTCGGTACGTTGGCCTACTGCGGAATTACAAAAGCTGGAAGGAGACGAGAGCAAAGGGCATTTTAATCTCATGGTCTGTGAGTTTGGCGGGCAAGCCTTGCTGGGCTATAAATGCATTGAATATCCCATGACCTGAGAGACATCCAGCGCATGCCGCGGGCCCCGCGCATGTACATAATAGAGCAACGGACCGTAACTCGAGGTATTTCGAGGAATTCCATTCGTTACTGAGGTGCGGCGGAGCGATTTCCACGCCCGAAGCGCTGTCACTGCGGTGTCGTGCGTGTTGCTTCATCCAGCGTCGATTATCAGACTTGGGCGTTCTGGCTTGGCGGGTGGAGCCACAGCCGAGGGCGCAAATCAGCCAATGAGAGACGCCCGAAAGCCAGCCTCAGCCCAGTCATCGCGAATTTCCCCCGGCTGCACCTTTTCGAGCCTCTCCAAACCTCGAACGACAGCCTCAATCAGCCAGTGCTGCGGCCGGAACCACGTTGAGACCTCATTTGAAGTGCCCAATCGCCTACAACCGCCATCATGGTAGGCTGCCGCACCGCCAGCGTCCACCGTCACCGTGCAAAAGCTAATCCCGCATCCTCCAGTCCATCGGCAGCCAGCTCTACAGGCAAGTCGCGGCCGCAACCGACAACCCGACCCGGCCACGAACGCTATGCTAATGCGCAGCTCTGCAGCACCATCTTCAAGAAGAACTACGCCATGCTGGCGGCAGTCTTCGGTGCCGGCTTCGCCTTCGAGATGTACGCACCCCCCCGGCGGATAGACGGTCGGACGGACGAGGAGACACTAACGTCGCTGTAGGGGCTTCAACTCCGGCATGAACAAGATCTGGGACAACCACAACCGAGGCGTACGTCAATACAGCAACATGCCGAGAGCCGCGCAGGTGCTAACTTGGAAGCAGCGTCAATGGAAGGATATCCGAAGCAAGTACGCCGAGGCCGAGGAGGATGACGAGTAAGGGGGCCGACGGGTTGTTTGATGCTGTGGGATGGTCGCGGAGAAGACGAACCGCTGTGTCTGTAAACGTGTATAAATCATAAGAGAATAGAGGCTGGCGTCTTGGACGTTGTACTTGTCCGATTGCAACATCGCGCACTGTCCCGTGCATGCCGCGGCGATGTGCTGATGCAGCGTGTACCCGACTCAATAGGTAGCGATTACCAAATTCCTGGATGCTGGGAGCCCAACAGCCATTGCGTTACCGGGCCGCTACTTCGAGCTGCTCAGAAAAAGCTGCTGGCGCAGCGAGCGGCTGGCACCGTCCCCCAGAGTTTTGGGCGATGCTTTTGCCGAGAGGCTCGGAGAGCTGACGTCGGTGCGACCGAGGGGCAAAGCCTCCACCGAAGCTCGGCGCCTGAACCCTCCGCTTCCAGGCTACCTCACCTTACCTCACCTCCGCAAACACGACTGCGACCACGACCCGACCGACTGTTGGCCTTGTTAGCTCCATTCTCCTACTTCTGCATGCACCGCTCCTAACGTCCGCCCATCTTCGGTTTACCGCTCATCGCCCGACAATCGTCTGAAGCTTGCCTTGGCCGCCTTGCCACCAGCTCCGAGCTAGCAGCCATCGAGCTCTCTCTCCCGATGTTCGTCGACGCCATCATGAAAACATGAAGATGGAGAATACAACATCCACGCAAGAGCAGCAGCTCTGCCAACTGCTGGCAGACCTACCTGCTCGGTTCTCCTTCCGCTACACGAAAGAAGCGTCGAGAGAACTCTTGAGAAGCCTGTTCTGGTCTCTGGCCGGCGGCAAGGATGACTACATGCGACTCCTCTTCCCCGATGGGAAGCTATCGGACAGCCTGAAGCTCAGTGACGCACAGGGAGCTGTTGAGGGCGCCGAGTTCACAGAGGCCGCGCGTGGCAAGCGATGCGGTCACATCTTCAAGCCCGGCGAGGCTTCATACATGTGCAGGACTTGCGGCACCGACGAGACGTGCTGCCTGTGCAGCAGATGTTTCGACTCGACTGACCACACAGGCCACATGGTTCGCATTCACATATCAGTGGGCAACAGCGGTTGCTGCGACTGCGGAGATGACGAGGCTTGGAAGACGCCCTTGTTCTGCACGATACACTCCGACTTGCACAGCGGTCCCGCAAAAGGAAAGGGAAAGGAGGCAGCTGGACTGCCCGAGGACCTCGTGGCGAATCTACGAATGACGATTGGGCGCGTTTTCGACTACATTTGCGACGTTATCTCCTGCTCGCCGGAGCAGCTGCGGCAGGCAAAGACGAAGAAATCGATCATGAAGGATGAAGAGACCTCCCGCCTGTCATCCAAGTACTATGGGGCGGAAGCTGAGCCCTGCAACGACTTTGCTTTGATTTTGTGGAATGATGAGAAGCATACCGTCAAAGAGGTTCAGGATCAAGTTGCGCGAGCGTGTAGAAAGACGCATCGCGCAGCTGCTCGAGATGCGTGGGAAACGGACTCTGTCGGACGAAGCATCCTGACCTACCTGCCGGATATTGACAAGCTCCTTCACATGGCCAAGATCATGGAAGCAATCCGGGTTACCGTGACCATTCGATCGGCACGGGACACGTTTCGTGAGCAGATGTGCGGCACCCTCGTCGAATGGCTGAGCGACATCTCCGGCTGCATCGTCGGGCATGACAATCACATCTTGAGGCGGACCGTGTGCGAAGAAGTAATGCGCCCATGGCGACAGGGCAGCCATGCAACTCATACGCTGGGGCTGATCGACGATGAGGACGAGGACGACCAAGACATGAGCTCAGCCTTCGGGTTTCATGGCATCAATGCACGCTTTATCCTGGCGATGCAGGCGGCTGCCGGAAACAGAGCTGGCTTGGAGATTGTCCTCGGAGGAGGAGACTTTGATGACAATGACGACGACGAGGATGGTGACAATGAGGACGATGACGATGCCGACATGGATGAGGGCGGTGACGAGCACCAGTCCGCCTCGAGCTCCGTTGCTGGCGGCGATGAGGACGAAGATGAGGACGTTATGATGGTTGATGCCAGAGGGGATGTTACCGACCTGGGCATGAATTGGAACCAGCCTGACCAAGCCCTGGAGGAAGACGAGGCAACGATGGCAGGATATCCCCCCCCTCCTCCGCCCCCTCCTGCACAGGCGCGTGCCGCAGCTCGAGATCGAGACGGCACGCCGTCGGACTCGGATACCGCAGAGCCACTCATGGCGGCCACCGTTGAGGCAAAGGCAAACGCAGATATCCCAAAGACGCCTGGAAAGACAGAAAAGGTTACACCAAGGCCCGGCAGGTACTGGATCGAGACGCCGGCAATCTATACTCAACGCGACAACGTGCCTCCGGCAGAGGATGTTTTCCAGCGCGTGCGTCTGGACTGGTTGCTCCTTTTTGACCTAAGGATGTGGAAGAAGGTCAGGAATGACCTGCGATCGCTATACATATCTACAGTGGTGCAAATCCCCGAGTTCAAGCGAGTTCTGGCGCTCCGATTCGCGAGCTTGTACACCATCCTGGCCCAGCTCTACCTTGTGGGCGATAGGGAGCCGGATCATTCCATTATCAACCTCTCTCTGCAGATGCTGACGACCCCATCAATCACCGCCGAGGTTGTCGAGCGTGGAAACTTCATGAGCAGCTTGCTGGCTATCCTATATACATTCTTGACAACGCGGCAAGTCGGCCACCCGTGGGATGTCTCTCCTGACGCCGTCCTGGCCTTCGAGAGCGGGTCAGTTACGAATCGACGGATGTACCACTTTTACCAGGACCTGAAATATCTCTTCGGGGCGCCGCACGTTCAAGAACGAGTCAGGTCCGAGCCTCGTTACCTCATGCAGTTCCTGGATCTGGTAAAGCTTCATCAGTGCATCGGCCCTAACGTCAGGGCTGTTGTTGAGCACGTGGAATACGAGGCCGACTCCTGGATCACCGCGTCGTTGGTCACGCGTCAAATCAACCTACAGGCTAGGAATCTAGCAGAGGCGTTCCGAGACTGTCCGCCAGATGAGATACATTATCTCCAGCGAGCTATCCGGTTCACGGCCAAGACTGTTATATTGAATTCGATCGGAGCCGAACGCCACAGGTTTAAGCAGGCCGAGATCAAAGACGAGGTCAAGTTTAAAACCTTGAGCGATTTTGAGTTCGACGTCGACGCAACTTCGTACAAAGTTGTCAAGTTCGTCATCGAGAAGGACTCTATCAGCTTCCACCACGCACTACATTACACCCTTTCGTGGCTTATCGAGTGTGGACGATCGCTGCCGGCGTCCAACCTGCGGACCCTCATGAGCTTTACTCTTCAGGAGCTCAGATCAAAACCTAAGCTGATGGGTCGTCCCCAGATCTCCAGAAAGGATTATGACGCGGAAGATTACCTCATGGCAGCCTTCGACTTCCCACTTCGAGTCTGCGCGTGGTTGGCTCAGATCAAGGCCAACATGTGGGTTCGCAACGGCATCAGCCTCCGACACCAAGCCAGCACCTACCGAGGCGTGGGGCAGAGAGACGTCTCTCACCATCGAGACATCTTCCTCTTGCAAACTGCCATGGTGGTGTGCAATCCTAGTCGGGTGCTGGCGTCTATCATTGATCGATTTGGCATGGATGGGTGGGTCAAGGGTCTCTTTGAGCTCAAGTCAGAGGCTCAGGACGATGCCCAGCACCTGGACATCGTGGAAGACATGATCCACTTGCTCATCGTTCTCCTGAGCGACCGTACGTCCCTGATCGCTCCCGAAGATGAACCCAACTCGCGGTTGCTTGCTATGCGCCGGGACATCATCCATGTTCTTTGCTTCAAGCCTCTGTCTTTCAACGAGATATGCAACAAGCTGCCGGAGAAGTACCAGGAGCAGGAGGACTTCCATCGCACCCTGGATGAAATGGCTACGTTCAAGCCACCCGAGGGCGTCTCGGATGTTGGCACGTTTGAGCTGCGCCATGAATTCATCGAGGAAATCGATCCGTACATTGCCCACTACAACAGGAATCAGCGAGAAGAGTCCGAGATGGCATATCGGAAGAAGATGGCTAAGAAGACCGGAAAGACGGTGGAGGAGATTGTGTGTGAGCCCCGGCAACGACCTATCCCGTCGGGCTTGTTTGAGAATCTCGGGGCCTTCACCAGCACCGGCATCTTCGCTCAAGTCATCTACTACTCTCTTCTGTACCCCCTCGTCGCCCAGAAGTACACCCCAACGGTGCCTTTCACCAGGCTAGAGACCTTCCTACAAGTCGTTCTGCACCTTACTCTGATGGCGATCGTCGAGGACAGAACAGGCGAGACTGGAGTCGCGCCAGCTGACTCCCCGAACTCGTTTGTTCACATTGCGCTCACAAGAGCCGCGCGCAGCAATTTCATGCCGGAAGCGAGTAATTCCAGGACAATTGTATCGCTCCTGAACATGATGTCCACCAAGGAAGAGTTCAAGTCTGTTCACCCCAAGATTGCCCTCGTGCTTAAGAGGCTTAAGCAGAAACGACCGCAAGCATTTGAGGCCGCGTTCGTTCATCTGGGGATTGCGGTGGACCGCATCAACACAGCCTCTCCCGCCAATACCTCAGCGGAAGAGGAACGAGAGAGGAGGAAGAAGGCAGCGCTGAGCCGCCAAGCTAAGGTTATGGCGCAGTTTCAGCAACAGCAGAAGAGCTTCTTGGAGAATCAAGGCACCATTGATTGGGGTTCGGATCTCGAAGACGAGGATGACACGGAGCAAGCAGAAGATCGCAAGCACAACTGGAAGTACCCGACCGGGACCTGTATCATGTGCCAAGAGGAGGCCGACGACCGACGCCTCTACGGCACCTTTGCCCTCGTAACAGAGAGCCGTATTTTGCGCCAGACCAACCTACAAGACCCTGACCTCGTTCGAGAAGCGTCGCAGACGCCGTGCAGCCTCGATCGATCGGCCGAAGACATTCGACCTTTTGGAATCGCTCGCGAAAACCGGAAAATGGTGGAAAAGCTAAATCCTCAAGGCGAGGTGTTTCTGGCTGAGAGGCAGACGATCGGAAAGGGCTATGAAGGGAGACTTTCGCGACGCGGCCCCGTGGCTAGCGGGTGCGGACACATGATGCACTACCGCTGCTTCGAAGTGTACTACGAGGCCACCAACCGACGCCACACTCATCAGATAGCCCGACATCACCCCGAGGACACGAGGCGAAACGAGTTCGTCTGCCCGCTTTGCAAGGCACTAGGAAATGTATTCCTGCCTGTCATTTGGAAGGGCTTGGAGGAGTCATACCCCGGCTATCTCCAGCCGCAGGGCCCTTTTGCTGAATTCTTTGAAAAGCAAATGGGTTCTGCCTACTGGCTGGGAGGGAGCAAGGCTCGGGAGATTGATGAACCTGGCTTGCCGGAGATATACACGCCGAGCATGCCCGGCAGCCTTGTCGAAAGCTTGAACGCCCCACGCACCTCTGGCGAGACAGGTTGGGAAACTTTTAAGCCAGAGCCCCTCTCATCGGAGTTGGGAACGCCGGCCAGCTCGTCCTTCTCCGCTGGCGGTACGCCGGGAAGTGGTCCACCCCTGACTGCCAGCCCAGCCAACGCCGAAATACTGTCGGATCTTGTTGCTGCGTACGGCCGCCTCAGAGACACACTCCAGGTCAACGGCCTGCACACAGGGCACGCCGTTGGCGCCAAGCTTGAAAACGGCGACGAGTTGTTCGCGAGCGACACGCTTGTGCAGGTGGTGGGCTTCACGATATCTTCCGTGGAGCTGCAGCAGCGAGGCGTAGAGGCGCAGCCGGGCATGACTCTGCTGGAGAAGATTCCCGACCAGGTGCTCATCCATTTGAGGGTTCTGTGCGAGACTGTGTCGTCGTTCATGTCCATCGGCGCTCGCCACTCGGTGTCCGGGAAGTTCATCGAGAACGAGTTCCGCAAAGACTGCGAGAGGCAGCACTGCCAGCTCTTCATGTCGCGATACTTTGGAACTGGAACACCGGAATCGTCGCGTCCAATCGACGTGCACCCTCCATTGCTGAGCGAGGATCCCTTCATCTTCCTCGTGGAATGCGCCTATGGCCTGGTGCCGGCCCACAAGGCCGACATCTCGCACCTGGTTAAGCTCTGCTACTTGGCGGAGCTCGTCAAGGTGGTCTATCACATGGGCCGGAACATGCCAGTGGCGATGTGGCTAGGAGGCTTGAAGAATCTACAGACGCAGGATGCGGCCATGAACAACTTTGCCGCCTTTGCTCTCGTAGTCACGGAGCAGAGCTTGGCCTTCCACGTCGCCAAGCTAAGCGATGACATGGAAGACGCGGACGTGGAGAACCGAGGCTTCCAGCAGCCCGGAGTGGACACTCTGGAGGGATGGTACACGTTTGTGCGCAAGTACGCCCTGATATTCCTGCGAAAGAGCCTCGTCTTCCTGTACGTCAAGTATGGGGTGGACTTTAACAGCCACACCTCGCCCAACCCGGACGCGGACGAGCTGGACCGCCTCACCGAAGCCCTCCGGGTGCCGAGCTTCGACGAGATGTGCGCATCTCTGACGGAGAACGCCACCGCCTGCGGCTGGCCGGACACGACGCGGGACCTCGTGTCAGGCTGGGTTAAGCACCAAGTGCTGTGGCCTCGAGGGCCTGATGTCAGCATGTGCGCATCGGCGTTGATCAGCCACCCAGGCATCTTCGAGCTGGTCGGACTGCCCAAGACGTACGACACGCTGATAGAGGAGGCCACACGGAGGAAGTGCCCGACGACGGGGAGCGACCTGACAGACCCCGTAATCTGCCTGTTCTGCGGCGAGCTCCTCTGCAGCCAGAGCACCTGTTGCCAGAAAGCAGATAGCGGTAGCGGCGGCGAGGCCACGAGGATCGGTGGAGCGCAGCAGCACATGCGCAAGTGAGTCGAAAGCCCTGCCCTGACCTGGGTAGGAGAAGAGTGCTAACGCGAGTGTCACGCAGATGTCAGAGCAATATCGGCGTCTTCCTCAACGTCCGCAAATGCTCCACCGTCTACCTGTTCCGCCAGTCCGGGTCATTCGCGACGGCACCGTACATTGACAAGTACGGCGAGACGGATCCTCAGCTCCGCCACGGCCGCCAGCTGTTCCTGAACCAGAAGAGATACGATTCCATGATACGAAACACGGTGCTGAATCACGGGGTGCCGAGCCTGATCAGCCGCAAGCTGGAGGCGGAGGTCAACAATGGCGGATGGGATACATTGTGATGGGGGCTGGTGATGGAAACTGTTGACGCGATGGTGGCCGCATGGGTGCCGCGTCGTTATGGATATGTGAATAGAATAGTCTCCCGACGGGGGGTTGCCGAAATGAATTACAGTGCATGCGCGAGTTTACCTTGTTGCAGTGGACGAAGTGGCCGTCGCCATCGCAGCCGCAGTCGTGCTGCACGGTGCGCGGTGGACAGTGCGTGGGCCATGGCGGCACATGAATGCGGCTGGGCGGGCGAGGCCAATCACAGGCAATGCAGGCGGCGAGGCGCGTCGGAAGCGTGCGTCGCTGCGACGGCAGGATTCAGACCAGGCCAAAGCATCGCGAAGCCTCGAGGACAGCGTCGCAGTCGTCTCCCCTCGGTGCATCCGGCGGCTTCAGCGCGCGCGCAAACCGACCCTCGGAGCTGCGGCGGCGACCCGACAGCCCGCAGACCGCAGACATGCCTAGCAGACGCTCCGGGCGCGCAGCCGCCAAAAAGGCAGCGGCCGCGCTGGGTACGTTCGCCTCTCCGCTTCCCTTTGACTGCGCTTTTGGCTTTTGCATCAACACCACCACCCGCGCCCACCACCCCTCGGAGTGCTCTGTCGTGCCGCCACCCCCGGCAGCATTCGGCAGCACTTCCTCCTGACCCGTCTCCTTCTTTTCTGCCCTCGTTTCTGCCTCGCTGCCCTCGCTTTCCGTGCCGCTGCCCGTCTAGCTCGTCTGAACCCGCGCCACCAGGATGGCGAGAACTCGCATCCGGCTGAGGCTAACGCGCGGTGCCAACTCTGCAGAGAACACCCCTAAGGGTTTTACCGACGTCGAGGATGACCCGATGCCCGATGCCAGCGTCGTAGAGGACAATGCATCGGAGAACGAGCAGGACCCCGTCCCCAACGACGGCGACGACGACGACGAAAACGACGATGACACGCACCAGGAACCCAAGGGGGCCGAGTCGGGCGACGACGACGACGATGATGCCAAAGACGAGGAGTCAGCCAAGGAGCCCACACCACCGCCGCAGCCTGTGATCCGCAGGAAGCGCCTAGGCCGGCCGCCCAAGAACAAGCCACCGGACTGGGACCCCATGGTGACGGTGACCGACGACACGCCCCGTCGCAGGGGCCGCGGCGGATGGAGGGGCCGAGGCGGCCGCAAGGGAGGCCCGGCTGCCCCCAAGGCGGAGCAGGTCATTGATGCCGAGGGCACCATCGCCGAAATCGTCAACGACGAGTGCGTCCTGCCCGAGGACCCGGAGGGCGAGACCAAGGTTGACAAGCTGGGCAACCTCGAGGGCGGGCGGGACTACCGCTGCCGCACCTTTACGGTTTTGGGCCGCGGAAACCGGCTCTACATGCTGTCGACGGAGCCTGCTCGGTGCGTGGGCTTCAGGGACAGCTACTTGTTCTTCACCAAGCACCGGAAGCTCTACAAGATCATCGTCGACGACGACGAGAAGCGAGACATGATTGAGCGCGACATCATCCCGCACTCGTACAAGGGCCGTTCGATAGGAGTCGTCACGGCGCGGTCCGTTTTCCGCGAGTTCGGCGCCAGGATCATTGTCGGCGGCAAGCGCATCATGGACGACTACAGCGTCGCCCAAGCGAGGGCCGACGGTGTCGTTGAGGGCCAGCTCGCCGATCCGGACGACCACTTCATCCCCGGAGAGCCGTACAACAAGAACCAGTACGTGGCTTGGCACGGCGCCAGCGCCGTGTATCACACCAACGTACCGACGGTCCCCGTGCCCAGCGGCAAGCCCGAGTACAAGAAGCGCAAGGTCAACGTGAACGACCAGAACTGGATGCTGGAGCATGCCCGTGAGGCAAGGTACGTTTTCGGATTTTGAGGCATGCACTGATGAAGCTGACCAAATGCAGCATTTTCAATGCCGGTATCAACGCCATTCGGAAGCTGAACAACGGGGGCGTCTATGACATCCACACCAATATCATCCAGTACCCAGCCATCATGCAGCCTACTCTCGCTCGGATCGAGCAGGTAGCGCCCGAGAACGAGAACGAGACTGGAGATAGCTTGAAGTTCCCTCCAGTGCCGTCGAAGCTGGCGCGAAACTTTCTCATAACGGATACGTACTATGAGAGTCCGCCTGCGGGTATCGCCGCGGCGGCCGCAGGCAAGGTCAACTCAGCAGACTTCCTCGCGTCATTCAACGGGCTGAGTGCAGTGTCGGACGATATTAGAGATCTCTTGCCGCCAGAGTGCCGGAAAGCGTTTGATGCCGCTGCGCTGCAGGACGAGGAGTGGAGATGCCGGTGGGGGACCGAGAGCGACAAGATGTCACGGCGAGATCCCGTCATCGACAAGGCCATTGTGCCGTACAGCATGAACTGAGTGCGTACGACGCACGAGCGGCGCATCGGAAAGGGAGTTTTGAATGTACATTATGGAGTTAATCACGCGTCAGTTGTCTGGATGGACGGATGATGAGGCTCGCGAACGGCGTTGGGCGTGGGCTGGAGGTTGAAGGATCCCAAGTTGAGGGCTCTGAAGTTACACCCAAAAAATGCAAGTCCTCATGACATTGGCTTACGTTTTTGATGCACCAGGTGAAGGGGGTTGAAGTGCGGTCACTCGGTTCCTTTCATTGTGCTCCTCTATTGCTTTACTCATGGATCGCTAAACGAAACTGGCCAAGGGCACTTCACACCAGCTCCCAGTCCCTCTCGTCGGCATCGCCGCCGTCTCGTCCTCGGAAGTCGGCCCACAGCTGGCGCTGGAGGCGAAGCGCTTCGACGAGGTCACCTCCCGGACGCGGCGAGGCGGCCCCGTCAGCAACAACGGGCGCGCAGAGGTCGCCGCCGTGGACGTCGACGTAGTCTGCCTCGGCGAGGAGTACCGCCAGGGCCTCATCGTCGGCCACTTGGGCCTCTGACGATGCAAGGGGCATCATATGACGCCCGCGCTTGCTCCCGCGCCGGGACTCCCGGACGTTCAGCGTGTACGTCGGGGTGTCGTCGTGCGCGATGGTATCGAGGGTGAAGCCGGACCCGCGCTCGTGCTCGTCGTCGTACAGCAGGCCCAGGCGGTACAGGAGCGCCGTCTCCTCGTCGCCGCCGCCGCGATACGCATCCTGATCCAGCTCAGCGTCCCACCGGGCCCGCCACCGGGCCTCGGCCTCCTCGCGCTCGCAGCCGCCGCCGGCCATGTCACGACCCTCCTGCTCCTCATCGACCAGCGTCCGCCAGCCAAGGTAGCGCGGGCGGGCACCATGGCCGTAGGGCGGCGCGTTGCGGTACTGGCACTTGGCGAGTTTGTGCTCCAGGTATCGCGCCTGGTGCGGGCGCAGGCTGGCGGTGCGCCACGGGTACATGTCCGGGCGGGTGAGGTAAGGCAGTTTTGACATCTTGCTGGAAGACCACGAGAAGCGCTTGGGTCTGAAGGTGTTGGCGTGGGAGAGGCGGCCAGTGAGGTAGCGGTGCTCAGGGGGTAGGTCGTCGGCGAGGAAAGCCTGATTGTCGCGGGTGGCGTTCTGGTTCTCGTGCGTGGCCTGGGCCATGGCAGCTGTTTACTGCAATCTATACAACTTAAAAAGGGATGCGATTGATGGCGGCGAGGCGCATGTGAGTGATGTTGGTTGAGAGATGATGCGTGTAAGCCAAGGGGGGGATTGCAGTTCTCAGGGGCCTTTTATCGCAGACAATAGACGAATGGGTTTGCATGTACTCCGTATTGGAGGTCCCGACACGCTGCCAATGTCATTGCGATCCCGGAAATTGCCCTATCCTCAGGGCGCGACATCGATGGTCCTTGCACGCGGGCGAGGCATACTCCAGGATGAGGTTGAGTCACACGGGCTCAGGCCTGGCGGAGGAGTCACCTCGATGCGGCTCAACATGGCGCCTCGCCAGCAACGGTCGTGGCTGAGGGAGCCTAGCCTCGCCGTGCTAGGAATGTTATTTGTTAACCCATTGCGCATCATCTCGTTGCGTGTTTTGCTGGCAGAAGAGACGGAGCGAGCTGCCCACTCTATTTGTTGGTTTTGCGGTGACTGGTGAGATTTGTCGTGATGGCGGGTACCGACTCTCACACACACAACCACACACACATACAGGTACACATATTGCCGTATACCTGCTGTCTTTGTTCAGTCTATAATCAAAACCAGAAATTCTGCTGCAGGAAACAAGATACCTGTCGGCCGTTCTCGCGAACCTGGTAGAGGTCAGTAGCTGAAGTTTCGAGACGAGGCCTCATCAGGGCCCAAGCTACTCTGATCCGCAAGAAGGATCCACCCTTTCTATGTCGCATAAATGCAAACATCATGCAAGAGGTAGCTTGAACGGCTTATTTCTTTGTTTATTTCTTGTCGTCATCCTTCATGGGATGTATTTGCCCCTCTTTGCTGACGGTAAGCCTTCTCAGTCTTCGTATATCATCATTTGTCCGGTCTTTTACACACACTTCAAGTCAATAAGATTACCGTGGTCTCATTCTTGTTTCCTCAAACCTTCCTCGAACCTGCCACCATGACTCTAGGTTAATGTAAGCCCAGTCGACATGTTAACTATTCAAACTTTGTTAACCGCCGCCGCCGAAGTCAACGCCTTCGCAGCGCCACTCAAGACTCAGGTGTAACTCTTTCAACATCATAGTTCGGGGCAATATAAGTTATACACTGACCGACTACGATGGTTGCGCTCCAGCAGGCATGCTCAGCAATGGCCTGTCCTTTCGGCGACGAGCACGGTGCCCTGGGTTTCGCTGGTCCACACCGCTGCGACATCGTCAACAAGATCCGTGACTCAGTCGACATGGCTCTATGCAAGCATGTCGCGGTATTCTCCCAAGTCTGCTTGCGTTGCTGGCTCAGTTGCGGCTGGTGCGGAGGATGAAACCATCGAACACAAGAGGTAGGGGCACCAAGGCGTAGCCACTGTTCAAGTGCCCCCTTCTCCAATATCAAGGGAGAACACGACGCCTGGCAAGGACGGGCTTTCTCGATGTGGTCTTCGTCCCAACTTAAATTCGTACATTCAGGCTTCCCTTGCACATGTTGTTTTGGCCGGCCTCGTCCAGGGATCAACCATGTCTGTGTAGTTGCTTGTTAGGTAGTCCAGATGATCTTTCCACTCGCCAAGAAGTGCCCATGCACAACTCTCATTCCGTCGCCTCTACGGAGTACACACTGCCAGAGCACAGGCTACGGTCATGTGCGAGCGCCAAACGGCAGCCCGGCGACTACAGGTTGATTATCATCTGTCGCCTGCCTGGCACTGGACGAGGCACACGACAAGCGTAAGGGATTCGGCGGCGTTGCGAGTCATCCAGGCGTCCGTGTCACTGCACCGCGTCTCGTGAAACTGGTGTGCACAGAGGCACGCCGAGGCTATCATGCCGAGTGCAGTCCGCGAATATCGCCGAGTAGTTGCATGGATTCTTCCTCTCCACGACACGTCAGGCCTCGAAGCCCAGACACCTCGCCAGGGCTCTCCCGGCTTGCCCGAGGTGAGGCTGTGGGCAGTTTGCGGAGGCTTACAGAAAGGACATGTCAAATGCAGAGCCAAGCACGTTTCTCGTTCAAGCCTGCTGCATGTGCCACCATGTCATTGAACCGACACTTGGCACGGCATCGCCAATCAGGCCCAGCAGATCGGCATCCCGCCGAGAATGGCGATGCATCCAGGCCGCGGCCGTCTATGCGGAGCACGGGACGGGGCGTCTTCAAGGCAGACGCAGTGCAGTCAGTCAAGAACAGTCAATGTTCTTATCTCCTCGACGCTCGCTGACGTCGACGTCCCTTGATCATGTCTTGACCGCTCTTATTGTGACGCTGTCTGCCCAAGGGATCCTCTTCGTAGTCACCCGCACGCAGGCTACTCGTACGGAGTAGCATGAACTCGTACGGAGTATTACTTCTACATGGCAGGTCGGCGCGAACGCCACAGAGGAGCAAAACCGGAGCAGCCGTGCGTATCCTCGGCAATGAGAGCAAAGGCTGTCTTGCGGTGAAGACCCTAAGTCGCCGCCTCTCTGAGGCCAGAACCCTACTCGTAGGCTCCCAAGCACCGAGCTGCCATGCACAATGGAGAAAGTGGCACCTTGGTCGACAGAGGGGGGCATCGGGGCAACGATACTGGGGCGAGGGGGGCCACGGAGACGGGCGCCCTTGGTTAGTTCCTTGCAGGCGGTCTGCGGTATGCCCGCCAGCTGGGGGCTCGCGACGGGAGACGGGGAGTCATTGGCCTCTGCGGGTGGTGCGCTTGGGAAAGGCGTGGCGCTGTAAGACACGCGGATGACACGCAACAGTCAGCGGTCTGCCTCGGCCGCTGAGGCCGGGCAACTGCAGAATCGAGGACCATCCGGGGCAGCCATGGCCTCCATCCCATGCGCCATCTTATTCTTAGCTCGGCTCGGAACTCCTACTCTGTACGAGTACGCGCAAGACCCTGGAATTGCTCCGCGCTGCCTAATCTGAGGGAAGAGAGAGGAGCGTGATCTTCGTCGAGGTGGGCCACGCATCGTTGGGTCCGTCCCCAGCCGTGCTGCGGCGCGCCACTACCTCGTCATCTACGTACGGCATAAGCAAGGTGCATTGGCGAGTCCCGAGTTCGAGCCGAGCACAGCGGTCGGTTTCACCAGGCAGCCAGCCAGCCTCCGAGGGGATGGATGTGCCCATGACTCCATGCTGGCAGGCCAATGGGGTACGAGTCCAGCGCGCGGAGTGCTCCGTAGGCCGCGCTTGCACGGAGCAATCGTACGTGCAATGTACGAGGAGCTGACCCGGCGTGGCTTCGTTGTTGAGTTCGTCGGTTTGATGAGGACACCAAACGAGCCAGCCTGCTCTAGCTTTTCAGTAGCCTGTGGTCCTCTTGCGGGCACTGGCGGGGTGGACGTAAGGCAAATCTCCCATGTTCCGTTGCGGGTTTGCCAATGGCCCGGCGCCAATTGGGCCGGCCGTTGGGAAACGAACGACTCCTGACTCGGCTGGCTGGCGGCTCGGAAAGCATCGCTGGCGGCGTGATCGGGCTCATGGAGACTGCCACGGAGAGACTGCAGGTACTCGTACTTCGTACTGCACCTGCGGAAGACTCCGTGCTGCGGCATCCGCGTGCTGCAGGAGGCGAGGCTTCTCTGGAGCACGCTGGGTCCGCAGGCGCTTGGCATTCCTGCTGAAGCTTTGGTGGTTGGGGTGGCTCCATGGGCTCCGTTGCCAGGGGACCGGCAACGCGAAGCAGGCGAGAGGCATTGCCACCGACGGTGGAACAATGACGATTCTGTGATGCAGGGCAAGCAAGAGGCAACAGTGTATTACGAGCAACCTGCCGATGTCGAAGAGGTGGCCAAGGTAGGCACCTACCTACCTAAGGTACTTACCTACCTACCTACACTTACGAGTACTCGCGTACGGCGTACTCGGCGACGATGCCGAACAGTGGAGCTTGGATATGCTTGTACCTACGAGACGAGTAAGCAGCTGGTGGCGCAAGGCCACGAGACCCGATTGCAGTCCGCGCAGCTGGGTCGATCCGGGCAACTGCTTCTTCTGCTGGAAGCAGAATACAGTAATGGCCCAGGAGCAGCGTAGGGAGTATACGAGCATCTGGCTTTCTGCCTGCTGCTGATGTCGCGCGTGCTGTGCCTGGTGCCGTAACCTAAATTATAAGGCGGTGACGGCCAGTAGTTCCTTACCTAGGGTGCGAGTAGGTCGGGACCCCAGTCTGATTGGGACCCTGGTCTCATCTCGAGCAGCTTCCCAAGTGAGCCGGGTCCTGGCGGTCAGGGATCAGTCGCGCCTCCTGCATCGCGCTCGTCCAAGTCCATGGAGCGGTGGACGTGAGGCATTTCTCTCCGGATTCTCCGTTCTCCGCAGCAAAGGCCCAGCCGCGGACCTGCTTCAACGAGCGTCTGCATGCTCTATCGGCAGCGCAGGTCCGCGTGAGTCCCGTCCGGTGCTCGGCTGCTCGGGAAGTCCTGGGTGGCCTGCCATGCTGCCTCGGGGTCCATCTCGACGGCTCACAAAGATTCACTTCACGAAATGGGTGTCTCGCAGATCCTCCTGCAACGCGATCCGTTGCCATGTCTTCCCGAGCACCGCGTGTCCTGTCACCACGGTCGCCCAGAGACCGTACTGCTCGGGAATGCAGGGCTTCAGATGATGTCAGGCTCTGACCCTCCCCCGACCGGCTCCGGTCCTGTGGCTGCCACCGAGAAGGAATCTGCAACACGGCTGAAGTGTTGCCAGGGCGCCCCCTAACGAGGTACATCCGAGGTTCGACGCAGGGACGACACGTCCGGCGGCTGGGACCCTTCGGCCGGCGTCGTCTCCGAGTACCGCCCAGGTCCCGCATTCCGGATTGCGATTCGCGGGCGGCTGCGGACTAATATTCGGTCGCTGCCTCGCAACCCAAGCATCCAAGCAAACAAGGTCAAGCCAGACAGACAGAGTTGAGAGTCAAGCCGATTGCCACTTCAGACATGGTTCCCGCAGTACCACGCCAGGATGCACTGGGAACGCCGTGAAGTGCTCCAGCGATTCGCCTCTACGGGTACGGAGTACGAGGACACGCTGACGTCGCCAAGGAGTGGCTTCGACGTAAGTGTGCATCGCGAATAGCTCTTCCTCAAGACTGACCGAGTGGTGCTCTGGGCCGACCGCGACGAATGAGGGCGACGACCCGGCGTCATTACATAAGGGGAGGCCTGTAGGTATTCCTCGTGGCTTCTTCGCGCGATAGTGACTCGCAGATTTTTTTTTTCTGGGTCGTTCGAGAACGACGAACTCTGACGAGCAACTGGCGCGTGTGTTCTATTGCCGGACCCATCGGACCCTTCCAACGCCCGCTCGGCCGGAGTGGTTCCTCGTCGCTCCATGTGGGTTGGGTTGGGTTGGCAAGGTTGGGCAAGATTGAGGCCAAGGGGGCAAGGGGCTACCCTTTGGCAAGGAGTAGGTAGGCTGGGGCCCTGGGGAACCCTCTGAAGCCACGCCCGCAGAACAGGGCCCTCTCGCCACGCCCTTCACCTGCGTCACATCAGGCGACCGGCGTCGTTTGGGGGTGGCAGCCAAGGACAAGGAGAGACCGGGGAGGACGCATGTGTGTGTGCACGCGTGTGAGAGCGCGTGTGCCTGCGAGCCTGGAGCGCAGCAACCCGCGCCAGCGTGTTTGCCTGCGACCTCTTGCATGTGGTCATGGACTGTGTGTCATTTCGGCACCAGCACGCCTGCTTTGCTTGACGCATTCGCTGGAGCATTGCCTCGAGCAGACGCGCCGGCTCGTCGCCTGTATACGAGTACGTGCCTGTATGTGCGTGTGTGCATGTGTTTTGCGCTGTCGGTACTCCGTACGAATCAAGCTACTTCGCACCACGCCGGCGTCTGGCGGTCCGCGGGCGGGAACCAGTTCACGATGGAGCATTACGAGCACGGCTGCTTGACACAAAGCATGGGCACAGGGCACATGGCTAAACCTGCGGCGAGCATGACCAAGGTTTTATGTCCGGCCCCAGCGCTACAGGAAAAGCCTGACGGATCTTGGCTTCTCGCTGGCTGCGACACTGTCGGTGGTGGCGACTCCACCCGCACACCAATTCCCGTAACCTGCCGCCTGAGGCTGGCTGCCTTGACTTCTGCTCGGCATCCACGACTGCTGACGCACACCCGGCCGCCGACCCCCAGAGCGCCAAAGGCACCGGAGGCACCAGCGGGCCAGCCATCAGAAGGCACTGGCGCACCGCCGGACGAGTGATCAGCCGGAGTGGGCGTGCGAGGGTGCGCCAGTGCGTTGCCCCCCCCGAGTCACCCCTGAGCTCATGAGGTATTACGACTCGGTTGCACCAATCAGCGGCTGCAGCGGCTCAGGTTTAGCGGGGCCACCACGCCTCCTTAGTCCCCCCATCTGCGCCAAATATGGACGTCGACCAAGCAGCAGCCAGACAGCCGCTGGCGACGGGGCCCAGCAGCCCAGCAGCGCCAGCCAGCCTGCTGAGGGAGGGCTGGCAACGAGGAACGGGAGGAAAAAAAAAAAACTCGTTCCTGGTACCTCTGCGCCCCGTAGCCCGCCCCTAGAACTGCCCTGTACCCGTACCCGTATCCGCCTGCCATGCCGTTGTCATGTCCACCCACTGGCACAGCCGGCTGTGCCGCCCGTAGCCTTCATCAACCTCACCGTCCCATGCTCAAGGCCCCATTTGACGCTCCCACACAACACACCCCGGACCTCTCGTCCACTTCTTGACCCTCGCTCTCCCTCTCCTCCTCTCCTCCCTCCTCCCTCTCCTCTCCTCACTCCTCCACGACAAGCCGAATCCGACTCCCTTGGCAACCCAGTCACGAACTTGTCACCGTTCGTCGACGTCCGGATTCCGGTCTCTCGCGCGAGTCACCTCCCGCCGCCTCTCAGCTCGCCGCTGTGCAGGTTCCCTTTGTGTGTTCCCACCCGTCGACGGCTGTGGCAGTTGGTCTTGCAGGGACCAGCCCTACCCAACACACGCCCTCCGGCTCAGCTCTTCGCGTCTGCGAGCGTTTCCTGCTTTGAAGGTAAGCGAATGCTTGTTGGCCAGGGGCCTCGTTCTGCGCTCTGCGGCTGGTGCTGCGGCTTTGCACATGCACGACCCGTCACGTCGCGGATCTGTTCGAGGTGGTTTTGGAGTACGCACGCCCGGCTCGTTCCACCGACAACGACACGTTCAGCATTGCGTGATCGACCGAGCACGATACCTGCCTATCTGCCGTCTCGTCCGCGCTGCTGTACTCGACGTCTTATTGTGCTGGACTTGCTGCTTTCTCGGGGTGTCGCCGTTTTTCTGACCACTGCGGCACCCACGTCCTCGCCGCTCCCCCTTTACCAGCCGCAGACCAGGGCCGATGCTTGAAAATAATGTTGAAGGGGCACGCGGCTAACTGGCAACACAGAGTGTGCTCTGATCCGTCGGTTCATTCGACCCGGGTTCAGTTGTTACGAGCCGGCATCGACACCTTGTGGTCTACGATCGACCCGTCTCAGCGTCCGTCCTCGACCCATCGTCGACTTAGACAGTGTTCGTCTGTATTGTCTTGCAACACGACAATAGGGAACAGGCATCATTAAATGGCTCGACGTTCTGCTTAAGTCCTGCCGATTCTCTTTTTTCTTCCACGTTCGTCACTCGCCGGGCTTCGGAGAGCGCCTCAGTCTCGTGGGATTTACCTGCTTTGCTGTGTCTCTGAGCCTTTGGTTCTCAGCCCTCCGACAAAGATCGCATTTGATCTTGGTCGGAACCCCCTTCCAACACCTTCATCATGCCGGGCGGCGTGTGTGCCGTCCTCGATTACGAGGTCGACACCATGACTGAATATGTTGCTGAGATGGCGACGCGAGTGGTTACCCCCGACGCTGCTGTTACTTCACCCTTCCGCAAGTTTGTCTCCCAGATCCTCACATCGACGAGACTTCCAAGCACCACGATTCTTCTTGGCATGAACTATCTTGCCAAGCGAATCAACACCATGAAGGAGCAAGGCCCCTACAAGGCCTCCGAGGGCCAAGTCTGGCGCTACCTCACGGTTTCGCTTCTCCTTGGCAGCAAGTTTCTGGACGACAACACCTTCCAGAACCGCTCGTGGTCCGAGGTGAGCGGCATCGCCGTTGGCGAGCTGAATGCTTTGGAGTTTGACTGGGTCCAGGCCATGAGCTGGAGACTCTACGTCAACCTCGACCTCAGCAAGGACTACCAGGCCTGGCTCGACAACTGGCGTGAGTGGCAGCAGATGAAGAAGCGCCAGGCCGCGCAAGCCAGCCGCGAGAGACTCGCGTCGCTTGTGCCCGCCATCGACACGGAGCTGGCGAGATTCCACAGCAATCGCCAGTCGCCCCATTCGCGCTACATTCAGGAGCAGGTTGCCGAGTACGAGCGCTACCAAGCCATGAAGGCACAGCAGCGCAACTTTTCGCCCCGCGATGCTGCCTGGACTCACAACCCGTGGAACGCACCGCTGACGCCTCCCGACTCTGGCTACGGCACCCCGGACTACGTCATGTCGGCGACTTCCAGCAACGCGCGCTACAACGAGTGGTTTGCTCAGGCTACCGCCCAGTATGCCAATCGGTATCCGCAGGCCCCCGCCCACAACGCCTTCTACCCCAGCCGTCAGACCCCTTACGCCGGGCACTATGCGTACAACCAAGGCATCTGGGAACACGGCCTTGGTGAATGCAGCTGCCCGAGCTGCGCAACCCCGATGAAGCACACTCCGTACTTCATGTCTCACGGATACGGACAGCCGGTCGTGGGTTAATGCCGTCGCTGGCGGGGTGGCTTGCTCTCTGAAACGGGAGCGGCTCTTTTCCATCACGGTCCTCAGACTCCGGTTTAAGGCGTCATGGATTGATTCACTTTAATGGCCACGAATTTTCTATACATCTCTCGAGAACGACACTTTTCTTCAGATACCCCTTACCGCACGAGAAGAATTTGTCCACACGATCAGCATTCGGTACATCACTTTTGGGTTCCATTGTCGACCACGCACGACAATCGAAGAAGTCGGCTTGCCGACGCCTCTCGGGTCGTCTTCAATCTGGACTATCAACGCGGCTGTATGCCGACCTTTATAAGAGATGACACCCTTTGCTTCGCGGCAATCTTCCGTTGCACAAATTCATAATGGTCATGTTTGGCGTCTTGGTTTCTTTTTTTTTTCGGACTTCACGTTTACGGGACTTGATATCCCGATAGACATTTTCGCCGTCTTTCAAACAACTTCCTATATCATGGTATTCAGCCACTTGGGACAGTTGACTCTCGCTTGTTCGTCGAATCAGGAGCTCTCACACTGGGCTGCGCATCAACATTCGCGAGCTGCTGAAAAGCACACAAAAGCCCTGGTTGTGGCGATTTATGACGAGCGACGAGACTGCATCCACCAGACTGCACATAGACTTGCTGTCGTACGTCTTATCAACGCGGATTTAGATTTTTGACATTGGCTTTCCATGCGACCGGCCGGTGTGTGGGTTTCATACGTTCACAGCATCGAGATACGACGCTAGACACGAGGATTGCCGGCGTCGATGCTCTCGTTTCGTGTCCAATTGCCCACGCGGAGGTACCGAACCTTACGCTACCGTCCCGCTCCGGCTACGACGACGAACATCATGATGCAGTATAGAACAAAAAAGTTTGGGAACAGTACATATTGCATCGCGCCTATCGACTGAGGTGGACCATTGCCGTCACACCAGCAGCAACAAAAAGGGGTTTCGAATCGGGTTCATGCATTGCATTCAGCGGGTAAAATAAGGGTCTAGGCAGGCAGCTTTGTCCCATTTTCTTGGGGGGTTTTGGTCTTCAATTTCGGTTCACTCTTCTCTTTCCACGCTCTTGCATTCCCGCCATCCAAGCCGGGATCGATGTCGTTGTCTTCCGGGTTCCTGTTACACCCGCTTGGCATACCCGACATCGATATGACTTTGGCGATTGTTTGTTTCCTTTTTCTTTTCACGAGATCTTACGTGTCTTGTTTCCTGGGTTGGCATCTGTAGCGATGCTAGGGTTTATAGGGATGGGCGGTTTGCGCGTCAAGGTTTTAATGACGATTCTGCTGCGGTGGAGTTTTCCCGCAGCATATCGCTATTCGATTTCAGGTCACGAAGGAGTTTTGTCTATCTTTCCTTGAGCCCAATGCGGTGACTTGATTGCCAGGTGGCTTGGGAAGTCACCGCGCTCTCGTTCGATGGAATTGGCAGCTGGCTCCTTGGGGTCTGAATACTTCGTTCGTTTTCATTGCTGCCCCCAAAAGCTGGTTTGACCGCAGAGTGGACTCGCTCGAGCTCAGGACATCGGGGGAGCTTTGAAGAGACGGACGAAGAACTGCTTGGATTGGCGCGGGATTGGGACCGGGAGAGCAACCTCACCAATGACGTCTCTCGTACTTTCAGGCACAATCCGTATGCTAAAAGCAAGCAAATTTTATCTAGCAGCTCTTGACTTGATATCCCATCGACCCGTCTAGTTTCGTGATTTTGGCCCAGCGGCATTTGTGTCTGGCTCGGAGGCCGCTCTGCAGAATGCGAGCGTTGCCGGCTGATTTTCGGCAAAAGATCCATGGATGCCTCATAGCCAGAGGCTTCAGCGCAGGTGGTTGTCACTCATATACCGCCCATAACTACCACCTCTTTGCCAGATACATCTCTGTTCTGTCAGCCTTCAATAGCAAATTTGAAATCCCTGCCATTAAAAGGGTTTCTCAAGTTCTCCTTTTCTACGTACGAAACTTCGCTGCGTCCCGAGGTTTGAGTTGAAGCCATACACCGTCCACCGGCGGGTTTCACACGCTCAGACAAGCGCTGGGGCAAGGGGAGAGGGAAGATATCCCAGACGGAGTCATGGCTGGCCGCTTTGTGTCCGGCGGCACAATAACTTCCAGCAGCGTAGCATCCACAGACGAAGCCGCCAAGACGTCACCAGCGGCGGCTGCAGAACAAGCACCACTGGCCAAGAATGCAGAGTGGGAAACCGTTCAGAAGGAGCTCGATGCGGAGCGCAAGCGCAGAGAAGAGGCGCGGGTGAAAGCTGCAACGGGCGAAGAGAAATCCCTCTACGACATTCTGCAAGCCAACAAAGGTAGCCTCACAACATGACGCCCCATTGCCGTGTGTGGTGATGATGACGTTGGTGCCGGCGTGACGATGGCTGACGATGGACACACAGAGGCGAAGCAAGCCGCCATTGAGGAGCAGAACAAGCTCAAGAACCAGTTCCGCGCCCTGGATAATGACGAGATCGAGTTTCTCGACGAGGTGCGCGCGCGCGAGCGGAGGGAGGAGGAGCGCGTGCGGCGCGAGACGGAGGATGGCCTGCGCGCCTTCAGGGAGAGGCAGAAGAGCAGCGGCGGCGGCAGCGGCGGCGGGACCGACGTGCTAGAGGCTGCCGAGCCGCCCGAGGAGCAGGAGAGTTGGGAGGTCGGGCGCAAGAGGAAGCGAGCCGGCCCCGGCAAGGACGTCAAGGGCGTCAGGAGAAAGGTCAGCGACGCGGCTCAGGGGAAGCACGCGGGGGACCGGGATGAGAAGGCAGCAGAGAAGCAGCAGGCAGAGGGCGCCAAGGCCACAAGTGAGTCGAAAGGCGCCGTGGCGGAGACGCGGACAGAGAAGAAGGCGTCCATGTTGGTGGACTACGGCTCTGATAGTGACGACGATTAGTCGCCCGGAAACGGGAGAATGTAAAAATGACCAAACGGCATGAGGGCTTGGCCCAAAGAGGAATGCAGGTGTCTTGATTACAGTAGATCGGTTGATATGTAGTGAGTTTTCCTCTATAATGCCCCCTCCAGATGAATTTCTTCGCTTTACACAGAACCACTCCGACGAGTTGATATACAAAGTCCCTGACCGGGAGCGGATGACGATAATAGTACAGAGCAGGTCGTCACGACATATGGACATGCAAGTTTTCCAACCCCTCAATCATCGTCCAGGCTGCCCACGTTGGGGCCCTTGGGCTTGCTGTCAAAGGAGCTGGCAGCCCATCGCCACGCGCTCCGCGCGCTGCCCTTGATCCAGCCCTCAACCTCCTCCTCGGGGACGACGATCTTGGAGGCCCGTTCCTCGTCCTCGGGCTGCATCTCGAAGCGGCGCATGCGGTGCACGACGCGCGGGTCGATGACCATGGGCGACGTCCAGATCTTCTCCTTGGGCGGCTCGGCAGGCTTGCTGTCGGCCTCAGCGGCGGGGGCGGGCTCATCCTTCCAGACGCTCTTGGGCCAGTCCTTCTCCTCGACCTCGAAGACGAGCTCCTGCTCGTACTGGCCGTCGGCGTGGCGCCACTCGCGCGACGCGGCGAAGCACGCGGCGGCAACCTCGCGGCCGATGTCGTCGGCCAGCTTGCGCCGATTCAGGAAGCGGCCCAGGCGGACAAAGGTGTGGCTGAATCCCAGGCGGTGGGGGAAAGAGATGGGCGTGGAGGGGGAGAATTCGACGGGGATCTGAGCCGGTAGACTGGCTGAGGCGTAGTCTTCGGTTGTGTTGTGCGGGCGAGGCTGCGGTGGCCGGGTCGGCTTTTCGTCCTTCTTCTCCTCCTCCTTCTTCTCCTCCTGCTTCTCCGTCGCCTCATCGGCTGGCGCAGCACCGTCTGCGGCTGGCTTCGTCTCAACCGCGACAGGCTCTGGCTCGGGCTTCGTCTCGATGGCGACTGCGACTGGCTCTGGCAGCGGTGGCGCATCCAGGGGCCCTAACCAACCCTCGTGAAGGCCGCGGATATACTCTTTCCAGGTATGACGTCCAATAACAATATCGCCCTTGATGCCCTGATACTCCGGGACACCCATCTTCTTCCTCAGGTCTTCGACCATGGTCTCGTCCGTCTTGGCGATCTCTTCGCCCGGCCGCTCGTCGGCCATTCTCGATCTCCTGATCTTCTCGGCCACAGCGGCTCTGACATCGCCCTGCTGCCGCCCCTGGACGAATTCCCAGTCGAGCCCAGACGCCGACAGCACCGGCTTGACGTACTCGATGAAGTGATCCTGCGCGACGCGCAGGCCGTCGCCAGGCGGCGCCTCAAGGTAGATGGTGAGCTTGCGGGGGAGCTGGTTTGCCGAGCCGATGAGCTCGCGAGAAAGGGGTTCGACGGCGCGGCGCCACTTGGCCGTCGCGCGGTTCTTCTCGCGCTTGTCGTAGACGATGGCCGTCGTGAAGGCGCCGGTGATGGCCCAGAAGATCATCCAGTTGCGCGAGGGGAGTCTCCGCGGGAGGCTTGGCAGGCCCAGCGCGCCGAGGGCTGGGTTGCCGGTGGGCTTCGCATCAGGGTTGGGGTAGGCCATGCTGGAGGGCCGGCGGGGATCGTGGCCGAGTGGCACACCAAGGTAAAGGGTAAGAGTGAGTGAAGTCGACGACGTCCTCTACAGGCCGCGGCGTGTTCCACGGTTCGGGGAGGATGTCGTCGCCGGAGCGGGCTGAGAAAAAATGGCCGCGATAAGAGCTAGTGCTGATAAGCCCCGGAATGGAAATGTCCCGCTCCGCTGGAACCAAGAGCGAACGAGGGGACTTTACGGAGCACTCAAGCGCTGGCTGTAGCCAACATTTCCACCGACCTGATGATTTGCATCTTTTTCATTTATTAAGTTGATTGATTCTTCCTTAATTTCATGAAGCGTGATGTTTATTTGATGATATCTTTCTAGCTCTGTACCTCGTTGGGGTTTGCGTCTCCCTGGACGGGTGCGCTGAACGAAGAATGTTCAGCGAATCAGCCGCTGCGAGTACGGAGTATGGCGAAGCACCAATGCGTTGCAACGTAGCATGCTGCGGGAAGCTGCAGCCGTTGGAGCATATCTTGCAACTGCGAGTCTATCTTGAAAGACGGGCGGTAGCATTCCGAGATGGATAGCGTGTTTTCTAGAACAGCCCGCGAATAGAGGACTCCGAGCTGGAACTGCCAGTTGCCAGTATCCATTTCAATAGCTCTACCGGCAATGGCGCATCCGATGGGCCTAAACCGCGAGCGGCGCGTCTCCATGCCAATTTACTAGAACGACAGGTTGAAAAGTCCCTGATAGCGCGCTGTGCTGAAGGGACCAACACCGCTTCACAAGGGTGCATTTCGAGCCATGTGGGAACAGCGGCGAGGTGCTAAGTGCGGTGGGCGCCGGCGCTTTGACAGCGGGCGCCAGGACAGAGCGCCAAAGCCGGAATCGTGGGTTGCGTGCGGAACATGAATTCACGATATGTCAACAACTGCCATTCCCCTAGCCCTCACATGGTCTAGTAGATGCAAACAAGACCGACGCGAGCATCGTAAGCAGCTGTAGGCCGAGGGAGCTGCCACCCAACGATGGATCCGCGGCCACTGATGGCCGCCGTTCCAGCTGGGGCTCGACGGCCGCTGGCACGCACAGAGCCGCAGAACCAACGGGCGCGGAAACACCCACGACGCCAAATTCTGGGGAGGGGGCAGGGGAGAGGAGAATAGGAATGAAAACACGGACAGACCAGAGTTTTGTCCCCCGGCTGTTGTGCCCCAGCAGGGACCAACCGCTTCCCCACCGACGGTACTTCCATTGGCAGGTCGACCAAGCTATTCGCCGCAGGCTCGTCGTCCTGATTCATCTCTGGATGTATCGTCGGCATCCTGGGAAGTAAACTGCTTCGTACGGAGCACTCGTACCTGTATATGTCGCGGGTAAGGCAGGTACTCGTAGGTCGCGCAGGCACAGCCAGGGCGGCGGCGGTGGCTGTGAGAGAGTAAGACATGCCCCTCGACCCAGGAGACAGGGCCGTGCGGGGGAAAAGGGCAAAGTGGCGGGCATCTGTCTGTCCCATCGTGGAGGCGCGGGATGCAGCAGTCGGCAGCACATCATCAGGCGATATCTGCAGTTGCAGTGTCTCGCCCGGGGCGCTGCACGAGGCCCGCCACCTGCAAGAGGCACCTGGAGCGCACGCTAGCAGCGGAAAGGCTCCAGAGGGGTTGGCGGGCGGGGATCCACTGGACTCCTGCCACCCCTGACTCCTGACCGCCCTGCCTGCAGCCACAGCCCGCCGCTGGCCACGTTCCGCCGAGGTGCTGCTCCTTACCCCTCGAACCTTGAACCTCGAGCCCCGAACCTCCAACCTCCAACCTCGAGCCTCGAGCCCCCGACCTTCGTTGGCCACCGCGTCTGCCAGCTGCCATCCTCGCATCGTCGTGCTTCACGCCCTGGCCGACGAGGCGAACTGCTGCGCCCTTGACAGCGCGCCCTGCCGTGCTGGGACCCCGACTGGAGCCGGCCGTCGTCTGTTTCGACCTGACTCTCTTTCTGGCACCGCCTGCGTTCCCGCTGACCTCCATCCGCTCCCGCTTCCCCTTACCCCTCGACCCCAAACCGCCACCGCTTCCGCGGAACCTTCGCAACAGCCATCGCGCTTGAAGCAAAGCTCGGCACTTTGCCGCAATCTTGCGAGATGGACGGCAACAACAATCGCCTGCATCTCAACTTCGGGAACAATGAACGGCTGCCTCTGAACGATAGAGCCTATCCCACGACCCCCTCGACCTTCCCGCAGCCCGTCTTCTCCGCGCAGCAAGCTGGTGGCATTCAATCCCAGCAACAACAGCAGCATCCGCATCAGCAACAGCCCCAGCAGCAGGTCTACGGAGCCGCCTACCCTCCGCAGAACTACTACCCACCTGGTCCTGCTGGCTACGCTTCCCAGTATCCCGCCCAGGCGGTCAGCAACGACTATGCCCATGCCCAGAACGGCGTCTACCAGGCACGATCAAACACCCCTGGCACCAACGACCCAAACATTGGCCTTGCCAACCAGTTCTCTCACCAGAACCTCGGCGGCGGCGCGGCCAGGACCGCCAACTATGCTGCCCGAGGGCCTTCACCCTCCCAGCGCCCCAGGACTGCGGGCACGGGCGGTCAGCCCACCGCCTATGGAAACTATAGGGATGCGCCGCCGATGCCCACTCAACACGCGCCAGCTCCCGCCGTAGACGAGTTTCAGCGAGCGCCGGAGCGGAACCCGGATAGATACGGGCCCAACTCCAACAGCAATCAGAAGAAGTGCTCGCAACTAGCCACCGACTTCTTCAAGGATAGCGTCAAGCGCGCTCGTGAGCGAAACCAAAGGTATGCACCTGCCCGTGTCCGGCATGGCTATCTTGGCTCTGCCGGTGCCTTTTGCAGTAGCCTTGGCTGACATGTTCCGCGATTAGACAAAGCGAGCTCGAGCAGAAGCTTCAAGACCCAGGACAGAGTGCGGCCCGGAAAGAACAGCTCTGGTCCACCGCCGGCCGGAAGGAGGGCCAGTACCTGCGATTCCTCCGCACAAAGGACAAGCCCGAGAACTACAACACCGTCAAGATCATCGGAAAGGGAGCCTTCGGAGAAGTCAAGCTGGTGCAGAAGAAGGGCGATGGCAAGGTCTACGCCATGAAATCTCTGATAAAGACGGAGATGTTCAAGAAGGACCAGCTCGCCCATGTTCGCTCCGAGCGTGATATTCTCGCCGAGTCTGACAGCCCTTGGGTTGTCAAGCTCTACACCACGTTCCAGGACTCGTACTTCCTCTACATGCTCATGGAGTTCTTGCCTGGTGGTGATCTAATGACCATGCTTATCAAGTATGAAATCTTCTCCGAGGACATTACGCGCTTCTATATCGCCGAAATCGTCTTGGCCATCGAAGCAGTTCACAAGCTTGGCTTTATTCACCGGTATGACCTTGCAGGCAACACGTTTTCGTGTGACATGGTTTCTGACAGCCAACAGTGACATTAAACCCGACAACATCTTGCTCGACCGTGGCGGCCATGTCAAGTTGACCGACTTTGGTCTTTCGACAGGCTTCCACCGGCTCCATGACAACAATTACTACCAGCAGTTGCTGCAAGGGCGATCGAACCGACCTCGCGACCGTAACTCGGTTGCCATCGATCAGATCAACCTTACCGTGAGCAATCGGTCTCAGATTAACGACTGGAGACGATCGCGACGACTCATGGCGTACTCGACCGTTGGCACGCCAGACTACATTGCCCCTGAAATCTTCACGGGTCACGGTTACTCATTTGACTGTGACTGGTGGTCCCTGGGCACCATCATGTTCGAGTGTCTGGTCGGCTGGCCGCCGTTCTGCGCAGAGGACAGCCACGACACGTACCGCAAGATTGTCAACTGGAGGCAGACGCTGTACTTCCCCGACGACATCACATTAGGTGTCGAGGCGGAGAACCTGATCCGAAGGTGTGTTACCTTGCCATTTTCAGACTGATTACATGTAGCTAACCGCCGCCCTTAGCATGGTGTGCAACACGGAGAACCGCCTCGGACGCGGCGGAGCGCACGAGCTCAAGAGCCACGCCTTCTTCCGTGGCGTTGAGTTTGACAGCCTGCGCCGTATCCGGGCTCCGTTCGAGCCTCGACTCACGTCCAACATTGACACCACCTACTTCCCTACGGACGAAATCGACCAGACCGACAACGCCACGGTCCTCAAGGCCCAGGCTCTCCAGAACAACCGCGGCCAGGTGGAAGAGTCGCCCGAGATGAGTCTGCCCTTCATCGGCTACACCTTCAAGCGATTCGACAACAACTTTCGATAGGTGGGCGTGGTGGAAGAAGGGCTTTGCATCTGGAGCGTTGTCATGCATTTGCGGGAAAGGGGGCGATGTTGCTCCGAGAGCGGGCCATAGTTCATGTACAACGGCAATCTGCATCAGAACATGCGTGGAACACCATAGCTCTATACACAGACGATTCCCTATCGGGATGCCATGTCTACATTTGGGCCCTTTGCTTCTGCATATACATGTGGAACGATTGCCCTCGCTTTTGTAGTCTTTCACGCGCAAAGACCCTGGCACTTGACATTGCTCTTCTGTACGGAGAAGACCTGCTCTAATACAGCAAGAGGAAGAAGACTGTTCCATTGATGTGGTAAGACAAGACTATAAATGTCCAATATGTCAACCAAATTAATCCATTGACCCCTTCCGTTTGGTCTACGAGCAAAGACGCCGAGAATGATTTCCTTCTACTCCTAACGCCGGAACCGAATGTCAATGAACTGAGGACTGAAGCTGGTCAGCAGTGAGCATGTCCGCACATGACGAGCTGCTCCCTTACTCGTTGATCGTGTCGTCTGATCATGCCGGACGTTAACGCTGCTGGCCGGTCGTATATTCCGGGATTTCAAAGGCCAGAAATCAGTCGTTTCTGCCTCGTGAAGAGGGCGCCAGGCGCGCCGCGATGCCGTGGTCGGCTTTAGGACCGCAGCGGTATCATCTCGTTCCGCAATGCTGATGTTGCTTGGGTCTGGCCAGGCCCGGGGCCTTTCATTTCCTTCCGGCCAGACCGGGGGCGGCGTTGAAGCGCTCCTCGCGCTCCGTCATGAACATGACCTGGATCCAAAACTCCTTGCCGTCGGGGTCCCAGAAGCAGAACTGGCGGTCCTCGCGCTTGTCGAGCTCGCGGGCGGGGATCTTAAAGCCGACCGTCTCGTAGGGCTCAGCGGAGACGAGGAGGTACTGGAAGTTCTTGTCGGGCTCCTCGATGCGCTGGGAGAAGGCGTTCATGACCTGCCACTTGGGGGCGGCGTCGGGGGCGGCGTCCGGGTACTGCAGCTGGAAGAGCAGGCCGTGCTGGCGCGAGACGGCGTCGCGGATCTTTGTGATCTTGTAGCCGGGGCGGCCGATCTTGACCACGTTGCGGCGAGGGCCGAAGCCGCCGACGCCGACGGGCAGGCCCGTGGCCGGGTCGACGTTGGCCTGCTTGCCCTCCTTCTGCTCGCGGGCGGCGCGGCGGGCGAGGTTGGTCTGGTGCTTCTTGCCCTGGGTGTGGGCGAGGTAGGAGCCGTCGTTCTGGTGGACCGTGAGGCAGAGGCGGCACTCGAAGGAGCCGACGTGGTTCTTGAAGAAGTAGGGGTCCTTGTCGAGGTCGATGGTCTCGAGGGCGAGCTTGCGCAGGCGCTCGCGGCGGTCGGCGTTGGTGGCCGAGTGGGAGGCGACGCCGCCGCCGCCGAACTTTGAGCCGGCGCGGTTCTGGTAGTCCATGGTGTGCGTGTGTGTGTGAAGAGAGTCTGTGTGCGTGTGCGTGCTCGTCGGGTTGACGGTGGAGCGGGCGGAGTGAGGATGGACTGTGGTGCGGTGTCGCGAGGTTGTCGCGGTTGGGGAAAAGTTGACGGCCGACGAAGTTGAAGCGGCGCGGAATAATGTGGCAGCAGGCAAGTCCGGGGGGCGCGTTTGGGCCAACCACGCCGGCCGGGCGGTAATAAACGGCCTACACCAAGCCAACCTCACTGCACCTGTCTACTCGTACGTACTCGACACGGGTGTACGGAGTACAAGTTTGTCAAGGACTTGTCCTATTCATGGCAAAATAGAGAGTTTGATTTTTTGTCTCAGATAGTTCGTTGCATTTTTCCCCTGCTATTGTTCTGCGAAGATGGCGTCCCAGGACGCCGCGACCTGCCCAGGTGCCCACGATGTTGCTGGCCTCTGCGCACGAACGGTGCGCATCGCAGCATATGGTATGGTACTGCTATTGGAGGCTACCCGTAATCACGCGGCTATGGGGAAACGGCTTCAGCACAGCGTCTGTACCCGTAGGCTTAGGAACGAGTAATTAGTTACACCGCCCGTAGGCGGGAGGGGACGACTCGGTGGGCCAGCCTGCCGCCGTTCTTGTGGGGAACCCAGGGCGGTCAGGGTGCAGCGGCCGGCAGAATCTGCATCCCACTGCATTTTTTTTCTGCCCAGCACCCAACCCGCACAGAAGCCAGCGCCGCGCCGCGAGGACCAGGACAGCATCTTCGACCAGATCTTGGACCACAATGGCGGGCTCAATCAACAAGCCGAAGAGTGAGTCCCATGCCGCGCCCATGTCGCGGCCGTACTGACAGGACCTCGCAGAACCCACGTCGAAGCGCGGCACCTCGCGCCTGCGCCACAAGATCGAGAAGAAGGCGGCGGCCAAGCAAAGGAAGCAGCGCAAGCTCGCCAAGAACAACCCGGAATGGCGCTCCAAGCTGAAGAAGGACCCGGGCATCCCCAACCTGTTCCCCTACAAGGAGAAACTGCTCGCCGAGATTGAGGAGAAGCGCATGAGGAAGGCCGCCGAGGCGCAGAAGAAGAAGGAGATGGCCAAGGCGGCCAAGACGGGCGCTAAGCAGGACGACGAGGAGGTCATGGACGATGTCGACGTCGAGGGCGACGAGGCCGAGACCATGGACGATGACGATGACATGGATGACGACGACGTCGACGAGTCGAATCCCATGGCCGCCCTCATCGCCAGCGCCCGGGCCGCCGCCGCCAAGTACGACCAGCAGCTCGAGGACAGCGACATGGACGAGGACGACGACAGCGACGCCTCCGACGACGGCGGCGCCCACGACGTCTCCGTGGGCCAGGCTTCGTCGCGCAAGACGTACGACAAGGTCTTCAAGCAGGTCATCGAGCAGGCCGACGTGGTCCTCTACGTCCTCGACGCCCGCGACCCCGAGGGCACCCGCTCCAGGGAGGTCGAGCGCAGCATCATGGCCGCCGCCTCGGGCGGCAAGCGCCTCATCCTCGTCCTCAACAAGGTCGACCTCATCCCGCCCAAGGTGCTGCGCGACTGGCTCGTCTACTTGCGACGCTACTTCCCCACGCTGCCCCTGCGCGCCTCGGGCGCCGCGTCCAACGCCCACACCTTCAACCACCGCGACCTGACGGTGCAGAGCACCTCGTCGACCCTCTTCAAGGCGCTCAAGAGCTTCGCCGCCAGCCGCCAGCTGAAGCGCGCCGTCTCCGTCGGCGTCATCGGCTACCCCAACGTGGGCAAGAGCTCCGTCATCAACGCCCTCCTCGGCAGGATGAGCGGCAAGGGCGCGAGCGCCGCCAAGGCTTGCCCTGCCGGCGCCGAGGCCGGCGTCACGACGAGCATCCGCGCCGTCAAGATCGACAGCAAGCTCACCCTCCTCGACTCGCCCGGTGTCGTCTTCCCGTCGTCGTCGTCGGTCCAGTCCGGCGGCCTCGTGTCCCTGAAGAACGCCGCCGAGGCCCACGCCCACCTCGTCCTGCTCAACGCCGTGCCGCCCAAGCAGATCGACGACCCTATCCCCGCCGTCACCCTCCTCATCCGCCGCCTCTCCACCTCGCCCGACCTGATCCAGAAGCTCACCGAGGTCTACGACATCGCCGCCCTCCTCCCTAGTCGCGCCGACGGCGACGTCACCACCGACTTCCTCGTCCAGGTCGCCCGCAAGCGCGGTCGCCTCGGACGGGGCGGCGTCCCCAACATCAACGCCGCCGCCATGACCGTCGTCACCGACTGGCGCGATGGCCGCATCCAGGGATGGGTTGAGCCGCCCACCCTGGCCGTCGAGTCCGCCGGCGCGCCTGCCAAGTCGGCGGGCATCAAGAACACCGGCGAGGAGGCCGTCATGCCTGACCAGAAGGAGATTGTCACGGAGTGGGCCGCCGAGTTCAAGCTCGAAGGCCTGTGGGGAGACGCCGGCAACGCCGACGACGACGTTGACGCCATGGAGCAATAGAGAAAAACAAAGGCGTGGGTCACGGTGACGAAATTCTTCGACGATGCTGTTCACAAGTTGTTTGGCGTTCATGGCATGGCTGGGACTAGACTACAAAATTTAGTGCTTCTCACAAAATACAAGAGGGAATATTTCTTCCCTTGCTTTTCGCGCTGCAGTCTTTCCCTTGGACATTTCATTAGATATCTATCTACGTGCATTGTATTT
Source organism: Tolypocladium tropicale (assembly GCA_024340005.1). Lineage (NCBI taxonomy): Eukaryota > Fungi > Ascomycota > Sordariomycetes > Hypocreales > Ophiocordycipitaceae > Tolypocladium > Tolypocladium tropicale. Next base: position 27,171 of record JALHBU010000179.1, on the reverse strand, counting down.
GGCTTAACAGCGTTCGGGGCTCAAGCACTCATCAGCTCCATCTTGACGCCTCTCTTGCCCGTCCTCTCATCCTTCTCGTCCTGGACCCTAACCTTGACCTTTTGGAAGAGCTCCACCCTGACCTCCCTGCTGCCCTTGGTTGTCAGCGTAAACGCCTCGGCGTCGAACTCGCTCTCGGGCTCCGGCTCGGCCAGGTCCCGCAGGCGGATCAGGCCCTCGATGCCGAAGCGCGGCACGAGGACGACGAAGCCGTTGCTGAAGATGCGCATGACGAAGGCGTCCTCCTCGGCGACCTTGCCCTTGAGCGCCTGGCCGACGTAGTAGGCGATGCTGGCGCGGCCTGCCATCTGCGCGTTGCGGTGGCGGACGTTGATGTTCTTGCACACAGCCTCGAGGCGGCCGCGGCTGCGGACCGACGGGTGGACGGCCTCGTAGCCGATGGCGGCGGCGAGCTGCCGGTGGGCGAGCAGGTCAGCGTAGCGGCGGATGGGCGACGTGAAGTGCGTGTAGATCTCCGAGGCCAGGCCGTAGTGGCGGAACTCGGGGTAGGCCTGGGTGCCGGAGCAGAAGTACTCGGCGCTCATCATGCAGCGCGTGGCCATGATGCGGACGAGCGTGTTGAAGAAGGGCTCGCCCGGCTCGACGCACTCATCGAGGGAGTCGGCGAGCGCCTTGCTGGAGTCGCTGCGCAGCTCCAGGCCCTTCTTGACGCGCAGCTGGTTGGCCAGCTCGTCGAAGTTGGTCTTGGGCGGCGCGGCGTGGCGGCGCAGGATGGCTGTCTGGGGGAAGGCCTCGTAGATCTTGGCGGCGACGCTGATGTTGGCGAACAGCATGAACTCCTCGACCAACGAGTTAGTATCGAGGAGCTCCTTCGTCTTAACGTCGATGGGGTCCGACGACTCCGACTCCATCTGAACCTTGACCTCGGGCGACGAGAGGCTCAGCGCGCCCGCGTCCATGCGCTTCTTCTTGAGCTTCTTGGACAGCTTGAGCAGCATGCGCATGCCGTTGGTGAGATCGTCCTGCTGAGCCTTGTCGTCGATGCGGAGCTGAGCCTGTTCGTAGCTGAACGCCTCGCGAGACTTGATGACGGACTTGGTGAAGCGGACGTTGACAATGTCCGCGTTCTCGTTGACCTCCCATATGACGGAGAATGCGTAGCGCTCAACGTACGGCTTGAGCGAGCAGAGGTCCGTGCCGAGAAGCATCGGAAGCATGTCGATGCGCTTGTCGACGAGGTACACCGTCGTGCCGCGGATGCTCGCCTCGGCGTCCATGGCATTGGCTGGCTTGACGAAGTGGGACACGTCGGCAATGTGAACGCCAACCTCGTAGTTGCCGTTTGGCAGTTTCCGGGCGTGCAGGGCGTCGTCGATATCCTGACAACCTGGAGGATCGATACTGCAGATGAGCAAGTCCCGCAGGTCTTCTCTGTCCCTCCATCCCGGGTCATCCGTGCTGGCAGGCACTTTCCAATCGTGCCCCTCTTTGGGGAGGCAGTCAAGCACAGTCTTTGGGAAAGGTCGGTACTGCACGTCCCACTCGAGGAGCAACGCTTCCGTCTCGGCGCCCTTGGACTCGAGCTCTCCTAGTGACCGCACGAAATGGCCCACCGGGTGCCTTGAATCCCTGTCCCACGCGTCTATCGTTACGAGCAGCCGCTTCCCTAGAAGCTCCGAAGCCTGGCGGGTTCGGAGTCGGATCTTGGGGATCTTCTTGTCCATAGGAATGAGGAAGACGCTGTCCTGCTTGCGGCCCTGGGTCGAGGACTTGCTGGCTGATGACGGGTCGATATGTCCCACATATTGACGCCAGTTTCTCTTGATAACTCCCACCACCTTTGCCGTTGGTTGTGGTTGGCTCTCCGAAGAAGCTTTTTGCGTCCTCTTGACCTCCTCCTGCAACGCCCTTCGCTCCTTGTCTGAAACCAAGTCGTCGCGCTCTTCAGCATCTGCGTTCTCGTTCTTTGTGATGGTGTCCTCCTCGATGATCTTGGTCGACGGCTCTTTCCACTTGTCCTGCGGGAGCAGTACTACCACCACGAGATCTCCATCGACAGCTCGGTTTATACTCTCCCGGCCGAGGACAAGCAACGGCTTAGCAAAGGCAGGTACCTTTATAGAACCCTCTAGGTAGTTGTATGGAGATACGTTGAATATTCCCTGGTGCATCAGTCCCGCCTTGACCCCGGTCATCATCTTGGACATGGTGTAGTATTCCGGGTAGAGCATCTGTGAGGGTTTCTGGAAGCCGCCTTGGCTCTGCGACTCGGCGACCATGTCCAGGAGCTTGTCGCCATCCTCGAGGCTCTTCACATAGTCCGCGAGGGTCGAGGCGTTGAGGCCTGCCGCTCGAGCTTTGCGCAAGTTTTCTTGATCATCGCTGAGCATCACGATGGCTGGGATCTTCTTCGCCTTTGTCTGGGCCAGATGATCACCGTACCATTTGACTGCAAGTCTGACAGCCCGGTCGTTTCTGTCATTGACGCTCTCGTTAGGCTCACGGTTGACGTACGTCTCGAGCCGAAAGTCGTTGTAGAAGACATAGAAACGCTTATCCTCGCTCTTTGTCAAGCCCACCAGTCGATTGTAGAGGGGGAGAGACCGATTCCGAAGCTCTTCCAAGACGGTCTGTAGGATAATGACATCATAGAAGGACGAGCTTTGCTCGAACAGGTCCATGGCGTTGAGCAAAGCATTAGTATCAGGCACAAGGTAGTGCCCTTGTGGTAGCGCCTTTGTACCGGCAGGCTTGTCCGAGAGGACAAACGGCTGGACTGCCATACATCGTCAGTCTCGCATACTTCAAAGCATCTCATATCAGCGGCTTACTCTTCCCAGCGGCGTTCCTCGGGGCTTCCTCCAGGCAGGCCTTGCAAAGCTTGGAAGAACATGGTATGTCAGTCCGAAGGTAGACCTCTTTCACAATTTTCTGAACCTTGCCACTGCGAGTCGACCGAACGTAGACCTTGCTCGAAATGTTCGACGCCAGCGGGTCCGCCTCGTGTGATCTCTTCAGGCTCGTCATCGCGCCGTTGATTTCGTCTCTCACACAGAGGCTGAAAAAGCTGATGTTGATGAGGCGCGGATGGGAGCGGTTAGCAGGGCGAATCAAAGGCGCTGGTGCGCTTGCTTATCGATACCGCCAACGGTGGACAGCCGGTCACTTGCGTCACCCAGTGCAAGCCTCTGGGCGTTTTTCTTCGCTCGAAGAACAAAGCTGAAATTTCTAGTCTGGAAGAACAGAGCTACGTTAATCAAGATGATTGCCATTTGACTCCATTTCTGGCAGCGTTTGAAGGTGTTCAGCAATGGTACTTGAAAAGCTGCACAGGACGTCACATGATGTACTCTGTCCCGTCGCCACGTGACTCGCCCGTTTGTGAGGTCCCTGACAGGCTTCTGGAACCCCAGCGAAGTCAAGGCACTCAAGGGACGATCGCCGACACCCAACCTGAACTTCCACGTGGGCCCGGGTCATTGAGTGAGTGTCAGACTGAAAACTCAATGGATGAGCAATGGGCGTAGGCGAAACTTCAGGCACATTTGATGACGCATAGGCTCTGTTGCAACTTCCACGTCTCTGCCGACCAAGAACAGTCAGCTTACGAGCTAGCGCTCTCACGACCTTACCTGCTATGTCACTGAGAGTTTTCCACTGTGAGGGGCGACCTTATCTTTGCCGTCCTGTCCCTTGAACAGACCAGACCGTACGGCACATTTTGGTCTCGCACAGTTGCGGGACCTACTCGTAGAATTTTGGTCGGACAGTATCGCCTTGCTGCGGAGCCTTCCTCCTTTCCGTTTTGGCGTCCTTGTCACTCCTTCACATCTCGAACTTTTGCTAGCGACGATGGCAGGGCATCCGGACCTGATTAGCCGCGATGGAACTTGTGTCGACCTCGTTCCTTGGCGGCAGCTGTGGGCCTCTGGAAACCGTCGACCGTGAAGGTCGGGGATTCATTCGGCCGCCAAGAGCAACCCCGGCGAATTGTCTCAGCCGTTGACAAGGAATATTAGCAGAGACTTGGGACATGCCAGTGAATACGGACTGCATGGTTGCCTTGCGATGCGCCGTCAACGCTGGTTGGGTCTAGCTTCTCACCGGCTGCCTGGGCTTCCGATGACTGGGTCACCGGCCAAATGACCTCTTCAGGGCCCCTTTTCCTTATGACATAACACATCTGAGCAGCCCGAAATAGCATGAGTCACCTTCCCGGGAAGTCACGGCGATGCTGGCTAGCTGTTGCGAGGGCTCGGCTTCGTTCGTCTGCCCGCGTTAGCTGGCTGCAAAGCCTACCCCGGCATCCCGGAAATCTGCTAGTTCAGATGTTCACTCATCCGAATCCCGGCCTGCCCTGCTGGAGCAGAAGCTACGAGTAGTGCAAAATAAAGCACAAGCATGCGATTTGTGCCCTTTGTTGGCTGCGGGTGGGGTCAGCTGCGATTCTAGGACAGGCTTGCGGGCCAACATGACCCCAAGTCTACCCGTGTACTCCGTACTTGCAAACGTGAATGAACTGCACTCCTGGAGCTGCGATGATCAGCGGCAGATGCATACCACGCCGCATGCTGGTGTTGGCGGGGGCCTGCTAGGCTAGGGTCATGATGTGCAGCGAGGTGGGCTGCCTGGGGGCCGACCTAAAGATCCACGCTACAGAGTACTCCGTACGTTTTGAGACGCTATCGCATTTCCACGGGGGGCTTCTTCGCATCACATCGATGACATTCAACTTTTGTTCTCGCCGGCTTAGCTGCCATTGAGCTCTTGCGTGGGGCTAATCGAATTTTCTATGTGTTGCCGAAACGTTGAGATGGGACTCTCGATCTGACGAGACTTGCCGGCCATATCCCTCCCAGCGTTTGGCACTCGTCTGGACGCCAAATCAAACAAGGGGTCGATGCTACTCGTAGGCCATAAACTGGGCAAAAGAACAGCCACCGCCCAACCCGCAAGACAATCCGATGGGTCATGGGCACATTCCAGGCTTCCAAGGTTGCTTATGTGTACTTGATTCGGGAACCATAACTTGAACTAGGTGGTTGGCACGAAAGCAAGAAAGGCTATTACGGGGTTTCATGAGAGAAACAATGACACTCTCGTCATCTCACAAGCTTGACGTCAAACTAGCTCGAGACTTGAGCGGTCAGCTTCATCTTCTACTGGCATCTGAAGCATGCGCTAATAAATCGGCCCTTTCTGCGCGCGCGCAACGAGCCCTGGTGACCTCACAATATGTCTCCCTCAGCTAACGTGCACAAATGGTTGCCTTTATCAAGACAAGAAGGCACTGCAAGAAGTCCCGTTGGTCCACAAGCCATGGACAGGAACTCGGGGTAATATTGGCCGTCAGGTCACACGCAGTGGCGGCACACGCCATGTCACCGAAGCCAGGGTTTAGACATCCCGGCCAACCACAAGGGGTCCTTTGGGATTTCCCGATGGAGTAGCTCGTCAAATTCGTAGGCTCTTGCTGGCATTCTGCAAGACGCCTAGGATTACGGTCAAGCCTGAGGATACGCGCGGTCGACATCGTGAGGCAGACGAATATGTCTGGACCAAGACGTCGCCTACTCCATCCCGCGGGGGCCGTTTGACGCCAGAGAGCCCCGATACAGGTACAAGACCCTTAGTGTTGCCACATCCTTCGCATGTGCGGGGAGCGATCTGGAGCGTCGGCAATCTTACGGATTTTTTCCTTTGGCAGTTGGGTGCGTGTGGCACAGGCGAGTGTGTGTGTGCGCATGTACGTGTGTCTGTGTGTGGTGTATGCCAAAGGGTAGATCCGTGTCACCCTGCCAAGAAGAGGTGCATCGCAGCAGGACGACACAAGCAGCGCAAAGACGGGTGATTGATTCGTGACATGCATGCCCCTGGGTGCGCGACGGGCGAATGGGAGCGGCAGCAGCACTCCATGGCCTGCCTTACTGTCGAGGCCGGGATTCGACGGAGTGAGCATGGGCTGCAAGGCGTTGGCTTGGGCTAGGGATGAGGGCCTTTGCTCATGTGACAGGTAGGCAGCTTGTTCCGGACACTCATGACGACGTGCTGGAAGACGGGGTGGCTGATGCAGAGTACGACGCAGATCGTGGGGGAGCTCACGAGGCCGGCCGAGAGCGCGCGACGTGCATGACGACGACCTGCCAAGCTTGTGAGAAACAGGGTCCGCAGAAGCTGGGGAGCAGGAATGACTAGAATCTGACCTCAGACTGAGAGCGTCATCTCGCGGTCGCGTCAGGGCCGAAACGATTTGATATCATCAGTCCATGGGTCGGCGGATACCGTAGACTCACCCAGGACTCATCCGGCAACGGGTCTCAAAATGGACTCATGCGGAAACGGAGCACATAGTTGTACACATGCTCGAGAAACGGTCAATATCTGTGGAATACATGGACAGACCCGCGAGCAAGTATCGCCACGAGCTGTCGGCTTGCCAGCGCCATGGGGAGCCAGCGGGCACGGAGATGACGGAGAGGCTATGCGGCCTTGGTCATTGGTCCGAGCCCGTGAGCTCACGAGGACCGCAGCGCGAGCGAAGGCGCCGATAAACCTGCAGCAACGCGGACGCTGGCGACGCCGGTGACGAGATCTATCCTAGGGAAGATGAAGAGCCAACGGCAGCTGCATCACGATGATGCAATAGACCGCCAGCGGCCAGACCAACCACGCCGCTGCATTGCAACGCTGACTGGGCGGCATCGCGTGCGTAGACGAGGAAAGGAAGTCCTGGGCGAAGAAATTCTATCATATGTCAACTTTGCCGATACGCCCAGCCAAGCCCGTGCGACGGTGGACACCGCCAGATCCATGGGGCGTCTACGGAGTGCGTGGACTGGTATCAGCTAGAAACGAAGGGGACCCCAGAGGATCTCATGCACATGTCTCCTTTGACAAGTATTGCCGGGAGCGTTGTTCGTCTTCGTCGATTGCGAGGACAGCGGTGGCAAGACCCGTTCCGTGAACTCGGTGCAAAGGCCGTTCCGGAAGCCGCTCAAATGACTTGAACGAGAAGGCCATCCAAGACTCCATCTTCACCGGGACCTGGGAGCTGAAGATGCATCAACGGCACACCGGCATACCCAGGCATGGGATGCACGCGGCGCAACTTGTCAAGAATAGCAGCCGACGCTATGTTGTCGGGGTACAGCCTAGCGCCTGTGGGCCACCCTAGCGGCATCATAGCGCGTCGTCTTTGGCCGGATACTCGTGCTCGCGCATGCGAGGGGCTCGCCATGAGGCGTCGGTAGGCATAAGCAAGTGGCTGAAGACTGGAGCGACGGAGCGAGCTCAAGATGGGCACAGCTGTTGTTGACCGATCGGTGATGGCCGATGATGACGACGAGACGAGGCAAGAGAGGGTCCGGTGCTGGTGGACTTGTCAGAACTCAGCAGCGTCGGCATGACGATGTCTCAGCTGTCGCGTGCGGATGGACGGAGGAGCAGAAGGAGGCTCTCGCGTCTCGAGGTTGATGTCCTCCAGCCCTGACCGGTGGTCGCCGCCAGCGCTAGCAGCGGCGGCGGCAGCTGTACTCCGTACCTAGCTGTAGCTGTTACAGCAGCAACGGCAACGGCAACAGCATCAGCGCCAGGGCAGCCACAGGCGGCGGCGGCTGCCCTCAGGTCAAGATTGCGGCGGCCAGCCTCGCTCAGTGCGGGGCTGGTGTTGGGGTGGCACCTTCACCCCTCGTGCTTGGCGGTCGGCACCAACCAGGCCTGGCGTGGCATGGCGTGGTCTGGGGTTGGGCGATCGCATCGTTCCCGCACCTCACACACGCATTCGAGTGACACACACGAAGGAAAAGAAAAGGGCAGACGCAAGGAAGCTGTCCACGAACGACATGGGGCGGCCCCCCTCCCTCTTCTCCCCCCCGGAGCCCCGTTTCCCCCCGCCAGCGCCATCGGTAGAGATCCACCGCGCGAGGCTGCTGGAAGAGAGGGCCCTAGGCCGTCTCTGGTCGCCGCAACGAACGGCTAGAGTCTGGTTAGTGCGAGCTTGGAGGTTTTGGGAGCATGGGCGCGCCCGACGGCGGCAGCGATTGGGCGCGCTGTTCGGAGTCTCGCAAGCCACCCCAGCAAACGCTAAATGCACCCAATGCGGTGCCGCGCTGCCGCTCCTCATCTCCAGGACCAGCGGCGGCGGAGGGAGGAGGGAAAACGACCAGGAGGCGGACCGACAACGCAAGGCTATCGGCCTTGTCTTGCCTGGCATTGTCTCTCTCTTTTTCTCCTCTCTTTCGGAGCTGGACGGCGTCGGCCTCTACTGCTCGTCCGGTCGGACCTACACGGATGGGGCTGGAGCGAGACAAGAGAGCCCAGTCTCGCGAGACAACGAGGAGAGCCGCGTGTAGCCAAGGCCGTGGGGCAATCGATGGAGGCAGCGGTGCCTTGGTCAATTCCAAGGGCGACGAAGCAAAACAAGGTGCGATGCTCGCAGGACCCTGAGCTGCGGAGGCGGGCACCGAGTCGTGCGGCGCACGGGAGCTGCGCGGGAGTCTTTGATCATTACACGGCCGGGAAGCCCAACTGCTGTGCTCCGTACAACCGCGCACGCACCCGGCGTTGCCCAGTGTCGTGGGAAATCCCATCCTCGCCGGTCGTGCGGCAGCGTCGGATGTCTGTCACCAGGCGGATGCTGGCAAATGCAGGCATGCGAGGACGCGCCATCGCCTTGCTGCTTATTGCTACATGCGGCCCGGCTGCGCCCTGTCGCGCACCAGAGTTGATTCCTAATGCTCTCATAAGTACGAAGTAGATAAGCACAAACAACTGCGACAAGGACAGCCGCCGCAAGCGTCCCTACGGAGCAACGTGGTCGGCACGGCCGGAAGACACTCGCCGCATAGCAGCCGCTCTTCGACGGACGGTCTCGAAGCGATGAGGTGATTCATGACGAGCCTCGACTTGAGGTCGTCGCAGAGTTGGATCGCCCATGCCAGCGACCATCTCCGCCAGACACATCTATGAATAGCGTCTGGCTGGAATGCGATTCGGCTAGCAGGCCGAGGGTGGTTTTGGGGGACGTGACGTCGCGACTTCTGGTGAGGGAGGCGGGCCCCACGGCGAGGAGCTAAGGTTTCGGGGCCGTACCGCAGCGCCCTTGCGCCGCTGGAGGGCGCTGGTGAGGGATACACGCGGGGTACCTTGACGCCGCCCCTTGTGGGGGGTGGGCTGGAGGACCTTGCGACCGCCCCTGCCTGCCTGCGCTGCGCTTGTAGCGAAAACGGCGACGGCCAAGGAGCAGCCTGGGAGCAACCTGACGGTGGCGCGCGGCTTGGCGGGCGATCGAGGTAGCTTCCCCCCCGGCCGCTGCCAAGCCCCGCCGCTTACCGCAGGCGGTTCTCAGCCCCAGCAGCAGAGGCTGGCTTCGCTCGTATCATCGTGGCCCATGGTCGCATCGCTCTGGCAAGAAAGTGAGACCAGATGGACGATGACCTCGACGGACCCGCGCGCACGGAGCACCGATGCTCGTATGCCGCTGGTTGAAACAAGCTGTTGGATTCTGGAGGGGGGGGAGGGTGTTAGTTCGCGATGCCGGTCCGCGATTGCGCAGCAACGTCGCATCTCGTCGTCGGCCATGCGTATCCCTTAACCCTCCGTTCCAAACACAAACCGAGCACGAGACGGCGAGGTATGCACCAGGCTGTGTCAAGACTGTTCCAGGGACCGACCACCAGCTCAACAGGAGCGAGAGCAGGACTGGACTGCAGCGAGCAGGCGCCAGCAGCGCCCGCCACCCCTGCTGGTCTGGTGCGTGTTCCTTTTCTTGCCTGGAAGACGGAGGGACTGCATGGCCGAAGCAGGTATCCGTGTGGGCGTGCATATAGGCGCATGCACGTACGCGTTGCGGAGCACGGAGCCTTGACATGCGCGCACTTTGGAATGGTGCTCCGTCGCAGGGCCCGGCCGATGACGAAGGGAACCTTGGAACATTGGAAACGCCGTCTGCTTGAGTTAGCGAACGATCCGACCGCCTGGCCCAGCCCAGCGGACTCGCATAAGGCGCCAGCAGCCAAGCCAGCTAGCCAGCCAGCCAGCCAGCCAAGTGCCTGCCTTCCCAGGTAGGAACCTAAGGTACCTTATCTAAGGTAGGGAGCTGGCCAAAGGCGGTGCTCTCCGGGCTGCGGCCGCGAACACGTACGTGCGAGTACTCGATTACTGAGCTTCTCGAAGCGATACGGGCTCGACGGGGTCCAGCGCAGCGCCGCGTCCGTCGGGCCCCGCCCAAAGTCAGTCCTCGGATCTACGAGTAATACTTGGGTACTCGTACTGTTGACGTGCCAGCTGCGGCCCGGGGTCAGCCAACCAGCCGGCGTCATCCGTCGCCAACTGCAGCTTACGAGCAATTAGGCTACGAGTACTCCGTACCTACTCCGTACCTCGTGTGCCTATGATGCTCGTGCCCGTCGGCGCCAGAACATGCCATCGGCACCGGCGGCGCAAGCTGGCGAGTAGGCAGGCGGTGGCTTGGACGGAGTACTGACGCCGGACTGGCGGCCAAGCCCAACTTACTGCTCTTGCGGAGTAACTTTACTGTTAGCTAGATGGGAGGCTACGAATCCCGGTTCGTCCGTTTGGGCGTCCGTTTTCCTCATTCATCCGCCGCCGCCGCCGCCGCCGCCGCCTCCTCCTCCTCCTCTACCTCTCCTCCTCCTCTACCTCTCCTCCTCCTCTTCCCCCCTCCTCCCCTCCTCCATTCGTGTCCGTCCTCGTCTCCTCCCTCCCTGTTCCTCCCTCGCAAGCCTCGCTAGCCTCGCCATCCATCCCTCCCACGCCCTCCCACGCCCTCCGTCCATCCCTTCCCTCCCTTCGACCTGGTGCGGAGCGAGGCGGCGGCGAGCTCTCGTACAGGCATCGTACTCGTAGCGGCGGCGGGCTCTCCACTTTATCCTGGCGGCTGTTGGGCTCGCCAGGCGGGCAAGGCGCTGTGATTTGCCCGTCGGCCAGGCCTGCACCCCCGTACGAGGCCCCGTCGGGCACACCACTCTGGCGCGCCCGCCCACCTACACCACCTCTACCTTACATATTCCCGCTGCCGCTACCCTCGCCTCGCCTCGCAGCATCCCATCCCTCGTCCTCCACCTACACCTTACACACTCACTCCACCTCCACCACCCTTCCCAGTTCCATCCGCGCATCCACGCATCCACGCATCCATCCGCGCTTCCACCTCGAACGCTTCCACGCCTTCGCCTGCTCGTACGTACCTTGCCGCCGCCCAAGCACCACCCACCTCGGCCGCTCACCGCGCCCACTGGCGGCCAGGCCCCAGCCAGCGCTCTCGTCCTCGGCTGTGTCAATCGCGGCGTCTCCCAGCTGTCTGTTTGCATCGTGCTGCGCAACACCACCGCGCGCCCACGTCTCCACTCGTCCGTCGTCGCGAGTTGAGTCGAGTGCCTGACGTGCCTTGCCTTGCCTTGGGTAACGCGCGCGCGCACCCGCCCTCTCGTCGTCGTCGCCGTCGCGCGAGGCCAGCAGCGTCGTTGGCTTTTCGCCCCTCAGTTCAGCGCTCTGGTCGCCGCCCGCGCTCGTGTCTCGCTGCGCTCCGCTGCGACCGCCGTCGACGAACTCGTCGCACACGCGCCCCGCGCCCACCGCGCCCGCGCCGTTTCCAAAGGTTGGTCATCTGGCATCGTTCTCCTCAATCGCCGTCTCTCTCGCGCTCTTGCTCTCTCTCTCTCCTTCTCCTCGCGCGCGCTCTGTCATTCGTGCTCTTTTTTTTTGGTCTGCTACAGCCTGCGCTCCTCGTGTCTGCTTGCTTGTCTTGTCCCAAGCTCTTGCGGCGCCCTGCCTGGGCCCTGCTTGGCCCTTGACCCGTTTTCGGCTCAGCCGTTTTGGCCCATTGCCCATCCGACACACCCTCCCTCCCACGCCCCTCGGACGCCATCCACATGCACGACTAGGCCTGCCCTGCTGCTGGAGCTGCCGCCGCCGCCGCTGCACCCTCCGCCAACACCGGGGCCCATGTTGCGCCGGCCAGCCCATCTATTTCACGACACGTCGCCGTCGCCGTCGCCATCGCCATCGCGTCGTCGCTGCGTGCTGCTGGCTGGGCCTGTTCGTGGACCCTTTGGCCATGTACTCGGCACCACCAAATCGCGCCGACAGTGCGACCATCAATCCTGCCGCCCTCAACTCTCCTGGTGAGTTCTGCTTCGCCCTCCCATCCTCGTTATAATGGCCCGCCTGCTCGCCACCCGTCGCGGGTCGCCATCCTCCCGCCTTCCCCTTCGTCCCATCCCGTGTTGTTGATGGCACATCGGGGCCGGCGCGCCATCGCAACGCATCGCATCCATCGCGCTGCAACGCGCGGCACCAAGACCGGTCGCCGCTGTCGCTGCGATCCCGCGTCGGGAGCCCAGCGCATGCAAGTGGCTCGCCTCGATGGTCGCCGGCCGTCGGCCTCGCCAACATCACCTTCAGCTCCTCCTCCATCGCTTGTCTGTGTCGCGATGCTGACTCGCCGACCCTCGCAGCCTTGTCCTTCGCGCCGCCCCGCGGCCTTAAGCGGAGCCGGTCCTCCGTTACCCCCGACGCGCCGCAGCCTGACGACGGTATGTCATGGCAGGTTTCATGTCGCTCTGCGCCGACCGCCGCTTTGCACCGCGTCTATGGGACAGCTAATCTCCATACTGCCTGTGCCTGAATTTTCTTCTATCCTCGTCTTGCGTCATTGATCGTGCGACACTGGGCCGTTCCCGCCTGCCATTGCCTTATAGCGCGTGCGAGAGCGGAGAGAGACACAGAGAGAGCTTTTGCTTCTTCATATTGGGCCAGACCTGCTGACCTGGACTTACGCGATACAGGTGCCTCTCCATCGGAACATAAACGCACACGGACAATGAAGCCATCCGACATTACCGCGCAGGCGCCCGTGCCTCCTGGCGCCCAGGCGTCTCAGCCGCCACATACCCCCCAATCCCAGAACACGGCACTGCCGAGCCAGACGACGCCCGCCTACCCGGCCGCCGCGCCCCCCAAGACGACGCCCACCAAGTCGACGCTCAAGGCCCTCCCGACCGTCCGAGACCACACGACTGACCAGCTCAACCAGAGCGGCGACGAGTACCTCCCGCGCGAGATCGATGAGTTTGGCGAGAAGAAGGTCATGGCCAACGGCCAGTTGCTTGGCAATCGCCAGTACCGCTGCCGGACTTTCCTGGTCCCCAATAGAGGCGACAAGCTCTTCATGCTTGCGACGGAATGCGCCAGGGTGTTGGGCTATCGAGACTCGTACCTGCTGTTCAACAAGAACAGGTCGTTGTACAAGATCATTGCCAGCCAGGCCGAGAAGGACGACCTGGTGCAACAGGAGATCCTGCCCTTCTCGTACCGCTCCAGGCAGATTGCCATCGTGACGGCCCGATCCATGTTCCGACAGTTTGGCAGCCGCGTCATCGAGAACGGCCGCCGGGTCCGCGACGATTACTGGGAAACCAAGGCCCGCAAGCAGGGATTCACCGAGGCCGACCCTGCGGGCGAAAAGAGACCGGGAGCAGCCAAGGCTCGCGAGGCCGCCGAGGCCCAGAACAACGTGCTCATGAGCGGCCCCCACACCGAGATCGTCTACAACAACACCCCTGGGCCCTACCCTGGTGCTCCGCAGCCTCACCTAGTTCAAGCAGGTATGATGGGAGCACCGTCTGGAAACGCAACGAGGATGCCAGGATTAACTGTCGGGGCAGAGTTCAGCGACACTCGCCCAAGGGATTTTAGCGGAATCATCAAGGGCGGGCCGCGCCAGGAGATCACCGGTCCCGCCTACCAGGACCAGACGAGGCCCTCTCCCCTCGGGGAGCTGCATTCCCAGGCTCACCACGCCGCGGATTTCAACCGGTCCGTCAACCAGCAGCGCGACATGCGAGGCGAGTACTTGCAAGGCATCTGGCGCCGACCCCACGAACAGCCCGCCTCGTCCACCCTTAGCCAACCCGTGGGTTCCAGCGACACCGCCGTCCCCACCACCCGACCCTCGAGCTCGCCGCACACGACTGCCACGGGCGTGGCACCGCAGCCTGTGGTTTCGTCGCAGAGTCCGCAGATGATGATGACCGCCGCGCCGTACTCTCAGTCGATCCACGCGCAGAACACCCTCGGCCAGGCCCCGATGAGAAGTATGGCTCCCAGAGATCTGATGCAAGCAAGCTCACCACTAACGCCGTCGTTGCCAGGCTCCTCAGGTAGCTTGAGCCAAGGGACACCAGGCTACAACTATCAGTCCGGTCAGGCCATGTGGTCGCAGAACCCGCAGCAGGCCCCGCATCACAGCTACGGCAGCTACACCACTCAGGCGCAGGCTCCCCATCCGTCCCAGTCCCCTGCGTCGCACCTCCGCCAGCCGAGCACGAGCCAGATCCAGCCCAACATGCCCTTCCCCGGCATGGGCGGCATGCAGTACGGCGCCAGCCAGGGCATGTACTCGACGGACCAAACGCCGCGGCAGTACATGCCCCAGAGCACGCCGGGGGCCCCGGCGGTCACGCAGCCCTGGTCGGGACAGCACTCGCCGCCTCCGCAATGGTGGGCGCCTCCGCAGCAGCCTCAATAGTGGCGAGCGAAGCCGTGTTGCCGCGCGCCGTGACGATGGACGGAATTCTCATTTTTTTTTCTTTCGACGAACTCCCGCAGATTTCCTGGATACCCGAGCATGCAGACTGGTTAGGGTGGCTATGTGCTTTTGGGTCAACGGCCGGTTGAAATTGTGTATAGCATTTGGCCGGGTCGGGATAGAGGAGTCGGGGGTTGGAACACGTCTCCTTATTTGCCTCTTTTGGTGCTTTTGCTTTGCCCTGTTTTCTATTCTTTCCTTTGTTCCTTGACTGTTTGGCCACGCAAGCTTGTCGTTTCAGGGACATATTGGTTCGACCACTTTCGCTACGGGGGTCTGATTTTGTGCTGGTCTGGGGGACGCTGTGCTTGGCGCTGGGCCCGCTTAGTCTCGTCAAGAATACGGAGCGCGCTTTTATTCCTCGCTGATCTTTACTCCCTTTTCTTTCTTTTCTTCTTCTTCGTTTTTGGCCTTCGTTTTTGGCCTTCTTTGCGCTCACTGTTCGGCTGTCGGGTTGGGACTGCGAAGTTGATGGAACTCGATATCACTCTTGTGTTTCACGTTTGGGACTGGCTTGGAGGGGGTTTTTATTTTTGTTCTTTGAGATAACGGATATCGCATCCATGGATACGCAACTGGATTTTATTAGTCGTCCGTCTGACAACGGCATCTCCTTCGTCAATGCGACCCTTGTTTCTCCCCGTCGACCGTCTCGAGACAGCAACCCGGGGTGCGGGGGTGCAATGCAACGACGGACAAGGCTCCCGGCGCCAGTGTCGGAGCGACTGGTGGTTTAATTGAGATTTCGGGCGTTGGGATGAATCCTCACTTCGAGTTGCTTTGTTCCCCGTCCCAGCCTCATGAATCCTACGTGCTACTTGTCAACATGGTCGTCTGTTGCTGGTAGGCTGTGTTCAACGTGTAATGCATATCGACGTTTGACAACTGGGGCCTGCTCTCGTCTGGCTTTCGATGCATGCCTTTGTACTCCGTACTCATCGGGGTATCTCTCTGTCTCCGTCTATGTCTCACTCCCTTTCGCTACGTTGTTGTGCCGGGATACACACATCTCTGAGGATACCCGTCGTCATGTTGGTACTACTACCAGGTACCAAAGCATCGGACGCAGCATTGGAGCCTGGTTGGGTAGTCTTTCAGCCGCAATTGAACCTTTAAACCCGCAAAATGCTTACCGTGCACGCCTCGCCGGGTCGTATACATGAACCCAAGCTCATTTTACGTGCTACATGAAGCAGGGATTCCGTGGTTTGTCCCGTGGGCAGCATTGGGCTGCCAATGAGTTTCCACTGGCTGTTGCTCATTCTTGGGCACAAGCTTGCAGTGGACCATTGTTTGATGTTGTGTGACTCGATGTCACGGCTAATGTGCCTTGGCTATCATTAAAAAGTCCGTAGGTATCCTTTCAATACATGGCACATGCTCGCACACTCGACCGCTTAGCGAACTATGCTCTCGTGATGGTCTGGCTCCTGAACACTCTTATATCAGACAAACGCCCGCTCCACATGGACACAACACATCGTGAGCAAATTCCATCTGCTGCCCCCTTAGACGCTGACATTCCGTTTGCCGGTGAAGTAATCGCCGACCTTTCTCTGGACGTTCTCGAACCTGGTGCATCCGCAGGCTTCGCTCTCAAGGTGGCTAATGATGCCGCCAAGGCTCTTGAAGTCCATGCCGCAAGACTTGTTGGGACAATGGTACAGGGGTTTCTGATCTGTTCGACGATGTTAGCAGCGGCTCCGGGGCTCGTTGGCCGGAAGGGGGCTCCTTGGACCTACGCGTCGGCGACTCTAGATGCTGGTTGAGAGCGGATAGGAGGCGGAACGTGCCGTGGCACAGATAGCACTCGTACGCAGAGCCGTTCCACGTTTTCCCTGTTGCCTCGTACCTGTATGATCCGGTCCACGTGGGAATATTCTTGGAGATTTTGCTCTTGGGGTCCTTGGACCTGATGAGTTCGTAGACCTGATCCCGGCTGAGGCTTGGCGCACTTGGACAACCGCCGGACTCTATATGCTGGCTCAGCCCGCCAGCGGTGCTGTAGCCGTAACGACAGAATGGGCACGTCACGTAAAAGCGGTGGGCACGAGATCTGAGGTGCTGGCCTCCGTCATTAGCACCCTGATCGTGCCTCTGGACGGCGGGGAGGGAGGGGATTGAACCTGTTGGAGACCATTCCAGTGATAGAAGTAGCGGTCGCACTCGGCACAGTATAGACTGTCCTCGTGCTCGTGCTCGATGCAGTCCCTCTCTGTCCGCCAGGTCTCACCACAGCAAGCACATGCCCAGTGGCCGGTGGCATTCATATGCTGCTCCACGGCATCTTCACTGCTGAACCATCGAGCGCACGCATCACATTCGTACAGGGGCGGACAATGGCCCGTTGCGTCGCAATGGTCCTCTCTGGCTTGCCACCCAGCCGGGAACGTTTTGCCGCAAGTGCCGCACTCATAGTCGTAGAAGCGACGCATGATGTGCGAAGAGCGGCTCCCGGTGAAGATTTGATGAAAGGAGGCTCACTCGCGCTTGGGCGATCCTGGTACTTGGCTTGAACGCATCCAGCCGGCGGGGAAAGGAGCCTACTTTCGGCCTGATGTGCGGTGGTGGCAGGAAGAGAAGCGTCAGCAGCTGGGACTGAAGTCATACGCAAAGCTCAGGAGTGAATCACGGCAGTACTGCACCTGCCGCAGCTGTCAGCTAGGCAGGAGACTAGGCTGCCACGAGCTAGAAGAGCCATGGATATTTGGCCTGAGGTAGGTATCCAAGGTGCCCCAGCTCACGAGATTCCTGAAGTTGCTGCTCTGAAATACCGAACTCGATGCCCCGTCTCCAGCTGGAGGTACCCAGTCCGAGGCGACAGGCTTTTCGAGTGTCTTGTTGAGGTGGGCTCGAATAGGAAGACTACCGTGACAGGCACGTAGCAGATTGCTTCCAGGACAACGTTTCCTGATAGCAAGGCATCAGGCTTGCGAGTGCCCACGATGGAGACGCTCACTCCTTTGCACTGCGCAGTGAACCTTTGTGCATAGCATCACACCACCCGTCGTCGCCCGACAGAGATAAGCCCACCGCGTGTCGTCGCGCAATGTTTCAGAAATCACCCAGCCTTCCGGGTTCCTCCCCTCAGCAGAGGACTGCAAGTTACACGCCCGCCTTGCAGCACTGCATCATGGGGTGGCTGCCCGATGGTGTTGCACGGCAGACTGGCTGCATGCATGTGCGGTGCTACGATGTGCGCCTCTGTCTTGTATGCAGGACCCGGTCAATGATTCGGAGGGGGAACAAGCAAGTGGAATAGGAGGGGAGAATGGAGGATTGGTCCCGTGAATGAAGCAATCTGCGGGCGAGGTGTGCTGGCTGATGGCTCAGCTGGCTGCCATGGTGTTCGTTGACTTAGGGGCGAGCATGGGCGGACACAATATCGTAGACTCGCGGAGGCGGCACGTAGTCCAAACAAAGCATTTCCTATGTCGTTAACCAGTTGCCTCAATCACTCTCATCCCCGTCAAGCGCCTCATCTTTCTCTTCTTGTCGCTCTCGGACCTCCAACGCATCCTGCGTCTCATCACCGCTTCCTTGCTCTTCCTCCTCCTCATCCTCCTCTTCGGCCCCCTCGTCATCCTCATCCTCGTCATCCTCGTCCACCTCCTGCTCCTCGGGCTCCTCAGCGTCCTCCTCTTCCGTCTCAGCATCGTCGTGGACGTCTACACGAGGCTTCTTGGCACGCGGAGCGTCTGCGGTGTCGGCGATGCTAGTGTCGGCGACAGTGACGGTGGACTGGTCGGCCATTTCGGTGTCGGCGTCCTTGGGGCGAGCGCGGGCCTTTGCTCTGTAGGAGGTGCGTTTTTCGGTCTGAATGGCGTTGAATTCTGGGGTTTTGCAAGGTCAGTCTCCGTGTATCAGGAAGCTGCTGCGAGCGCCTGAAGCCAGATCGCCGAGGCTTCGGGATGCATCTTCAACAAATCCCTTACGGTCTCCGCCCAAAGACAGATTTGGAGGAGGGGGGGTGCATGGAGGAACGGCGAGATGGTGTCACGTACTAGCAAACTCGGCCTCGAGAGGCTCACGCAAGAAGGAAAATTCGATGTCGTCGAGGGCCTTGAAGACATCTGCCGGTGAGATGGTCTTCTTGCCAGCATTACTGGTGTGTTCGTTGGCACTGCGAGGTGTCAGTTGAGCTATCGGAGACAGAGTCTCATCTGGGGTGGTCATACTGGGACGCCAGGTAGTTGATGAAGACGGTTGCGCTCTTGCTCATAGCTAGAATGGCATTGGCCTGAATCTGAGTATTTGGAGGCAAGACGCCCTTTGCGAGCCTCGTGATGATCGACTTGGGCAGGGTCAGGTCCTGAAAAGGGGAGAGCGAGTTAGCCTCGTCCTCTTATGATCCGTAAAGGTCGAAGCTCTTCCCAGCACCAGTAGGGGAGCACGAGGAGGCCTTCATACTTCAATTGTCACCGCATCTTTGTCTTTGTGTTCCTTGTCCTTTTCCTTTTCCTTTTTCTCGGACGAAGGTGCTGCCTGGTCGTGTGGCCGGTCGTCTGCCGATGCCGAGTGCGTGGCAGTCTCGTCGTGCGCGGCCACGACGACGCTGGCGTCGCTCTTGCGCTGATCAGACTTGCGCGGCGGCATTGCTGTGTGGTTTTTGACGGACGCTACGGATCAGGAATGATGACGGATGCCTCCTAGGATGCTTGCGGTTGAGCGACACCGCTGTGCACGCATGAGATGAGAGGTATCAAGCGCCGACTCGCTTGTGACCCTGAGGCCTTGGCCGGCGTGACGAGTAGCGTGGAGCGCCTGGAACCCTGGAACGGAAAAGTTGTTCGACGTGGCGGCACGGGATGGGCGCAATCGGCGGCGTTGTCTCGTGGTTTGAGAGGTGAGCGCCGAGTTTGAGTGAAGCTTGGTGGTTGCCGACTTGCGCTCAAAAGCGCGTCGGTCGCCTTTCGACGCGCCCCGCCGAGGGCAAACGCGTTAAGTGGTCGCCTCTTGCACCGAACCCAGCTACAACGGACAGGACGGCGCCGGATCACAACGCTTTTGTCCTCCTCATCGCCATTCTCTCCGTCACCATCATCACCACTGCTGTTCAATTCGTCCAGTCTAATCTCTCATCACGGAGCGTGCGGCCCCTCTGCCTCTCCGGCTGTATGGGCAAGCTTCCCCGCCGAGCATCTCACATGGGAGGAAATGGCGCCTACCTCTCTCCTTAATGGCCAACCTTGGTCGACGCCTCATGCAGATGGCGCGAAATCTGGCTCTGACACAGACATTCCATGCCTGATTGATTCACTGCTCAGTCCGCCCTTCATTTCGCGTGCTACGTGATGCGGTCGTTGAGGCGAGTCGCTTGCCGCCATGCACCGCAATTCTTTTCCTTCTAAGTACCTTAAACAAGTCAACGTCACAGCTTACACAAAGGCGTTCGAGGCTTTTTACGAGTTCAATGTCCCATGAAACCGGTTCGTTCGGTGTTGGATCAATAGCAACTTTTTTCATTCTGTTTGTTTGATGCTAAAGCTGGCCTCCTGGGGGCCTGTCTGTCTGTCTTATAGGCGTCGATGCCGTCCGGGGCTGATCTACGCCCGTCCCTCCGTGCATCGTAGCCGTGCTCGTACTCGTACGAGTGAGTGGTTATATGGCTACAGTCTCTGGTATCAGAGTCAAATTCCATTTTGGGTATCTCCGTCCTGTATCACAACTGAAATATGAGTAGACCCTTGACCCCCGCCCTGTTTCTCCGGGGAGTCATTTGGCCGGCTTGGTTGGTTCGGGCGGCCTCTTTTCGACCAACGCCGTATGCTCACAATCTGCTTTGCATGGCGGTCAAGGCCGGTCAATTACCGGCAGTCATGATCTGGCATCTGGGAACCAATGATCAACAGCAACAAGAACCATCAGCGATGCGCGGGTCCCCCTAGTCAGTTGTGAAACGTGGTTGGTCCCCACAATTGACAGCGAGCCCACGAGGAGCAGGGTCTGGTTGGAAACGCCGTGCAGGGATCATGACTTGAACCCATCGGCCGTCTTCCGTCCATGTTTCTCCTGTTTCCTTGCATCCATTGAAACGAACCAAGTCGAGAAATTTATTGTGGGTGATTGCGCGGATTGCCGGAACCCTTCATCCTATGGCCCGTCCAATCTCGGATTGGTGCAGCGCTGGGCGCGGCGAGAGGCCGCCGAGGAGCGAATCCTCCTCATATGACATGCGCGGCGGCGTGGATCGTGACAAGTATAAGCTGTTGGACCCTGAACGGCGCGACGGCGTCCTGGGCAGGAAAGTATCGGCCGAGCGTCGCGGCGGCGTTTGATACTCCGAGCGTTGTCCATACCACAGGTCTTGACCGCCGGTGGTTCCGGCCATGGTTGCTCGCGTACTCTTGCTGCGCATGTGTCGTGTTGCAGACGAGTTGTGTCTCGCAAGGCGAGACGGATATCGCTTGACCTGCGAGACGACGAAGGCATCTTCCCCTTGGATGGCCTCGTCCGTCAGCCCGGGCCGCGCGTTGGGCGCTCGAGCGAGGACCGGCGTCTGCGGCACCTCGATGCCTTGCTTGCCGTGCGGAGGCGACCCAGGGCCGTCCTCAGACATGCGGGAGTTGTACTGGGACGGGTTCTGGTAGACGATGACGCTCGGCGGCTTCTGGATGGACGCGACCGAGTTGCCGGCGCGATGAGCAGCGTGGTTGCTGCGCTGGGTGTTGCGTCGTTCTGGGTACGATGTCTCGCCGATGAGAGTCTTCTCGTCGGCTCTACCAAACTTCCACGACTCGATCTCATCGTCACCGATGGGCGTGATACCCCGGTTGAAGAGCCGAGACTTTCGCCTTCGGATGCGGTAGTACAGCACAGAGGCAACGACGATGAGGACGATGGATGGGATGGTTGTCGCCAAGATGATAGTGCCGGTGCGGTTCAAGGCGTTTTGGTCCGCCATGCTGTCGCTTCGGCGGTCGCCCGCGGCGGCAGCTGTACGGTCCTGCGAGACGTCGGGCATAGTGGCAAGTTTGTTCATCACAAGGCCTCCATGCGGATGGATGAAGGATTCCTCGGGCGTGGTCGACAAGGTTCAAAGCGAAACCTCAAGTGTCGTGTGAGGGTAAGGAAAGAAAATATCGTTGGCTAAAGAGCAAAGAGAGTGGATCGAAGGAGAGAGGGCAGTGATCGGCGTCCGGCGAGACGAAGAGGCGGCCAAAGAATCGAATAGAGAACACTCAACGGCATTCATAAGGAATTCGATATATATGTGACTGAGGAGCGTCAACCGAATTCTTGCGAATGCTACCGGATAGCACGTTGGCTACCACACTCGGCGCAGGGCTGGGCAACCACCTACACGCTTCAACACGGCTCACAGGGGAAGAATGTCGACAGTCGAGCAAGCCCTCACGACAAGCTGGTTGCTTGGCCAAGAAGCAAGTCGAGGACTGCTCGTACGAGTACGAGTATATGACCCAGGCAATAATGCCCTGCTAAGGCGGAAGGGGTGCGGGCAGGACTGGGGGCCCGGAGGGGGGGCACATCGAGATGCTATATACTCGGACCAGCACCACCACCATCACGCAAGCGTGCACAAGTACACGCACGAGTAGGACCTGGAATCCAAGATTGGGATAAAGCCAAAGCCGGCGTGCGTCGGTCCCCCACGCCGCACGTAAGCGGGTCGAGGTGAGGAGGAGCGAGGGGTGAGTGCGTGCATGTTGGCTGGGCTGGACCGGGATGCAAGACAGGGGCGTGCATCATGGGCCATCACCAGACCAGACAGCCCGCAGACCATGACACGCACGGCGTCAGGGAGGGGAGCATGGCATCCAGAAAAGCCAAGCAAGCTTGGCGAGATCCACCCCGTTTCCGCCCGTAGGCGAGGATCTACACCGCAGCGGCCGTGGGCGGTTTCCACGCATCCAGGTACTCCGGAATAGCCGCCGTGCAAGTGGTCGAACTGCACCGAACCGTATGTACTGCATGCCTCGAACCACGGATACGAGCAACTGACAGTCGAGCGTCGATGCAAGGGCGGTACCCAGTGCCGGGTTGGGGTGGGGGATTGGCTCTATTGTGGCAGCATGCAAGCTTCTATTGTCCGCAACTCGTGCTCGCTCGTACGAGCAACGCTCTAAAAACGGTTCAGAGCTGGCGGTGGTTGAAGCGGCACCACAGGTGGGCGGTGGTGGTCGATGGTGGGGGGTGGGGATCGGGCCCGCGCAAACGTGGCGTCGGCCTGCAAGGCCCGAAGCCCTGCCATTACTCAGGTAGGTACAGAGCCTATCTGAGGCGCCTGGGCCCGACGGTGTGCTGTTGTTTGTTGCCCAAGGCGCCCCCTAAAGGCTCCCGTCCCGTCACAATGGGAGCTGACAGTCGACGTGCGGGCAGCTACTCTATGTACGACGTAGCAGACGGGCCCGCGCCGAATCGCGTCGGGCATTGCGAGCCTTGGAGGGCCAGAGCTTCTTGATCAAGCTGATGCGTGTAAGAGGATATGCAGCGCCCAAGCCGACGACTGGCCATGCGGCCGCCAGGTCACTCCCACACACACTCCCTCTAACACATTACACACACGCATCCATGCCACGCACCACACCCCATCGCAGTTGGTCAGCACTCGCTAGCGCAGCGGCGTCGCATGGTTCCAAGGCCGATGCCGCCAGGAACCAGGAACGCGGCCGGGCTAAGCAACAACGGGCCCGCGAGAGGGGATCTTGGGCAGCCATGTGCCTATTCTTGCTTCTGGCTTCGCCGTGCTGCTCCGGGACGGCATCATCAAGCATCGATCAACAGCCCGGCCGAGAAGACGATATGCTGCTGCCTTTGAGCCTGTAAGGGAAAGTTGTTCACGGCACTTTCGCATGTTCCTCATGCCCATCTCCTACCTCCTGCCTCATGCCTCCTTGCCGAAGACGTGCGCGGATTGGCGTAGCATTCGCAAGCCCACCGCTACTCTGTAAGGTAGGTAATTGCTGTCTCGAGGCTACGCCAGTGATGACTCCCTCCTCTCGCATTCCATGGGCCGGGCGGAGTGACGTATTTCGACCGCGTTGCACGCAGACAGTTCCACGACGTGTGTGGCATGTCTGTCTGCGCTGTTCGAGTACTTGCGGCGCTAGAACACAATTCGCCGCATCCGTCTCCTCGCGGCTTCAGCTGGTGCTGGCTGTCCATGCGTCGCGTTCGCTCGCAATCATTCCACCCATCGGCCCTGCCCTAGGCCCCCCCGGGGCGGAGGAGCGTGCGTAATGCATCTGTTCTTCTGCCATCGAGATGGCTCTCGGGCCCTCGCGTCTTGCTGCAAGAGAGCCGCAACGGAAGAGAAGAAAGCATTATCACTTCCACCGGAGTTGGCGCGGGGACCGAACAGGGGCGGCGATGGCGGGGTTGAGACGTCTTGGTCCCTCAGCTACGGTGACGCCCTCTCACCCCCCTCCTCTTACTTGGGGTAGCTGTACGAGAAGGTGTCCTCACCGTTGAGCGGTCGAATAGACAGCACTCGCAACAATGGAACACTGGGGCATCGGAGAAAAAGAAAGCAGGCCGTGACCATTTCCTAATTTAGATGGAGAAGGGGGACAGTGGAGGCTGAACGGGGCAGAGTTGCGTCCTGCAAGGTGGGTGTATTGGAGTGGATGAGTGGTTGCACGACAGAGATGCATCGACGACGGGTGGGTAGTAGCAGTGGCAGACCAGATGTCCAGATGCCGAGAGCCATCTCCGCTGTCTGTTGAGTGGCATGACACATCCTCGTGTTTTGACTTATTCGCGACCTTCCAGCAGCGCGCGAGAGCCAAATCTAGGCGTGGGCACGACGGTACATGCGAGTAGCCATCGTCGTGGGCAGCAGGAACAGGTGGCGTGTGCCCGCGAGCTTCCCCTCGGGTAATTCGGACGCCGCTCATCCAGTCATCGGGGTGAGCGGCACCGACGCCTGCTCAAGATGGCTGCAAGCACTATACTCATCCGGAGCATTGGCGCTTGCAACGGCTGCGAGGTGCGGGACCTGTGGCGCCGGCGGTCGGTGTTCTGTCTCGACCGGAGGGGCTGGTCGTGACGAGTGAGGGGAAGAGACCAAGATGATGCACTGGCATGGACTGCCTGCACTTCGTACATGGCGGCACGAGGTACGGAGTACGGACTACCTACTCCGTCCTCGTACAGATCACTCGTACGAGTACGAATAGGCAGGCACGTCCCCATGGCTTTAGGTAGGCAGGTGCGGAGTACGGAGTACGGAGTACAGATTCACGGATACTTTGGTAGGCGCGAGGGGCAGGAATGGCGGCATAACGCATCCAGTGCCGTCCCGCTCAGCGGCCCCTTGCCCCTCGCTCCTTCTCGTCCCGCTGCATTACTTAGACGTACGAGTCCTCCGTACAGGCAGCGCCCGCCGCCTTCGACGTGAGCTTGACGAGCCCGTCGTCTCAGAAAGACGAAACCACCAGATTCATGCATTGCTCTTTTTTGAAAGCAAGCCACGGATAACTTCGTCCGCAGCGGAAGAAAGGCACCAAGCTGCCTGGGCGCTGTGCCGTGTCCCGTCCCGCCGAACATACTCGTAGAGAGACGCGGTTCCTGTTCCTGCTTCTGCTGGTGGCGCCGCTCCGCCAATCCACTGCAGCGCGCAATACCTGTTCTTGATCTTCAGGGTGCCACCTTGCGAGCTCAACACCACCTCGTCTCCTCACTCGTCAGACGCACACCACCGACCGACGATGGCGTAGCTGCGCGCGGGCGCTTGGCGCCTCTGGCTCGTCCTGTAGCCGCCTGCCAGCCTTTGCGTCAGGGGGATCAACAGCGCACCACCACACACACGAGCACACAGACACACACCTCTCTGATGGATACCACCACCAGCCGTCAGAATCTTGCATATTTGGGCTTGTACCAATGCAGAGGGCGATGCTCTGCCGTGAGATATGGGAAGCTGTGCACTGCAGGAGGCGCCGCCTGCGCTCGGACCTTGTCGCCAGCCACCATCCTCCTCTCCGATTCCCTCGTCCGGACTCACTTACAGAGTACCCGCAGCAGATTCTGGGCCTCAGCCGGACTAAAGTATCTATCAGACGTCACGGAGGGCCTTCTCGGCGAAGAGTGTCTGGTACAGACTCTTGGTTAGCTTTCATTCGTATCGTCGCCGGCCAGTACTAGCCAACACCCGTCGTTACGTTCATCGGTAACACGCGTTCGAATGCCTATCCGAGAGTCGGCAGACGCTCCGATCTGCGTAACCGCCCGCCCCTCGTGCTGAACCCGGGCTTCGTCTTTTCGAGTAAGCTCCTCCGCGTGGGGCCTACGGACCGCGGCCAAGGAAACAAGCGACGACGGGTCAGGCCGTCGAGCTCCGCACGCTCCGTCGACCAGGGACCCCCGCGGTCGACGGGCGGCCCCCACAAGCTTGACACGGTTTCCCGCCAGCTGCGGTGATGGCCACATGGCCCAGCCAGCTTCTATGTGCCCGGTGCGGCGGTGGTGCGGTGGCGGTGATGGTGGCGCTGGTGGTGGTGCAGAACCTGGGCCGTCCATGTCTTATCCTCGTGCTCGAGATGGTGTGGAGAGCGACGAGGTCCAGCAGACTGCGACGCGTGCGCAACGCCATTCGCGCAGTCCATTCACCGCCTTTCGCCTCCAGTTCACGATGGAGGCTTGGCACCGTGGAGCTTGTGGCGCTGGCCCATGCTACTGCAAGGAACCAGGAACAGCCCTTTTTTACTCGAACTCGTAACAGCGTGCGAGCCCATTCGTGTCCTGATTCCCGTCACTGTTGGCCTGATTACGGGGCCGCAGCAACGGAGCCTCACTCGATGCATTCCGCCTCTCGTCCGATGCTGGCTTGTCGACACGAAGAGGCATATCACCCTACCCCGTACGGAGTAGACGCGGGGCAGACGCCGTCGGCTCTCTGGCTTACGCTGAGGGTGTCGGCCTTACCACCGACCACGATTCCATGACACCGCTTCGGCCAACCTCCTGGGCCACTGACCGTTGAGGCAGCTCGCGAGCCTTCAGCTCGATGAGTTGGAGAAAACGGAAATGTGATTGGCTGCCACCAGTTCATTCCACTCGTCCACAAAGTCTTGGCAACTCGTCCGTCGACAGCCACAACGTGAAGCTCTTTTGACTGCCCAGCCAAGTGCGAGACCTCTTGAGTGTCATCAAGCCGGTTTCGTGAAAGCCATCCGGCCGTCAACCATGCCCCTGCTGGTGGCTGGCTCGCCTTTCGTGTCGGGCCCCGACCGATGGCTTGATCCGCGGCAATCGTCGGTGCTCCAGCCGCCGAGTACGAGCACGATAGCAATTGGGGCGCCACATTGAGCAAGAGATCAGCTGGTCAAGATGTGAACTTGGTCTTGGCACGATGGTGATAGTTCACGCTCCTCACGGACAACGATAGTAGCGGTGAATCAGATAGCGGGGTATTTATGGGACAAGTTTAATTGCTCCCAGCCTCAGAAGAAGCATCTTGCATTCCGAAACTGGCATCTACTCGTACATCTTTTACGTGGTGTGTAGGCATGAGAGCTGACGAGCTGAGACAATTTGAAGCTTCTCAAGGGCGGCGTGCGTCGTGGACGCGTGCAAGGCGTGTTGCAAACAGCCCCCCCCCC
>JALHBU010000178.1:0-14978 GCA_024340005.1 Tolypocladium tropicale | reverse complement strand
TTTTCCTTAGTCGGTCCCTGGGTTGCCCCTCAGGTTCGCGCTGCGGCGGGCGGCAGGATGAGGCGCGTCTGGGTCGCGTGTGTGGATGCATCGTCGTCGGCGCTGCGCCCACGACCGTGAGGTGGTTTGCGCCGACGACGTTTGCGCACCGCCGCCCGCGGCAGACGCCCTCACGGTCTCGGCCGCGCGCCCTGCCGCGGATGCTGAAGCTGCGCGAGGGCCCTCGTCCCTCCCGCACTGACTGCGCCCGTTGCGCGCGGCGCTCGCGCGTCCCCCTCCGCTCTCCTGAAACCAAGTGACCCGACGCTGACATCTCTTCTTCCTCGGCGCGCAGCTACGAGGCCCTCAAGAAGAGCGAGCTCGAGGCCGCGCTCGACGAGTTCATCGCCGAGCACTCGACGCGCTTCGCCCACCGGCCCGACCTGACGGGCTACTTCAACAGCCGCTCCAAGGCCCTCGGCTCGCCCGTCAAGCGCGAGGCCGCGTCGCTCAAGGATGAGGCCGAGAAGACGCTCAAGGTGGCCAAGCGCCGCGTCACCAAGGCCGTCGAGGAGTTGACGTCCGAGTATGATGCGCTCCCTCCCTCACCCGCCCCTCAAGGCTTCCTCTGCTAACCATCGGTCCCTTGAAGCGACGACCACCACCGCGCCGCCTCGAGCGCGACGGCCCTCGCCCGCACGCCCGGCCGCAGCATCTCCCAGGTAGCCGCGCGCATTCCCCTGCCCGCGACGCCCGCCGACGTGGCCAACGCCGTCGACCGCTCCACCGTCGCCATGCGCAAGCGCGTCTCCTCCATCTACCAGGACAGCGGCATCACCGAGGCCTCCAACGCCACGCGCGAGACGCTCAGCACCGTCACCAGCGTCCTCTTCTGCGTCTCCGCCTTCGAGCTCTACTACATCCGCCCCGAGCTCCTCGCCAACCGCTACGCCTTCACCATCCCCGCCGTCGGGCCCCTCGGCACCCCCGACTACCCCGTCTACCTGCCCGACATGTTCCTGCTGCTCACCTCGAGCTTCTGGTCCCCGGCCCTGACCTGGGCCTTTACCAGCTTCGTCCTGCCCACCCTCTTCGGCTACTTCTTCAACCTGACCGCCTCCAACGCGTCCGGGCCCCGCACCCGCTCCCGCGCCCAGCAGGCCGACAACGTCGTCGACCCCTTGACCTTCAGCATCGTCAAGGCCCTCGTCGCCTACGTCGTCTACGGCCAGGGCGTCACCTTCTGCGGCCTGCTCAACGAGACGTCCGTCGACCGCCTCAACTCGGCCGTCTACGGCGGCTACCGCGGCGTCCTCGTCGGCGCCGCCATCACGGGCATCGTCAGCATGTACGACGCCGTGCTGAAGAAGTAAAATCGGGGCTGCCTTCTTCTCCTCTCTCCCCCCCCCCCGGCCTTCCTTCCCGTACGGACGAGCAGTCTACCGGAAGCAACAAAACCGGGAGGTCGGAGGGGGGGAAGAGAAGGGTGCGCACCGGGTTGTGTTGGAGAAGTTTCGGCCCCGATGCGTTTTTCTTGGACACGGGCATGTGTGCGCAGAGCATCTCCTGTTTTTGCCTCTTCTTCTTCCTTCTTGGGGACGTCGGCGCGATTCCCGCGTTCCTGACGTGGCGTTCATGGCGTTGACGGCGTCGCGGCGTGGCTTCGATACCAATCTTTCTTCGCTTGGATGGCCTCGCTTGCCCTGACTACGGGGGCCCTCCCCCCCTTTTCCGGTTCCGCCCCTCGCCTCTGCGTATCCCGCTCTCGGGGCATGCAGAATGTTCTTTTCAGAGAATTCCCCTCCCTTCGGGAGAGTGGGAGGGATGTGCAACAACCACGGAACACGGCTGGGGGTTGGCAATTGTTGTCGTGCTGCTACGAGCCGCACTCAGGTTTCACTGTACATGCCCCCTTTTCCAACCCTTATCCTGCTCCTCTTCGCGCCCTTCATGTTTCTACTTGCCTTGCCTTGCCTTGCCTTGCCTTGCCTTGCTCCTCGCCTGTTCCATGCTTTCCGCACTGCTTTTCGTCCCCCTCCCCCTTTCCCCCCAGTGCTTTGCAGTTTCGTGTTTCTTCTGCTCCTCGAGAGATGTCAGGCGGCCGGCTATCGTGCTTTTTTCCCCGTCGGGGGGGTTTCAGGGACACCGAGCCGGCGGCCGGAGAGTACGAGTAGGTGTTTTGTTTGGATACCGGGGATGGGCTGCGCCGGGGTACACACGCACGCGCGGACTGGCCGGGGGAAAGGGGGGGTTGGGAGGCGGGGGGTTTTCTACGAGTGAAATGACGGGGGGGGAATAACATGTCTTTCTGGTCTGCTATTTTTCGCGCCTTGTTGCCAACTGCTTGTTCTTTCTGCTCGCGACGGGATGCTGCGTGTTGCGCTTTGCGTCCAGGGAGGCTGGTCGGGTGGGGATTCCGCTTGCTGCTGGTGTAAGTGAGCGGGCGAAGGCGGTAACCTACGGTACGGTGCGGGTATGACGGGTTTAGTCAGTAGGTACTTCGTACGCTGGAAGTAATCCATAGAGCTGAGAGCGAGGTCGCGAACGATAGGACGGTGCTTGGTCCATCCATTATCCACTGCCCCAGCTGCGCGCTGGAATGTCCGTCCCACACGCGCCGCTTCGCCGACTCCCCCGGCCGCAGCATTCCCATCGCGCCCCGATCTCGAGTATTGCTGCGGCACGCCGAGCTCCATCTCCAGGCACAGCTGGCCAGGTCTTTCCAAGGATAGGTATGTATTTGAATTATGCTTGTATGCTTGTGCTGCCTCTAACAAAAGAATGGTTCTCGAGGCCGTCAAAACGCCGTCTAAGTCCGGTTCCCGGCCAGCTATCCCCCGAGCGCGGCCAGCCATGCCTATCAATGAGTTCCCGTGCACTTGAGCAAAACAAAATCAGTGCCCGTCAAAACGCCAGTGAACCCAACCCCCCAATGTCCAACGCCGCCCCGTCCGTCACAGCAGCTCCGCCGGTTTATCCTCCTTGATGGGATGCAGCAGCATGCTGCGCAGGCACATGCGCCCGCTGCTATCCGACCTGGCCTCCTCCTCCAGCCCGCCTCTCTTCTTGCCCTCGCCGCCGTACTTGCCGCGTCCGTCGAGCTGCGCGTAGCCCAGCCACCGCCTCCACAGCAGCCCGGCGAAGTCGCTGTGGTAGTACCACGTCGTGCCCTTGAACGCGTGCTCGTAGTTGTTGTTGAAGACCGAGTGCCTGCCGGACGTCGAGTGCTCCTTGCCGCTGTTGAAGGAGTCGTCGACGGCCGAGCCGAGCGGCTGCCACGCCCGGTCGAAGTAGACCGGGTGCGGCGCGAAGACGGCCTTGAGGCCGTGGTGCAGCGCGATGCTCGACGGGAACATCTCGGAGAACATGGTGTGGTGATGCCGCCACACTTCCTCGTGCATCGCGGCCAGCAGCCGCCGGCTCAGCCGCGCCACCGTCACGATGGAGCTTCGCCGGGGCGGGTCGTCGGGCGTCGGGTCGAAGTACCCCGTTACGTCGTCGGTGAAGACCCATCCCGAGTCCTTGGTGTCGAAGATGGGGTTCAGCGTGATGAGGTCCGCCTCCTCGCCCACGCCGCACAGGGCAGGGTCCTGACCGAACGCGCAGCTGGCTGGCAGGACCGACTTGCCCCCTTGCTCGTGCCGGAGCGGCCGGCGCGAGGAAAAGGCCACGGGTCCCATGATGGCCTTGTCGCCGGAACGCACGGACTCCATCTGCACCTTGGTGGTGAAGTTCTCCCAGCTGCCGTGGTGCGAGGGGATGTAGAAACGTGCGCTGCGTTCCCAGAGCAGCGGCCGCGGCTGGTTGTCTGCCCAGCTGCCGATGCCACGCAGGAGCTCGTAGTAGTTGCCGACGGATCGCAGGTCCATCTCCCAGTTCCAGAAATGCTCGTACTGGGGGTGCTGCGTCGCGAACACCTGCAGGGGCAGGTGTGCACTCCGGAAGACGCCGTGCAGATCGCCGCCGCTCGGGTTCTGGGGGGACTCGGGGAAGTCGCCGGGGTAGTAGAGTCGCATCTGCGGTTCGCTCCAGAAGGTCACCATGCTGTGAAACTCGGCGGGCACGTTGGCATCGAGGAGCCGCTGCACCGTGGTGGCATCGGCCCAGACCGGCAGGTTGTCGTCGCGAACATGCAGCAGCAAATGGACCGTGTACTCCCCCCCGGACTTGAGCGACAGTTCCGTCACCATGGCACGCAGGTTGACAACCGCCAGCTCGGTCCAATCGAAGCCTTCGTAGCACCGCACAACGATGGCAATGCGGCCCATCTTTCCGTTGCGCTCGTCCGGTGGCGGCGAAGTCGGCAGCTCTCCCGTCTCCAGAGGCGCCCCCAAGAATCTGTGCTTGTTGGCGGCTGAGCATCTCTCCTGCGCGTCGCCCCAATCGACGTTGTTGTAGTTGATCTTTCCGGTCTCGGCCCACACTGCGTCGTTGCCTATGCTCTCCGTCTCCATGCCCACGCCGAGCCCGCCGGAGGCCTTTGAGTAGCCGACTCCATATGGCCCGTAGCGGCCGAAGCGGTCGAAGCACACGTCGTCTCTGATGCCGAAAAGCTCGTACGATCCTAGGACCGGGTCTGGCATGTGCTGAGGAACGCCGTCATAGGCATATATGTTCGGGGGCGGAACCTTGTTGTCCTTGTCGATGTAGCACGTCTTCGCGTCGGCTGGTGGATGATACGGGTCGTAGGATCGAGGTGGAGGGATGTTCTGGTTTAGCGGAGGCCGTGGAAGAGGGGCGTCACGACTGCGGTTAGGATATTCGGGGACAAGCTTAGATTTTTGGACCAGTGCCTTGAGGCCGTGGAAGTAACCATCGAGGCTGCCAGAACATGTAAGTAGGGCCCGGCGGACAATGGCCGGCTCTCAGGGGGGACGTACTGCTTGAAAAGAAGCCACGGCATCTTCTCGACCTCCTCGTCGTAGTGGGCTTTCTTCTTCGCTTCTTCGCTCGAGTCCATTGGCTCAAAGTCCGAGTTTTGGTCGAAGTGGTCTTGCCAGTTTTCGTCAAAGTTGTCCTCCAAGTTTGGGGTCCAGTCGTTCTTGTCGTCTCCCTTGTTTCCGTCGACGTTGCCCTTGTTCCCGTCGACCTTTCCTTGGTGCCCCTCAGTATCAGGCTTGTTCCCCTCAACCTTTCCTTGGTTTCCCTCGGTATTACCCTTGTTCCCCTCGACTTTTCCTTTGCTTTCATCGACGTGTGCTCCGACCTTTT
The DNA here is from genome assembly GCA_024340005.1 of Tolypocladium tropicale. Lineage (NCBI taxonomy): Eukaryota > Fungi > Ascomycota > Sordariomycetes > Hypocreales > Ophiocordycipitaceae > Tolypocladium > Tolypocladium tropicale. Next base: position 9,788 of record JALHBU010000178.1, on the reverse strand, counting down.
CTTCGACATGTCCCTCAACTTTCTCCTTTTCCTTTTCCGCGTCCTTTCCCGGCGTCTTGTCCGCGTGCTGTCCCTCGTCGCCCGGGACCGCCACGACTATCGCGTGGTCCGAGTCGTCGCCCGCGTCGCCCGGGACCGTCACGACTATGGCGTGGTCCGTCTTCGCTCCATCGCTTTTGCTGCCGTTGTCGTCCCCGGCGGCTCCATGGCTCGGGGAGAGCTTGGACTTGCCCTGCTGGATGGCGTCGTGCACGGAAACATCCCGGCTGTAGAAGAGGATGATGGCCACGAGCACCAGGCCGGCGACGGCCCAGACCAGGATCCTTCGGTATATGGAGTGGCCGAGCAGCGTGCGGATGCTAGGCTGCCAGGGCCGTCTTTTGACCGTGGGCTTTTCTGTGCATGGCAGTAGAGGGTCGTTGTTCCCGCGCGAGGAACCACGCGAGCTCGAGCGGCTGCTCAGGGACAGCTGCGAAGCCGTGCGCTCCATACCCGCCGGAGCTTGGAGGAGGGGCCGAGAAGCATGCGAAGGGAGGGCCGATCCTGGGTGGCAGCAACGCTTGTCGACTATTTTGCGCCGGGCAGCGAGGCGTGGGAACGCTCACCAAAAGCGAAAAGAGCAAGGCGAAGGAAGTCGTGGGTTATGGGAGGTCGCGAAGCAAGTCACAGGTGCCGCTGGAATGGAGGTCCGGCGCCCGCCTTCCTAAAGAGGTTCGAGGTCAAGCGAGCAGGGACGGCACGTCTGATGGGATGAGAAAAAGGGCAAACTTGAAGGGAAGCGAGGCTCGGGCTGGGGATAGGGAGGAGGACAGCAAGCTATCTACAGAGGTAGGTAATAATAATAGTAGTAGTGCCCGTAAGCATCGAGGTGGAGCTGGCCGTGGGCGCGGTTCCGAGCATCCATGGGAGAAGGATGGGGGGGGCCGGCAGCACGACTGCGACGACGCAATGGCAAAGTACCAAGGACTCGGATCGGGGAGGTGCTCGGCACCAGCTGCAGACTGGATAGAGGAATGCCGATGTGCAGAAACTGCGCTCGGGGTGGATTCGGGCCCCGGCGTCGTCGAGGGCGCCAAGGAGCATAGCGCGAGCCGGGGCGCCCTGGACCGTGGATGGCGTCGTCGCTGCTGCGGCTCGTCCGATCCCTGAAGGGGAGCGAGCATAAGGTAGGCGAACGTCATCTCGTCCCTTCCCCCGCCCTCGGCGCCCTCCCTCTCTGTCTTTGCGAGCGCGCGATGCCCCCGACGATGCCGCTGCCCGCCTGCCTACCTTACCTGCCTGCCCGATGCAGTGCAGCGCAGCGCACACTGAGCGCCTAGGTACGTAGGTGGTTGCACCGTCACCTCTCCGGGCCGCCGGCATCGAAGCGTGGCCCCCGGCCCAGGCACCCCGACGCCGCCTACGCCGCCATGCGCCGCGTGGCTTTCCCGTTCGCGGCAGCACGAGTAGCTCTGTGCTCGTACGGAGCACACCCTCCTCCTCGTATCACCGGGCGGCTGGCATGGCTGGCCGGCTAGCAGGGCACTAGCCGTATCTTCAGGCCCATATGGCGCCACGCCGTGTCTCGCCAGCACCCGATCCGCCAGGCCGGGACGCAAGTCGTCGCCCCAATTAGCTCCATCGCGAACTTTGGACGACTCGAATGTACGTTGGCCGCTGCGAGATTCGCGAACCCTCCCCTTCCCCCGGCCAGCGCGTCGGGGAGACCTTGCGCGGGAGCTCTCGGTTACACAGCAGCAACCCCCAATTCGCAGAGGGGGCCGTGGTTGGTTTGCATCCAATATCGAGCGAGCAGGCCCACCGGTGGCGTTCCAGCGCTTTCACCCTTTGCCTTTGTTGTCCTGTCCTCGCTCCAAATGTCAACACAGCCTCCCTCCCAGAAGACGCGGGCCGGCGAGTCAACCCATGAAAGCTTGCTTGGTTCCCGCGCCGGCAGCGGCTACGAGAATCTCGTACAGGGGTGGGGTGACGTCGATTGACCCAGCTGCCGCCCAATCACACGGCCTACGTCAGCGTCGTGAAACGCTGACACGAACAAGGGGGCGGCGGGTGCTTCTCGAAGCTCGTTTATTACGAGCGCGCAGGACATGACGAATCGCGCAATGGCGTGTTGTTTTGTGTCGACCCTTGCTGAAGCGGCGTGATCGTCAAGGCCCTGATCGACGACGACTCGGGGGCCGGCCCATGGAGCCCATGGCTCGTGCCTACTCGTACGTGTGCTCCGCAGGAACCGGAAAGGGGTAGAACACAGGACGGAGAGCTGTCCCATTCGAGTACTCCGTACAGGGTACACAGTAATACCACCAGTAGTCGTCGCCGTGGCGGTGGTACAGGGCGCTGACGATCCAATTTAGGGGCAGATTTGCACGAATGCACTTGACCCGTGCGCCTTGAAATGCCATTCATTGCTCTGCAAAACAGCGTATTACGCCCCAATCTCCGACGGCAAGGGTCGAAGGAGCCGCAAGAGCCGCAAGGTCGGCGAGGGCCGCAGTGGGCGTCGCCTAGCCCGAGTGGAGGCCAAGAAGCTCGCGACTCTACTCGTAGGTTGTCTGTCGCAGGAGACGGGCCACGATGCTCTGACAGACAATGACTCTCCTGCACAGCGACAGCCCAAGCGACAACAAGCTGAAGGCATCGATGCATCCGTCTCAAAACAGGCGCTCTGAAGCGAAGTCCGGTGATGCCGAGCTCGATGGACCCTGATTGCAGTTGAATATGGCAATTTCTAAGCGAAAGGACCATGAGCACGGACCTGCAAGATCAACCGGATCCTCGCATGAAACACGCCTTGCCTTGCGGGTGCACACTGCGTGTCCAGGTTGCCAAAATCAGCATTGCCAGGAACTACTCGTACAACTTCGACGAAGGATGAGGGGTGATTCCGCCAATGCGCATCATCACCAGTGGCTTCATTTACGTCGTGACGCCTCCGCCGAGCCCGGCCATGCATTCTAGCTTTGGCAGTGCTCCGCTGTTCAAACAAACTCAATTTACCCCGTACACATACAACTAATCATAAGTCTAGACCGTGACGTTTACATTACTCCCTCCGCAAAAAGGCAGTGGCCGAGGGGGGCGCCGTCAGCGTCAGCACTCCCACAGCTCCTCGGCCAAGTCAAACCTAGCGCCTTACAGACTCCTTCGGGGACATCTGAGGCATGGCGGCCGATTCGTGGCTTATCGGTGCCCTTTCTTGGTCTTGATCTTCTGCCGTCCGGGCCTCCGGCACCTCCTGTTCCTGCGGCACAGCTGTCTTGGCCTCCTCTATCCTCGGCTGCTCGTTCTCCACTTGCGAGTCGCGCTGGGCCTTCCTCCTGGCCAGCTTGGCATCGGTGTTCTTCCTCCATTCTTCCCCCCAGCGGATGGCGGCCATGACCCCTATCGTCGACGCCACGAGGAACGCGGCCGAGATGGTTTCGAACCAGCCCACGCCCACGCCCTCAATGGCGGGCAGCACAACCGCGGTGCCCAGGCAGCCGGCCAGGTATCGCACAAAGTAGTTCGCCGCCGTCACCTCGGCTCCCTGGCCGGGCATCACGTCGAGGCAGTACGTGTTGAGCGACGGGAAACAGAAGAGCTGGCCGACGCCCTGCAGCAGGAGCATGATGACCGGCACGGGTATACCCCCAACTTCCTTGTCCACCGTCCACCCGTAGATGAGGATGCAGGCCGGCATCAGCAAGCCCATGAAGGGCACGGCGGACCGCAGCCGGTCCTCCGGGACGCGGACTCCGTTGCGCTTCTTGATCCATATCCTCGCGACCCGGTCCGCCCACCGGCCGCCCAAGAAGGTCCCGAGCAGGTATCCGGTTCCGGGCGCCAGGTAGAAGAGACTGCCGAGCAGCGGCGACTCGAGGTGGAAGCGTGGGTTCAGCACGTACCGTATGGGCGTCAGCAAGCTGTACATGTTCCACACGAGGGCGGAGCTCCCGCAGGCCACGAGCACCTGGTTCCAGTAGCGGAAGAGCCGCAGGGGCCGGATCGGGTTGACCATGCGCAGCAGCGCCTTGGTCTTGTCCCGCCTGGAGCACCCGTCGAGGTCGGCCACCTTCTTGTGCGGGATGGTCTCGGGCACCAGGAAGAAGACGCCGACGACGCCGGCCCCCGCGAGCGCCGTCTGGAGCCAGAAGATGGATCTCCACGACGAGTACGTGACGATGATGCCGCCGAGCAAGGGCCCCAGCGCCGGGCCGATGAGCGTGCCCGACAGGAACCACCCGATGGCGGTTCCACGCTCGGTTGGGCGATAGATGTCCCTGATCAGCACCTGTCAGTCAGTTTGAGCCATCAGGGGGCAAATCACGGCAAAGGCCTAAAGGACGCTTACCCTATGCACGCAGCTCCGAGGAGGATAAAGGCGGTGCCCTCAAACGCCGAGGCCGCTCGGAACACGAAGAAGCTGGCCAGGTTGGGCGCCAAGGCCGTGGCCAAGCTCAGCATGAAGAACAGCACCGCCGTCGTCAGCAGTATGGGCCGGCGACCGAACACCTGGCTCATGGGACCCCACACGACGGGCGAGAGGCCCATGAAGACCATGTACCCGGCGTTGCTGACGTTGATGATGGAGCCCGTGGTGCGGTACGTGGCCGCCACCTCGGGCGTCGCCGCGAGGACGCTGGTGCTCGACTGCGGCGAGAGGAAGGCGCAGAAGGAGCACACGGCGACGATGACGTGTTTGCGCCGGCGGCTCAGGCGGTCGTACACCTCGTCTCCCGCCTCGTGGTAGGGGTCCTCTTCGTGATCCGGCCGCGGGTGGATGGCGTCGGGGCCGGAGACGTGGGACGCGGACCGGTGGACCTCCACGCCGGCCGCCCGGCGTTCGGCTACGGGCTCGATAATGTCCCCGTCGTCGGCATTGCTGTCTCCCGGAGGCTGCTGCTGGGCCGCGCCGGGGCGCTCTCCTGTTCCCTTTTCCAGGTCCATCGCTGGTACACGACACTCATGGAACCCAGCTCCATCTGCAGAAGCTGGTTCAATTGTCCACGTTTCCGGGCTCCCGAAACGAATCAAGAACAGCGCGGACAGGAATCCAATGTACTACACGGCCTCGGGCAACGACACATCCAGCAGCGGCTTGGAGAAAAGGTAGGGTCACGACGAGGCGGCAACGGCCTCCTTATTAGAGGCCGAATCCATCGCACGGCTCATTCTGGTCCGCCGAATGCAGGACAGACGGCGGGGGTTAGCCGAGGCCGCGGCTCCGCCCTCCGGCAACCGGCCGCCGAATCGAGATGCCACATTGGGCGGCAACCACAGTCGCCTGCTTGGTAGCGGCTGCAGATCCCTGAAGTTGCGAAAATCGGCTACAGGAGCGGAGGCGGCCGGCGCAAAAGGCGTGGGAGCCGAGATTTGTAAGCTACCCTATAGCCGAATTTCCGTCGTTGCCCGTCTCGCGATATGCGTCGCCGTAGCTTTCAATCTCAGACATCTAGTATCTGAGGGTGATATTCGATTCATATACTCCGAGATCATTGCTTGAAAACCCTGCGTGAATATCACAGCTCCGGTGTGAGTCGCAAAACCGAAGCGTTCGGGCCGGAGTCTGCGTCCTGGCGTACCCCCACGATCTCGAATGGCAGTTGCCGAGTCGGCGTAAAGCCGCACCCGGTCGTCGGAAGACCCCCGCCATGCTCCCCGTCTAGACGCCGGTGCGGAGTGCATGACGACCGGTGACTACGTAGAACAAAGGCTGTATTACTTCGTAGTCATCCAGCCGTTTTGCCGCCGAGCCGCCAGCCCAATGGGCAACCCCAACGCCGAACATCACCCCGGCAGTCACCTGCGGCAGTGGGCACGAGAGCTTGAGGATCAACATCAGTCTTCAAGGTATCTAGCAACGCTTCGTCTAGACTCCAGCAATGGTTCCCAGCAAATACAAGTCTGCCCCCCAACGCCAGTCAATGCCCATTGCAAAAACGCCAACACCATGCTTCCAGCCAGTAACAGTTCAACGCAGACTCCTCTTCCAAATAGCCTATGCCGTAGCCTTCCCTGCACGCTGCTCAAGCAGCCAATAGCTTCTGCACCCTCTCCTGTATGACCCTGTCCACCGGTTGCCCGTTTCGCTGCACCACCACGTTCTCCCGCCCGCCAATCGTCACGACGCGCAGCCACTCGGGGGCCACCTCGGCAGCGATCAGCCGCACGCAGGCCATGCTCTCCTCGCGGGACACGGGTACCCGCAGCGAGTCCTTTAGCTTCTCGACGATGCCGGCCATGGTGAAGGCCTGTCGTGGCAGGGAGAGGGGGTTCGACAGGCTGAGCATGGAAATGGTGGCTGCAATGTCGGCCACTCGGTTCAGGGCGGCGCGGCGCTGGAGCTCGGGGCCGGAGGGAGGCAGGGGCCCATCGGCCTTGGCCAACTGCTTCTGCCGCAGACGGTCGAGCAGGCTCATCTTGGTGCCGTCGGGGTTGAGCGGTTGGTTGCTGGTGGCGGCCTGTCGCTTGGACTCCTGCTGCTGCTTCTTGGCGAGCATGTCGCCCTTCAGCTCCGAGAGCACGCGCTGCCCCTTGCTGAGCATAGGGTTCGCCTTGACGGCGGTTCCCATGTCTGTGATGGCTGCCTGGGGCAGCTCCTCGAGAGACAGGCTCTGGAAGGGTACGTCCACATCCGCCATCTCGTCCAGGGCCCGCTCGGCACAGAGCACGCGAAGGTTGTCCTCGAATTGCCTGCAAAGGCGTTCCTCCTGCCACGACGCGCCATCGTATCCCTGGCCCAGCTCGACGCAGACTCTTCCGCGGCCGTAATCTGATATGATGAATGGCGATTCCACGCCCTGCGCAGACGAACGTGTCTGGATGGCGACGCAGCGGCGGATGTCCTCGACGGTGACTTGCCGCTTGCCCCAGGTGCGCGCGATGTTGGGGGCGATGGTGCGGATGTCGATGGGGGCGTTGCTGTTGCTGTGGGCCACCTGGATGGCGACGGTCTTGAGGAAGGCCTTGTTCAGGCGGACCAGCTCGGCAAGGTGAGGTGGCAGCGGGCTCTCGGTGGGTTCATCCGTCTTCTCGCTCGACTTCTTGCCCCGAGCACCGTCGAGCTTGGTCTGAATCGCCTTTCCCTGCGACCGTGCCTTGGCAATGATGGTCGACTCGCTGGGCTTGTGCGTGTTCTCGACCCTCGAGGGCGTCGCCCTAGCAACGGGCTTGCCCTTGGCCTTCAGGCAGGATTTGACGCCGGCGGCCGAAGCTCGAGGCTCGAACTCGGCCCGCTGACAGGCACGTTTCGATGGGGTAGCGGCGACGACGCAGTCCTCCTCGTCACTGCTAGGGGCGAAGGAGACGGTGCGTCCCGTCAGCCTCCGGTCGGTGTCGTCCTCGATGGATGTCGCCTTTCGCTTTCGGGTAGCGGCAGGTTGCACGCTGACGACGGCGCTCTTCTTCACGGACGCGTCGAGGAGGCTGCTGCCCTTGGAGATGCGAGCAAACGTGCTGATGGACTGTTCGGTAGGAGCGTGGGCCGCCGCCTCAGCTTGTCGCTTCCTCGTGGGTCGGGGCATGGCTGCTGCAGCGGCTGCACTTTTCTCAAGCTGCGGCGTAGATTTGGGAAGTCGAAGCTGCGTTCAGAGTTGCACAGCACGAGAAGGCGGTAGCGGAGCCTCGGCTTGATGCGAGGCAGGCGATATGCAGTGAAAAACAACGTTGGTTGAAGAAGCAACGGGTACGCAAACGCAGGCACGGAGGGATGAATGCTGAGGATTGTGGTTGCGAGCCCAGTGCTCCAGGGTGGTCAGAAAAAGCAGTGGGCTGGCCCGGAGGGAACTCGACGCGTCGAGTGACAGCTGGCGGCTGAGACGCGTTTTTTGGTGTGGAGTTGCGACTTGGGACGCGTAAATGGGCGCTTCCCGGCCCGCCACCGCGACGGGCGGTCGACGCACCCCTGCAGCGAGGTCAGTCAGTGTCTTATCCATCTGCAGCTCACGCTTATCCGTGCGCAGAGGCGAGGCGACTGGCGGAGGGCGAGCATCCATGCCTTGGTAAACTCACTGCCGAAGCCCACCGCTTACACGTGGCAATGCGGCCGACGGCACAGGGCGCGCCTCTGGCGTCGGGTGGCAGTCCCTCGATGCCTCCTCGCCTTGGCAGGGCCAATGTTCCTCGCTGCGGCTGTCCACCTACACTTCAGCCGGCGCCCGGTCCAAATCAGCAACGTCCTTGGTCGTTTCTGGGAAATTCGCTGCATCGCTGACATGTCGTCATACACCGCTGCTTGTGCACCGTGTACACGCTCGGGAAGCCGTCCGTTGCTCATTTACCGCTGTCGCACCACGCAACGTCCCACGTATCCCGGGCCGTCGACGAGGATGTGTACGAAGCCATCTACAGCTCTCCTCGTCCGTCACTCACCCCCAGCTGCCAGCGTTGTGTGACGGTGCAACCGCAGAGGCCTGGCCAATCGCCCTTGTCCGTCCTGGACATCCCGTCTTTCAGCTCACACGAACGCACGCATACGATCGGGACGCAGGCAAAGCACTGTTCACAGCAACGCGTCACAGCCGATAGTCCCCGCATCCCCACGATCATGGCCGTGACCATGGCCAGTTTCATTCATCATTAAACACAGCAGCTGCAGGTTCAAGATTTGTGCTCATCATCCGCGGGAGAGGCCAGCGCACGTGACCGTCTTCAAAGCTAATACTCGCAATGACCGCGGAGTGAAGAGAAAAAGAAGCAATTCAGTATTTAGTAATCCCCGATCCAGCGCCCATCGCAAATGAGCCGCGAAACTGCGGCGTTCCCTTTTGTGCATGCTCCCCTTTGTGCAGGCCCTCCCATCTCGTGGGTTGTGTGTATCCCTGCCACTGCCGTAACGCCATGAAGGTGTGCTCGAGTCAAAACAGGAAAAATAGAAATAATACGGTGACCGTCGACCGTCTTGTCTAAGCGCCAGCTGTACAAGAAGAAAAAGGCGAAGAAAAGCTGAAAGGGCCAGTAGCCGGACTTGACGCCGTGAGTCGGCCGCTCAGCGCCGGGAGGGCATCTGCCAGTGGTCGGCCCGGAAGCTGACGGGGCTTGGGGGCGGCGGCGCAGGCACAGTGTAGTCGTTCTCCTGGATGTGGCGGACTGGCGTTGCGGGACGGCGATTGCCGCCCGAGTTGAGGGTTGCGCTGAGGCTCGCGTAGAGGTCGTGCGACGTCATGAGGCGCAGGTTGTTGCGCTGCTGCGACGACATGGCGATGGGAGAGGCGACCTGAGGACTGGGCATCTTGACGGGAGTGTGCTTGTTGCGAAATGGAACTGCAGGATCTGCCAACCGTCATTAGATGATTCTGGTTTATATCATCGGAGAAACCCAAAACTCACCCTCGGCAGAATTCGCAAGCCTGCTTCACAGATAGGCAATGCTGTTCAGGGGAGCTTGCGTAAAACAGTGGGTGCAGAGGAGACTAGCTCCAGTCAATGAATCAGGCTGTGTCGCTGCTGCTGCACTGCCGATGGTGACGGACGTTGGACAATGGCCGGCTCTTTCCGTGATCCACCGGGTCTCCAGTGTTCTTTTTTTATCAACAAGACGCTGGCGATCGAGGCGGCTGGTGCTGGGGCAAGGAACCAAGTGCGAGGCCAAGGTGGAAAGACGGCAGGGAGCTTTGTCCTGATATTTAACGAGAGGCCGAGGCAGCGTCGGAGCACGGAGTGTGGAGAGAGACAAAGCTGGGGGAGAGCAGAGGGAGGAGCGGTGGAATAGCAGGACCGGGCTGCATTTATTAACGGCCAGGTCGGGTGTGCTGTCAGACAATGAATCGCCTCCCCAGGTTGGGGGTGGAGAGAAGAAGGAGAAGGGGGGG
>JALHBU010000177.1:0-13397 GCA_024340005.1 Tolypocladium tropicale | reverse complement strand
CTTTTTTTTTTTTTTGGTATATGAGGCTGTTGTGGTTTCAAGAAAGGGATCGTGCCAAGAGAGGTGCTCTGTTTCGTCAGATGATAAGTACCGCTTTCATCGCCAAACACAAGCATGCAAGCGAAGCTTGAAATAGCCGACAGGACGCTTCCTCACATCACCGCCCTTAGTACGCGCGCAGTGGCTGAAATTACGACGAGAGACCAAAACCTTACCCAACGATGCTATGTCTATGAGTTGTCCTGTATTTTTCACGTTTCGATTTTGCACATGAATTTTGAGCCCTCCCTTGCAGACCGAAGCGAATAGAAGATTACAGTTCACATGATGTTTAGGCAAAAAGTCTTCAGGATGTAAGAAACTAATGCAAAATGGAATGTTTTGCTATGAAAGATCTCGAGGACACTGGGGAAAGGACAACGATAAGGGAATGATTCTAACTCGGTGGTCAAAAGTACAATATGAACATGGATCTGCCGAACAAACTGTGCCTACGCCGGGGATCCCCTTGACATCGGATGGATAATTGCCGCTTAGACTAAATACTAAACTGTAGACTATTGCACTTTACAAAAAAAAGGCAGCATAGGATTGCAACGCTCCTACTGCGCTAACAACCACTGCATTCGCCGTGACGCCCCTCTTCACATACCACACTGCACTGACCCACACAATGGCGACCATTAAGGCGGCAATAGCCTTGTGGACAGGCTGTTTTAGGAGGAGTGGGTTCTGCGACCAAGCGTAGTTGAGTAGCGCTGCCGGGCTCATCAGCATGCCTGTATTTGACACTTGACTTACCCGTAGATATCGTCACATAGTAAGTCAACAAGGAAAGAGGTCACGAACCATTCATGACGAAAAACCCACTCCCTTGGTACCAGCCCGCTTTGGCGCAGGTGTAGGCTAAACTTGGGAGGGCATTGAATTTCGCATTGGATTGCCAATCTTTGGCGGAGATCTAGGATTTACTTTTGTTAACATGCCATTATTCTCCTAATTGAGGTATCAAATGAACGTATCTGATATGCAATAGCGGGGTGCAGGACATACCGTGTGGCCTATAGAGACAAGAAGCCAGCCGACGGCGGTGAGTTGGAGGGATCTGGTCATTTTGACAGTTTTCAACGCAGGTGAGGTATGGGGGACGAGCAATAAGTGCAGATAGGCTTTACAAACGATTCGAGGTGGGGTGCCATTGCTCTCTAAATTAATACGGCCAACATGATTTAAATAGGCAATCAATCTTCGGACAAACCCCGAGTCGCTGCCGGAGCTGAGCATGACTAATCGCGGGGTTCGGCCGATGCCATGGATGTTTAGGAGTGCCTCGGCTCTTTGGATGGCCGCGGCAAGTCATCAAGAATAGGGAGTGAAACACCGGGTTACAGACTCAAAGATGGCAGCAGCCAAATGAGTCTTCCAGTGACAGACATCGTTCCAAAAATGAAACCTTCAGCCGTTGGTGTAAGATTTGTTGGCATGTTGGTTGAGGCCAATGGCGCCAAGGTTGTTCGAGGCGTTGCAGCTGCTGACGATGGATTTCGCTCCATATGGAGAGTATGTATGGTTGCCAGTCTAGCCACCTTCGCCATACCCGACCTTTCGTCACCAAATTTAACGGTCTTTGATTACGTGCATCAACGCATCAACCGCGATTTCTCGCGCAAATCGTGCCCAATTAATTAGCTAGCCTGGGAAGCTCTTTATCATGCCTAGAAACACGACATGATCAGAAGAAATGCTCCAGAAGGCAATAACCGCTGTACAAGCTGGCAGCCCAATTTTACGAGCTGCTCGCAACTACGGAATCCCTCGGACGACCCTTTCAAGCCGGACTCGAGGCTCTATGCCAATGCAGCTTGCAAAGAACCCTTCCAGCGCCTTTCTAGGCAGCAAGAAGGTCATCTTTGCGATTGGTTCATAGCTCAAGATGCCCTAGGCTTCCCCCCAACGCATGAGCAGCTCAAAGCCTTCGCAACGCGTATCTTGGTAGCTGGCCACGACCTTCAGCCTCTCGGCAGAAATTGGATTGAAGGCTTCTTGCGCCGTAACCCAGAGCTCCGTATGCTCAAGGGCAGGTTTACCGAATGCGCTCGTATTAATGGTGCGTCAACAGCCCGAATCACAGATAGGTTCCCGCTACTAAATCTATTGGCGATACAGGCAGTGCACCCACAACGCAGAAGGAGCATGGAGGAAAAAGGCATCTTGGAGGGTATAGGCTGCAACGGGCTTGTATTCGGAAGGGCCGGGAGAACGCAGGCTTTACGGAAATGAATAGCTAGACATTTTGCGACTGATACATTGCTAAGCGGCTTCTATCTGAACTGTGTATTTGGAACAAGGCCAATTTGCTAACAAACAACAACACTTCCCTCTCGTGTATATACGTGGAACCACGCAACTAGCATCCAAGTCAAATCCAGACTTACCATACCTATGGCCTGCTTGGATGTCCATTTCCCAGCGTCACGCCGTGCGCAATGGCTCACTTGCCGTCGGCATTCTCGTAGCAGGGAAAATAACACTCAACGTCCTGCTTGTTTCCGTTCGTCTTCTTGCTGCAGTAAGACGCCGAGTCACCATCATTGGTGGCGGGACCCTTGCCGGTGCCCTTGGAATCGGTATCCCACGCAAACCAGTTAACGTTCTTATCTTTTTCTCCTGGAGCGTACTCGAACTTGATGACTGAACCGAGATTGCCCGTCTTGGACAGCTTCAGATCCTTGGGAAGTCCCTTGATGGTGCAGTCACCAGTTGCCCCTGCAATGTTGCAATCGGAAGCCTTGTGTTCCGAGTCTTGCCAGTCACCCAGTACAATGTTCTTGAAGTCCCTATCGCCATCGCGTTGGAACTTGACGGAGCACTCATAGATGTTCTTGTATACCGTGTTCTGCAGGGCGTACAGGTTGTCCTTGTTCTTGGGGTCGATCGGGGCAGAGATCTTGCCCTCCTTGAGGTCCTTACGGGTCAAGCCAAACTGATAGCCATCACTGCCACAGTTGACGTTGCCACCCGTCTTGATACAAAAGTTCAGCTTGCTCTGATCGGCGCCGGAGAGGTCGAACTCCACGCGGGCATAATCGTCGCGGGCCATTGCACCCGAGCCCTTTCGGCCAGGCCAGTTGCCTTGCCCCTGGTAGAACCTGGCCAGCTGGCGGCCGAGCTCTTCGTTCTCAGGGCCTGGCATGCAGCGAAGGCTGTTGGCAATGCGCCCCTGGGACCCGAACGGCTGTTGCTGGGATGAGGCAGGCGGCCACTCGTCGCACTGATACTTGAGAGCCTCCGCGCCTTGCTTGTCGGCGGGGATCAGCTTCTGGCTGTAGGGGAATGCTTGGCAAACGCTGGTAACACTGTCGTGTGGCTTTTGAGGATGGCGAGCCTGACAACCGGACTCGCGGCGATTCTGGTCGTTGTCTTTGGAGCCGGGGCCCGTGTAGACGATTTTGTCTGCATCTTTGATCTTGTGGGCCGCTGCTTGACAGTTGATGTAGTAACAAGCGTTGTTGCACGCGCCTTCTCCACCCTTGCAGTTGAACTTCAGCACGCCAAAGTCCTTCCCAGCACGGGTCTGGAGACGGTTGGCACGGCCGGGAGCGACGTAGAGATCGCCACCGAAGGGGACACTGGGCTCGTCGACCTGTGCCAGAGCCGTGCTGGCTAGAAGCGCCACAGTCACAAGACCCAACATGGTGCTAAAGATACGAGACTGGAGTGAAAGGATATCGACAGTGAAAGAAGGATGATAATGAAGGCAACGACTCCTGAAGCAAGAGTGTTGAGTCGGACGACGTCTTGGATTCTTTTATACTTGATTATTATCACTTCTAGCACAAATGGACGCCAAACCTTCAAGAGACAATGCCGAATTGTGAGCCCAATACAGTAATAGACCTTACGGACCAAGGTCCGTGGCTCTCAAACAGGCAGACAAGGGCTAGCCAGCCAATGAATATCTCAAGATCACGTTCATTCTAAGCGCAATGATGCCGATAATACGATGCAACGCAACCAGTAATCCTTTCTGATGCTCGATGAGGTCACGTTGGGGTCCAGGGGCATTACATTGTTCGATGTCTCTTGGTACTTCTACCCGCTGTCAGCTTCAAGGGCGGACTAGTAAGACGGAAAGGTCTCCGTGTAAGATTTTTGAGCCTTGGCTCTGCCTGTCGTAGCATGGTTGCTGAACGTTTTCTATTTAAAAGCCAAAAAAGGGGCAGCGTCCACTCCCATTTTCAGAAAATCCTCTGTGAATGGTTATTGCAAAGATATATGACCCATGGATACTAAGCTCATCCACTAGTTGCAATGTACATTTGTCAAATTCGAAGTAGCGTAGTAGTTTCCGCAACAAGACATAAGAGTGCTTGGTTACGAACGCCTACATCGCAGTTCGCAGTAGTGTCAGAAATAGGCGCATACGGCTGTGCAGGTTAAGTTCTCCACGCAAGGACCTTATTTCCGGAAGTGCTGGCTGGCGCATTAGACGCCCGCTCTTGGCCCCCATTAGAGTCCTTGGCTGTCATGCGGGTAAGCTTACAGTACGGGGTTCAGCACGCGGCAGGAGAATCGGCGAACAGTGGTTGGTTGCATGCAGCGCCGATCAAGGCGCCCTTTGGGATCCTGGGCACGTTTCTTACCACCAGACCTGTGCCTTACAGCATGCCACCAACAGCGTCACCCAAACTTGTGCCTATGACGCCTATGACGTGTGCTCTTTCGCGGGCAGCAAGCGGGTGCCTGACCGCTCGGCTGTAGAACTTAACTCGCCCACACATCTCAGCATAGGTATCACGCCAGTCCCACATCTTCAAGCTCTAGCCACTCCAACTCTTCCACATTCTCATTGAGCGCAACAGCCAAGCTTGACCAAGTCACACTCGTGTTAGTTAGCACCACGGTTACCCAGCGAAAATGTCTGGCCCAATCGCCCCGTTTGCGTTATTCGTGCTGTCAGACAGCATCAATACCGAGGTGAGCAGTTTCCGCGGACCGCTATTCTTACACACACATCTGACCTGAGGCAGTACATCAACCAGTTTCTGCATCGCACGGCTGAAGGAAATGATGGGGATTTTTTCCTGACCGTCGTCCACATTCCGGATCCGTCTGACGAATATGCATGCGCTCCTGATCGACGCACTACGGGCGAAGGCGACGACGAACGTAAACTCCCTTCAGATGGCACGCATCCACCCGTGGCGGATTCTTTCACGTCACCATTCCTCGGAAAGTCCTTACAGGAATGTGCCAAGTATCTGCGGGCCACACCAGAAAACAAGGACTGGGATAATGAGTACTTTTGCGTTCTGGGAGAAGAAGATATTGCGGGTGATACCGTGATGCTGGTGCGCAGCTTCGAGAACGGGGCCGTGCACGCCTTTCCGTGCTCCGCAGAGGAATCTGCGAGGAAAATGTTCACAGCGCTTGGAGATAACTTTGAAGAGAAGCTGCAAATGTACAAGGCGATAACAAAGTCGGAAGGCGGCGCAGATCGGAGTGTTGGTGAGCCATACGAGTACAACGATATGTAACTGCAAGAGAAGATAAGTCTCGCGTGAAGTGGCAAGGGGATGGAATTGAAGCGCGTGGTGACCATAACAAGTTTAACCTCGTCTTTGCGCCTTGTGAGGTCGGCGATTTGACTAGCATCCGTAACTCAGGACTTATCATCAAAGTCATAATCAAGCTCTTTCCCTATATTCAGGTACCCGTACTATAAAAAACACATAACCATGAAGATGGGAAGATTGGGCTATTGCGTAAGAGTCTCCACAGCTCCTCTTTCTCTGGAGCGTCACGCTGACTGACATCACAAAGAGTTCCCAGGAGGCAAAGGGTCAAGTTCACTATCTTAGAAGTTCACAAGCTAGAAATATAGTCATGTGCTTTCAAACCCCACAACAAATTTCCTAGTCTAGAATGTAGAGTGCCATGATTATGATATCACCATTAGGGGTCTCGCAAGGAGACAGTTCTTACTCTATCATCTACCACCGAAACCGCTGATTAGAGTGGTGGCGGAACGCTAAGCACTTACAAAAAAAAACCAGTTGAAGCCCTTTCTTGAACGATTTGGGAGTGATAAAAGTTAAAAGAACAGTCCTGGATTCTTAAAAAAAAAAAGAGCATTTGAGAGAAAAAAAAAGGTCGCACGCGGAGTCGAACCGCGGCTGCCAGAATCAGAATCTGGAGTCATGACCGTTAGACCATGCAACCCTCTATATTGAATTCGGCTGATAAATATGTATATGCAGGATAAGACACACTACCGGGGTAACATGGGAGACTCCGGCACTAGGAGCTAGCAAGGGGGTTGGTTGTCCACACTGTCAGATTTGCACCAGCCTGAGCGAACCCGCTGGCACTGGTTTGCACCGCTACCCCACATTTGCACAGCGCC
The DNA here is from genome assembly GCA_024340005.1 of Tolypocladium tropicale. Classification (NCBI taxonomy): domain Eukaryota; kingdom Fungi; phylum Ascomycota; class Sordariomycetes; order Hypocreales; family Ophiocordycipitaceae; genus Tolypocladium; species Tolypocladium tropicale. The sequence continues at coordinate 6,991 of JALHBU010000177.1, read as the reverse complement.
CCTCGACCCCTCCAAAAAGTCGTTTTGATCAACCGACTTTGGAATCTCCTACAACCAGCCTTGCCAGTTCCTCGCCCCTCAGCCGTCTGGCATTGCAGCTCATCGAGCTCTTCCCTACCCACCTGCGTCAGCCAGACAACCGGTCGCACAATATCCCGGGCGCCATGTCCGACCTCGCCGCGCCGCCGGTGCTGTCGACTCCCGACGACCACATCCTCGAAGTGCCTGCCGCTGACTCCATACCAACGTCGACGCTCTCCGACGATGCGCTGAAGACGACCTACGAGATCGCGCGCACGGCCGCCGAGGTCCGCGCCGGCGGGTGGGGGACCGTTGCCCTGCAGTTCCCTGACCACATGCTCGTCGACGCGCCGCGGGTGGTCGAGGCGCTGGGCCGCGAGCTGGCAGATCAAACCCCGGCGAGGAGGTTCCATATCTTGGCTGACACGAGCTATAGCGCCTGCTGCGTTGATGAGGTCGCGGCCGAGCACGCCGACGCCGACGTGGTGGTGCACTACGGACGCACCTGTCTGAGCCCGACGAGTCGCCTGCCCGTGATATACGTCTACACGTCGCACGAGCTGGACCACGAGGCGGTGCTCCACGAGTTCGCCGCCGAGTTTGGCGACAAGGAGGCCAGAGTCGTCGTCATGGCTGACCTGACGTACCAAGACCATGTGAACGGGCTCGTCGAGGAGCTGAAAGCTCTGGGTTACGCAAATGTCGTGGCCACAGAGGTGAAGCGCGATCCCGCCGCCGTCATACCGAACCGGCAGATTTCGGGCCCTGAGAGGGAGCAAGAACTGCTCAAGACGTACTCGCTCTTCCACATCTCCGACCCGCCGCCCTCGCTGCTGCTCGCCCTGCAGTCGCGCTTCGCCTCCCTCCACGTCCTCTCCACTCCTTCCCCCTCCTCCCCGTCCCTCGACAACCCGACCTTCCGCACCGCCGGCCTGCTGCGTCGTCGCTTCGCGCGCGTGCTGTCGCTCGCCTCGGCCGGTGTCGTCGGCATCCTGGTCAACACGCTCTCCGTGTCCAACTATCTGTCGTCCATCGACCTGCTGCGGGAGCGCATCGCGCGCGCGGGCAAGAAGAGCTACACGGTGGTGGTGGGCAAGCTCAACCCGGCCAAGCTGGCCAACTTCCCCGAGGTGGAGGGTTGGGTGGTGGTTGGGTGCTGGGAGAGCGGGCTAATCGAGGAGGACGCCGGATACTGGCGGCCGGTTGTGACGCCTTTTGAGATGGAGGTGGCCCTGATGAACGAGGAGGTCAGGACTTGGGGCGGGGAATGGTGGGGAGGTATCGAGAAGCTGAAGGTCCGGGATCCCTCAGACGAGGCTGGTGCTCAAGAGTCGCCGAATCTGGACGGAGATGCGGTGGAAGACGCTGGGGACGGGGTAGATGGAGACGAGTCGCTGCCGCCGCAGTTTGACCTTCGCACCGGCAAGCTCGTCAGCCACAGCCGACCAATGCAGCTCACCGTCCGGAGCACGACGAACGTGGCCGCAGCCAACGGAGGCGATGCCGGCAGCAGCACCAGCAAAGCGAGCCTGGAGGGCCAGCCCGGCGCGGTTGCCAAGCGGGTCGTTGGCGAGCTGGCGAGCATTAACGGCGTGGCCAGCCCCGGCGCCGAGTATCTGCGGTCGAAGCGGACGTGGCAAGGTCTGGGCAGCGACTTTGACGCCGAGACGAGCACGGTGGTAGAGGAGGGCCGGAGCGGGCTGGCGAGGGGATACCGTGTTGGCGAGGACGACGGCGAGCGGCATTGAACGTGCACATGAACAATTAACGATACCATGTTTCATAACGAGATAGAGGAACAGGTGCTGCTGAGTGATTTCATTTGTGTTCGTTACATTTGGTGATACGAAGTATATACATATAGCGATCACGTAGATTACTAGTCGCGCGCGTCATGAGATATTCGCGGCCGTCGCAAGCGGTCATGCCCGTTGGTGTATAGACAGAGGGGGCGTTTAAAATGGAATGCAAATAAAGAAAAAAAAATCATATCCCGTCGCTCCGATCCAGCCCGTCGTCCTCCTATGTACCGTACCGATCAAGTTTATATTCGTTCCCAGCCCGGTTGCTGCACCCCCTACACGTACACCCTCCGCGAGTGCGAGTGCGGACTCCGGTAGCTGCTGTGGCGCGAGCCGCCCGAGTGGCTGCGGTGCCGGTGGCCGTGGCGGCTGGAGTGGTAGGTGGTGGTGGTGCGGCGGGTGCGGTAGCGGCGGTCCTCGTAGGCACTCAGGTGGTCGCCGTGGCTGAAAGCGACGACGGCGGTGGTGAAGAAGAAGACGATGTTCATAATGGCGAGGGCCCAGCAGGCCTTGAGCATGGCGCAGGGCTTGGCGACCTCCCAGCCGAAGTTGGGAACGCCGGGGACGGTGTTGGTCCACTGGCGGGAGGGGACGGCGTCGTCGGTGCAGTCGGCGTTGGAGATGCCGCGCAGCTCGTAGACGGCGGCGATGAGGGTGCCGAAGATGGCGATGTCGATGAGGGCGACGAAGTGGGCGTTGGCCGAGGAACGGTGATAGGAGAAGAGGGTGAAGATGGACCAGGCGAGGGCGAGGACCGAGGTGATGAAGAGGATGAGGATGGCGTCGGGGGTGAGGGCGTTGGCGTTGACGAAGATGTTGGCGAACCAGGCGAGCATGCCCATGATGGGGATCTGCGCACTCGCATGTCAGCACATGTGTTTCGCACGTCAAGGAGGTGGAGGTGGTGATGGTGGAAGCAGAGGCGGGTGGCCGACTGGGTGTAAGTGGTGGGCGGGGAGCGAGGAACTTACCAAGGTCACGATCTGCGAGATGCGCGTGCACACAAAGACGAGTGCGAAAAGCATGGCGATGGCGGGGCGCGCGCGCAACCGGCGGCGACGGATCGGCTCAAGCGGTTCAGATGTGTGGCTCTCCTCGTGGTGCTGTGCAAAGACACACGGCGCACGATGCTATTGTCGCGCAAAATCGGGGCGCAGAGACAAGAGAGGGGAGAGGTAGGGCGTGCGTGGTGCAGGAATGTAGAGAAGCAGAATGGAAGGGAACGGCCGGCCGCAAGGGACAACGGCTCGCATTATATCATGGGCTGCATGGCCTGCCACCCGACGCCCTACTTCAAGGCTGGGAGCGAGATTGGGAGCAGGGACTGGGGCCCGTTGGGAATATGGGGAGGCTGGTTCGCGGCGGGCTGATGCACGTTTTGCACTAGCAGCGTGGATGACATGCAGCTGTGCTTGGCTGCGTGGCTGCGACGGGGATTACGAGGCTTGGTGCAGCGCAGAGGATGAAGATTCTGGCATCCGCATGTCGCCCGCATCGAATATGTGTCTCTGTGTGCTGCGTGCTGGCTTGGTCCATGCCATGTCCTCCCTATTCCAGACCTGCTGCCGTGATGGGTGTTTGCTTAGGCCGCCCGACCGGTTGGCGGGGTGAGCGATGACGTCGGGCCGCAGCGACGAGCCCAAGCGCCGCAGCGCGCGCAAGCAAGGAACCTGGCGAGCAGCAGGTTCGCATAGGTAGTTCCTCGAGATTCCCCCCTCAGGCTTCGAAACGATACAATTTCCACCACAATCGAGGCACGCTCGCGCTTCGCGACGGCCGCTTCTGCTGGTTAGGTTTGATGGACTTTTGAAGAGGGGGGCTGGGGAGCGGAGCGGGGCCACGGCCCTGGAAGTCGGGAGGCTGGCGGGGAGGACCCGAGACTTTGGCGCCGCCTCGGGGCTGTCTGTGGACACCAGGTACGTACCTGCGAGACGGGGGGACTCGGACGCGCACGTCCAGCTCGCGTATCGACTCCATCAAACAAGGTTAACGCACATGGACGAGTCGAGGACGATCAGGGTGATGCACATGCCGTCCTTTGCCCCAATGCATTGATTCACGGTGTCCACTCTCGCTTCATCGCAGCCCCCCATTCTTACAAGGCGAATGCTTCCGCCAAACCCCCGTTTGTCTATTCTCCTTAGCACGAGCCACGTTGCATCATAAAAGCACCCAAAGTCGCATAGTTCTCCTGGACGAAGTCACTAGCCATATCGACTACGAGACCGAGAAGCGATTGCAGGCGGTTTTGGAAATATTTTCTCGTTCAAGCTGCACTTTGATTGATAACTCATAGGACCGACATGGTCCAAGACGCTGATATTTTGGCGGAGTTGAGTAACAGCGAAATACGCAGCGTATGTAGAGAAAGGCCATGGTTCATAGTTAGTAGGCTGCGGCTGGTCCTGCAGGCAGGTCAGCCTGGGTGGTTTGTAACACTAGGTAGAGGTGCGACTGCTTGAGAATGTCGAATAAAAGCAGCGTATCCATCTAGAGCGATCCTAATGCACGCTCTGAACAATCCCCAATTCTCAGGGCGAAGCGGTATGCTCAGAACAGTCAAGGAGAAAATCTTTAACAACGGCTATCATCGCAAAACAAAAATGTCCTTACGGATTGCGCGATGAGGAAAGAAACATGAATATTCATTGCCTGAGAGCCATAATGGTTAGCTGAAGTCATACAGTCTCAGCGCTATGGAAAGTCTGACGTACTTTCCTTCCTAAAATCCTTCCTTGAGACTTTGCTCCAGGACCTGCGAATTAAAGATGACGTGGATTGTCGGCCCCCTGCAAGCCGTACGCGGGTCAAGCGGGCTTAGCGAGCTTAGCGGGTTGGCGGCGGTCATCCGGCGACGCTTCCCCGCTCATCGCCGCGGACAAATCTGGCGTCTACCATATGCGTACAATACGAGGAATACAGTCCCGTGCAGTTCAACTTTTTTAATTACTATATCTCCTTGTACGGTATTCCCTTCCTGCCTGACCCCGGCAGATCACGGTATGCTACTTTCGTACGCCCTCATGTATGGCATCCTCGCCATCTTTGCAACCGCCCAGCTACCTGCCATGTTTGTTCTCAAGAAGCTCAGCGCCGCAGGCCGTTTCGTGGACAATTTCGATGCCAGCACAGGCAGAGAGCAGTTACTTCTCAAAAGTACCGAGAGCTTCAGAACCTTCAGCTCAGCTGGTCTTCCAGTGTACAAAGCTGGGCAATTCACGCTCAAGGCGCAAGATGCCGCTGTCTGTGCCACTTTTGGCGAGTCTCAATGGTCTGGTACTATTGATGTATCAGACTCGCGGACACTCTTTTTTTGGTTTGCTGATAGTCGCAATGACCCTGAAAATGACCCAATTGTAATTTGGATCAACGGTGGTCCTGGTGCGTCCTCCATGATGGGGCTATTTTCCGAGATTGGCCCTTGCTGGCTAGAAGAAGACAAGAACCAGACGTCTCCAAATATATGGGCCTGGAACAACAAAGCATCTTTACTATTCATCGATCAGCCTGCAGGTACCGGGTTTTCGTCAGTGGCTGAGAATGTTGAAGCGTTGCCACCGCGCTTCGATCTGGACGGCGCCCAGGACTTCCAGGTCTTCCTTAACATTTTCTTCTCAAAAATATTTCCTGCTAGAGCAGCACTGCCTATTCACTTCGCTGCTGAATCCTACGGGGGTCATTTCGCACCGACGTATATGAATCATATCCTAGAATCCCGTCGTTTTGACTCGAGAACGGCCTTTTGGGGCAACATCACGTCACTGATCCTTGTGAATGCACTGATCGATTGGACCTCCGTCAATGTCGGCCAGTATGAGTTACTGTGCTCCGATTTTCGTCGTCGAAACAGTGGGTTTAAAGGTGACATTCTCAACCAGACTGCCTGTGAACAAATTCGTTTGAGCATCCCGGAGTGCGAGAGACTTGGTCGAAGCTGCGATTTAAACTACGATGGATGGGAGTGTATGGCAACTTTTGATTTCTGTCAAAAAGCGATTACGATGCACTACGGTGAACTGATAGCCGCCGGGTTGCGAAGCGATCATGATAGTCAGTTTCACTTTTTCTTCGCCTATTGTGAACGGACTGCGCTAAATCTTTGACTCTAGTTCGCAAACCATGCAAGCCTCGCCCGGACAACCGGGGTTGTATGGAACCAGGGAAGGGTGATATTGAAAAGTATCTCAACCAGCCATACATCAAATCCGCCCTTGGCTTTCAGGAACGTTTTACATTTAAGGACATGAACTTTGAAGTGTATGATGCTTACATGTCAAGTGGTTCTCAGTTCAAACCAACAACCAGAGAGCTTGCAGCCATATTGGACGCTCATATAACACCTGGACTTGGCGATGTCCGTGTCCTCGTCTTGCAAGGCAATGCCGACTTTGCCTGTAACACTCCAGGCAACATGTGGTTATATGATAGGCTCCTTTGGAGTGAGCTCGCCGATTATCGCATGATGCGTTGGAAAGATATGCCAGAGCATATTCCAGCAAACGGATTTTGGAAGGCTACCCGAACCGGACGATTGGCTTTCATAGCGGTGGATGAAGCGGGACATACTGTTCCAGGAGATGTGAGGGAAGGGAGCTACCGAATCTTTCAAAAGTGGGTAGACGAAGGGTGGCATATGTGAGCATTTTAGGCACAGATGTGAGATAAGTTGGCGCGGCTAGTGCGCTCCCCGTAGTACGAGAGTGTACCAGGTGCACAAGTGCTATCGCAACCCATTTCAGGCTTCAATCTGGCTGCTGCATAAAGAAGGAGCCACTTACTCAATCAAAAGCCCACGAAAACATGTACGGGATGATTTGATCACAATAAAGAACTGTTTCACTAATTTTCATCTGTTTTGCAGGTAAGAAGGCGAAGGGCGGCAAGAATGGATGCTGCAGCCCAACACCTCCAAGGCTCAGGCCGAGCGATGCACCAGAGCCGCAGCTCGTGCGGACACTTGAGGCTATTACCGGGCGACCTTGACCCGACTACCCTCGCCCTAGTGGTAGCACGAGCCGGAAGCCAGCTGCTTTTCGTCCAGCCCTGACCGACTCGTGGTGTTTCGACGTGGATGGGCTCTCCGTTCAGATTAATCGATGTTTCCGTTGATTCAGACGTCGCGTTGGAGCGGCCGGCCTTTTTTTTTTTTTTAGCACTGCGCCGTCTCG
>JALHBU010000176.1:0-44169 GCA_024340005.1 Tolypocladium tropicale | reverse complement strand
GGGGGGGGGGGGGGGGGGGGGGGTTCATCTTTGCGGTCCGAAGGTGACCACGCCGTGATGTGGTCCCCCGCAAAGGGAGCCAGGAGCGTATGCCTACGGAGGAAGTGCTCGACGGGTGCCGTACTTGCCATTACGCAACGGCGTCTGCACCGTCGCAGGGCGTGGCTGCCATCAACGTCTTGTTCGTGGCGGAGTTTTCTCGCGGGTTCGTTAGGGAGGAAAGCCTATTGCCGTCTATAGCAAGAGTTTAAATCTCAATTATTTATACCTTCATCTGCGGACCAGCGTTGGGGCCGTATCTCTAACCGTTCTTTAGTCGATGTAGGTACCGTGAGTAGGCCGTACGGCGGCGGTCGCGACGTTACCAGTCCGGTCCGTCCGCCTAGGGTATAAAGTATGTATAGCAGGCGATAGAAAAAGGCGGTTAGCTTACTGCGCGTAGACCAACCGCCGTTTCTATCGCCCCTATCCGCCGCACGCGGCTACGGAAAGTGACCGATACCTAGCCTACCCCGATGCCTACCTAGTGTAAGACTTTGAATACAAGAGCAAACTTGTGTATTGAATTACTGAGAATCTAAACTTGTTGAAGTGAAAGTCGTAGGAGAATTCTACCTAGTCTTTATAGCATCAATGCGCCGAAGGCGCATTGATGCGTTGAGATGAGAAATTGATGCATTGGGATGAGGAGATGGTGCATTGAGATTGGCAATTCCGGCGACGCCGGGAGCCCGGCGTTGCCGTCTGACGGTCGGGCTCGGCCCGACTGTCAGTCCGAGTTAGTTGGTGACACGCTTGTACGGTCGATGCATCGCATCGTGACATAGGGTATTTTTAAGAAGTATACTATTTTAAATAATCTATTAAGAGGTAAGGATCGTCTTAGTATTATTATCCCGGGTAACTTATATAATACCGTACTATTTTATTAAGGGCGAAAGAATATATTAAAAGCTAAGCGTAGCAGTTACTATATTAGTTATAATATACGGGTACTACCTATATATATAACCTTAATATATTAACGAAAAGTTTTCTTAATATTATCTATAGAGAAAATCTACCTAGTATTACTAGAATAAGTAATATATCGAGATTATATAGTAGTATATAGTAGAGGTATTATACGCTTCGAAGAAAATAAAAAGAAACCGATATCCTTACTATAAGACTAAAAGAGTAATAGGTAACTATATAATATAATATATACTTAAGTATATAAAATAACTATAATAGACTATCTAATCCTACGTCTTAAGTATCCCTTTTTATATCTTCTTACTTCTAACTCTCTGTAGTATCCCTCCTGTTTTTCCTTTTTCTCCCTAGTATCGACCTAGGATATACACTAACACCCTAATAAACTATCCCGGTCGCTTTACCATAAACGGCGATCTCGTCCTAATCCTCCGACTCGCGGCGCTAGCTGCCGCCGACAATGACCTTACTTATATAAGCTCTATACGGTATCGGTGCCTTTATTCTCGGCAAATAATAGGTAATATCGGTTCGAAACGATAGCTTTACTATCTACGCTATCTAAAGTGAGGTATTTTGTTGAGGGCGAAAACACACACCAAGGCTAAGCGTAGCGGTTGCTGTGTAAGTCGTGAGACGCATATGCTGCCCACACGAACAAACTCACACAACCTCAACGCACCGACAGAAAATCATCTTCGTCATTGCTCGGAGGGGAATTCCAGCTTCGCTCGGTCATTGAGAGAGTCGAGATCATATAGTAACGAGTGTTCACAGGCGTCATGAGCCTCGAAGAAGTGGGAGGAAAACGAATGTCCTCATTGTCGAACTAAGAAGAAGGCAAGCAACTAGAAAACATGATGCACGGCGAATGTGCATGGAAAACCGATTCTCGACCATCTGATCCTTCCGTTCCCTTTCGCCTTTTTATGTCCATTAGTCTTCCCAGTCCACATTTCTCCCTTGTTGATGTGCCTGACCCTCGATGTCTAGCCTGGGGTCCGTCCCTCCACCCCAACAAAGTAAGCGATTAGTCTCGTTACGCAACGTATAAGTCGGGCGGATAATATACCACGCTCGGGTTGCGGCCTACCGGATATCTACTGGAATGCGACGTTCTTTATCTTGGTGCGCTCGTACGCCTCTTCTTCTTTTAGTACCGCACCCTTATTTTCCTTTGCTAGCACTTCTCTGCTGGCTGCGGCTGCGACTAAGTCCGGCAAAGGACGAGCGCTCCGCTTCTTCAGCACCAGAGGCTTGTCTCCGTACTTAGGGTCGAGGGGAACCATGTATCCCCATACGCCCTCCTTAGCTTCATCTTATAGGAGACTAGGAGAAAAAAGAAGGATGCGGCTGTAGCAGGAGTCGGTAGCAACGAAGGCAGTAACGGCAAAGGCGGAGGCAGTGGTGGTCGTGGCGACGGTAAACGCGGAAGTCGGGTGAGGGAGGGCTTCCCTACACGGTGCCTGTAGCCTAAGTTACACTATTGTAGGTTACGATAGGCGTAAGCGTCTTCTGTATGCGTCTCGTGGATGCATCTCGCGGCTGCGATTTTTCTGCTTGGCATCGTCCCGCCTCGAGTTCTTCGATGTAGTTGTATCTGGTCATTAGCCCCCCCTTGCCTAACACGGGCAGGTGAGTTGCTTAACCACGAGCGAGCTTCGGAAGAAGAGGCCCAATAGCAGATATACTCGCATCGCTTACCTGCGTTGAAGGTCGACGTGCCACGCTCGTAGCAGAGCGACGACGGCCACAACCTCGAACTAGACCTAGCATAAGGCGTAAGAATGAAAAGCGCTATCCCTAAAACTACCGCTTTTACCAAGTCTTGGCTATTTATGGTAAGCATGCCAGCTTCTAATGAAAATGTCGTTTTCCCGTTGTCGACAGATAGCTTTACCATCGACATCGCGTCAAAGATAAGTCGCCCCGATGGCCTCCTCTTCTCTAGTATATTTGGCAGCAGCGAGAGTCCAAAACCCTTATGATGTTCTCGAAAACTTCAAACACTCTTGGGTCACGAAATGCGTGGCGACGAATGTCGGCGTGCCACGCTCGGGGCTGAGCGACGACGGTCACAACCTCGAACTTGATGTCGAACTTCCAGACCGCGTCGTCCATCAGCGACGCAACGAGTCCCATCGCCGCGTATTCGAAGTTCCAGGTTATTACCAAAAACTAGGAATTGTGCTCTCTTACGTTTGAAGCTGAGCTCAGGCCAAAGGGTCTTTCGTTCTCGGCAACTTGTCCCAGGGCCCGCTGCTACCCGACGCTTCCAAAGCCGCCATCAGCCGCTTTGAAGCACCTGACGAGTGAACATCGGTTGGAAATCTTAGCTGAAGCCGCAAATGATCCGCAAATGATGTCCTTTGAGGCTTTCCGGATCATCACGGTCTTCAACAAAGGCCCCGGTATCCATTCACGTGACCTATTCGACGAATTCCCCCAGACCTGACGAGGAGGTTCGCGGTGCCACGGCTGGCCCGCTGTGGATGCTGGGCAAGACAGAGTCACTCAAACTGCGGCGCAACTATAGGGGAACCAATGGACTGTGCCCGCAGAGATGGCAGCTCTGGAAGGCGAGGTTTGGAGCCGTTCGAGACGCCGACGGCCTGGATGACAAGGTTCGACGGGAGGCGGGAGATGCCTACGCTGCCATGGACAAGATTGAAAAGCGCTCGAGTTCATAAAGCGTGTCAAAGCTCGGGAATCTATCAATACGTAACCGCACAGGACAGTGCTTGCTTTCCAATTTCCCTTTTTGCCCTCTTCCCATTGTTTCCTGGTTGGCTCTCAAGACCTCCCGACGATGGCGTGCCGGACATGGCCCAAAACCGCAGCCGCAGAGAAGCGTTTCCAGCCTCTCAGGCTGCAGCCACCTGCCCTTAAGAAAGCCAGTGCCGATGCCGGTTGCTTTATCACGACGGAGTCCGCAACAGGGGTGGCCCCAGGCAGAGCCGCATAGAACCGTGATGTGGCGGGTGAGTCAACGGACGAGGCGTGGCGACGCCGCGAGCAACAGCGGGCCCGTCGGAGATGGAGACGGCACCGCTGTCTGGCTGCCCGAGGCACCGATCCTCCGAGCGCTTCGCTGGAGGCGTCGATCGTGCACGCGCATGGGTATTGCCGTGGTTGGATGAGAGACACTCGTCGAGGCCCCTGCACGAGCAGGCAGCCTCACGTAAAGTCGTAGACCATCAAGCTCTCGCGCCCTTCGGGCGTCTCCTTGAGCACAACCACCATCTCGTCGTCGAAGCCCACCCAGTTTTTCCTATCCTCCGGGTCGACTTGCTTGGCTGCCCCCGGGCTCCTTTCCAGCTGCCCCTCGTCGTCCACGTCATCGCCCTGCTGCCTGGGCCGCACCTCGACGCTGCTCCCGCCGACCCGTCCCTCGAGCTCCCACAGGCGGATCTCGTCGCCCCGCGTGCTGACGCTGACGGCCTTGCCGCGGGGAGTGATCTCCGCGTCCGAGATGCCCGAGGTGTGGCCCCAGAGGCGGATGCCTGGCGAGATGGAGAGTGACGTGGCCGTCGAGGTGCAGAGATGCAGCACGAGCGTGTTGTCGGGTAACGTGGCGAGCAGGTAGGGATGGCTGTAGCACAGTCTGATGGGCCCGCTCTCGCCGGGCTCGAACACGTACCGGGGGGAGCGCGCTCCAGCACGGGTAGGCGTCGACTCGGGGGACGGGGTCGTCGACTTGCGCGTCTGGATCGGGAGCGTGTATGCCACCCTCGAGCTGACGACGTCTGGCTTCGATGTCCCCGAGGGCTTGATGTCCAGGTCCTGGATGCCGATGGCCCAGCCGCCGACGGCGTCAAAGGTGTAGGCGATGGAGGCGACTGCCGAGGCCGCCATCCTGCGTATCGACAAGGCGAGCGGGGCGCGGGTGCTGTGCGACTTGAGCGAGGTGAGTTGACGTGGCGGGGACAGGCGCGTCTCCTCGACGCCGCTCTTTTCGGGCGAAGCCGACGCGTTGTCCGTCGCCGTCTCGTGATGCCGGGGTCCGGTTGCGGGGTGCTCAAACATGAAGAGCGAGATGAAGCCCAGCCTCGTGGCCGTCAGTACGTACGGGTGCCCGTATGCTATCGCCACAAGCTCCCCGAAGTAGCTCTTGGCTTGCCGGTATAGCAGCGTCAGTTTCCCCGGCTTCACGTCCAGTCTCCACACCCCGAATGTCCCGTCTTCGAAGCCGACCGTCATGTCCAGCGTCCCCGAGGCCAGCTGCTGGTCGTCCACCGCCAGACAGGTCGGCTGGATCAAGGCGCCGTCGTCCGTCGCGAGGGTCGCCTGGGCCGTCATCCTTCTCGTCTTGAGGTCCCACGCCCGTAGCCCCGACTCGCCGTCCGCCGTGACGGCCAGGCCGTCGACGACCTTGACCAGCGTCTGCCACTCGGGGGGCGGGCTTCGCTCAACCTCGTGCACGGGGACCTCGTCGACGGCACACCGGCCGCGGGCCCAGTTATGGCGCAGCTTGTACTGCTGCTTCCAGTCCACGTCGTCGGAGATGCCGGCCGGCGTGTCCCCGACGTGGGCCAGCCCGCCGCGACGCCCCCATCCGCCGTCCGCCCACATCGATCTCTGCCCCGAGTAATGCAAGCGGCTGGAGCTGCGGGCGGCGCCGGTCCGGAAGCCGGGGATGCGGTGGGCTCGGGGGAGGATGAAGCGGCGGTAGTAGTGTGGCCGCCAGAGCTGCGAGTCGGCGGTGAGGCGGTGGAAGCGCTTGGAGACGGGGGCGACGGCGAGGAGGGCCTGCTCGTCCATGTAGGCGAGGATGCGCACGAGCAGCTCGTCGGATAGTGCGGAGATGAGGTCGTGCGACGGCGGCGGCGGCGACCAAGGACGGGGCTCGGCGGCAGGGCTGGGCTCGGCGGCGCGGTGGCGCTTCGTCGGCAGACGGCCGTTGTCTACGTCGTCGTTGTCGTTGTCGTTGTCGCCGCCCCCGCCTGGGGACCGACGCCGCTTGGCCGGCATGGCCTCGGAGAGAGCGTGCGGCGGCGCTGCCGCAGACCGGCTCGGCGCTCCTTTGTTGGCCAGCTTGAGGTGCTGGTTAGATCCAGGCTGAGGCTCGGCAGCTCGAGAGGTGGTGGCCCGTAGGCGGGCGCTCTGAGAGAGGAGAACGGCCGGGTGGAGGGTCGACGGCGGAACGTTGAGGGGATGGCAGGCGGAGGCAAGGGAGAGGATGGGAGGGAGACGGTGAAGAATGACGGACGGTGGTGGTGGTGGAGGAGGAGTACGGAGCAGGTGGTGGTGGTTTGGTCGAGGTTGGGCGCATGCGCCTGCATTGCATGGCCTATGACTGAGAATGGAGGGTGACTGACTGACTGACTGCCTGCTTGACGGCTACCTCGGCCGCTAGGTACCTGCTGCCGGGCCTTATTACGGCGGGGACCTTATTACGGCGGGGACCTTACTGTGCTGCAGCAGCTCCAGCCGCCACCCGCTGCAGCTAGGTACCTACAGCGCATCGCCAAGTCCCGGAGCATCTGGCCGACGCTGCGTTGCCTGCAAACCCCCGCCGTGCCGACATATTCTTGTGCTCAGCATCTCCGTCATCACAATTACCACCACCACATCCACCACAACCACCGCCGCCGTCGCCGCCGCTGCCGCTGCTGCTGTCGAGGGCAGTCATTTTGTTTTCCGTCGGCTGCATCCGCGCGCGCCGGCGCTCTCCCGGCCGCTGCGACGGCGCGCTGCGCTGCGTTGCTTTTGCGCCGTGGGCTCCCCAGCCCCAACGAGTCCCGCCGACGCACGCATTGACGGCGCCTTGCTTCTTCCAAGACCCGCGGCGGCCCTTCGCCGCCCAGTAGGAATGTAGCGTCGCGCGCAGCATTGTGCAGGGAGAAACGTGCAGGTCGCCCGCCCGTCCCCACGCACTCCCCGGGCCGAATCGTGGCTCGTCCCGGGCCTTTCCCCATAAGCAAGCAAGCAAGTGGTCCCGCTGCGAGGTTGCGTTCGTCTTGTCTCTTCCACGTCGCCATCTCCGCGCTTGGATGCATATATACAGGCAAAGGGCCGGTCAATCAGTCACTTCTCACATGCCATCCGCTCAGCCCCCCCCTCTTCCGCGGCGCCGTGACCCTGCTCTCCAGCTGGCTTGATGCTGGCCGGGCTGGCCACGCACTTGGCACCGACACCGCCCGGGCTTCTCGCCGTGTTACTCGTCACCTTAGTCCGATTCTTGAGAACAAGTCATCGTAAACCTTTCCGACCCAGCCGTCAGCCGGTCCTCCGCGCGCCACTACGCCCAGCCCGCCGACTGCCCACAGAGCCGCGCCGGCCAGGGCCACTCCGTGGACGCTCGCCCACTTCCGCCGGCGCTGCCGCTTGGTTCGCTTGTCCACGGCGATGCTCTCCTTGCCGAGCCAGCCCTGCGTCGACGGCGCCGCGCCGAGCCACTTGGCCATACCCCAGACCATGTGGCCGCATCCGACGAGGATGAGGCCCGCGTAGGCGATGCCCGACACGAACGGGTGCCGCGCGAAGCCGTGGGCGACGTAAGCGAGGCCGATGTTGGAGCTGTCGCCTTCGACCGCCAGCGGCAGCACGCGGTTTACAAAGGCGTGCGCCGAGTAGAAGACGGCGAACGCGTAGCCCGAAATGGAGATGTAGCTCAGCGGTGGCCACAACCGCACCCTGCCGCCGCCGTCGCCTTTGGACCCTGCCTTTGCATCATTGCTATCCCACAGCAGCCGGCGCAGCGCGTGCACGCCCGGCGCGCCGCCGCCGTATCTCTTCATGTTCTGCCAGCGCCTCAGCAGCCGCAGGGCGACGCCGGACCCCACGTGCGCCAGCACGGGCAGCGCCAGGAGAAGCGGTTCCGCGAGGGACGTCTGGTATATCTCGCGCGTCATGAGGAGGTACGTCTCGGAGCCGGCGACGGAGCGCGTCACGGCGGGTATCAGGGAGACGTTGGCGAGGTGGAGCGAGGTAAAGATGGACATGGCGTAGCTCGAGTAGCGCTGGATGCGCGTCACTGCCACGGCCGTCAGCGCAACTCACGGGCCCACGAGGGTGTCACCCACGGTAGTATATGGCTCCATGGCCGCCGTTGCCGCTCAGACCCGGAGCGCCGGCCGTCGGGGCGCTCTTGATGCTGCTGCCGCCGCCGCCGTCCAGGGCCTCGTCTGGCCCCAACAGGAGCTCTTTGTCGCTATCCAGCGGTGACGGCGTGTCTATGGGCGTCGGGTCAAGCTGCAGTAGTGAGGCCAAGGTCTGCTGGGAGTCCCGGCGGTCCGACCGCTCGGGGACTTCCATCCCGAGGGGATGCTGTGTTGGCGCGGTGGTGAATGGGTGAGAGGCACTCGTGAACCTCGAGAGTGAGGATTCGGAAATGTTGGGCAGAGGCTCCGGGCTGTGACGTTGGCGGCAGGGGTCCCGCCCGCTCGGGTGCGTCAGCGAGAAACTGCCACGAGCCTAGTGGACGGACCCGCTGTAATTGCTGGACCCAGCTGTTGGCAGGTCCCTGGTTCGACTTCCATCCATCACCACCATCCGAGGCACGCCAAACGTCCTCGCAGCACCAACAAAGCCGTTCGCGAAACGCCGGCCGCCCGCAGAACGCAGGAATTCCCAACCGCGCACGCGAGAGATCTCGACCCTGTGCCCAAGATGCCTCCCGTGAGCGCCCTGCACGTTCGCCCCGTCCTGCCGAAGCCACGGTGCTGACCAGTCGCAGAGACATCAGACGCTCCCTCCCCCGCAGACGTCGGCCGCGCGCGAGGCCCAGAAGTCCTTCTACTGCACGCTCTGCTCCAAGGGCTACTCGCGCATGAACGAGTACGAGTCGCACCTCGGCAGCTACGACCACGCCCACAAGCAGCGCCTCAAGGACATGAAGGCCATGGTCCGTGATCCCAATGCCACGGCGCGCGCCCGGAAGGCCGAGGCCAAGGCCGACGGCCTGGTCAGCATCAAGCTCAGCGACAAGGAAAAGGACTCTTCGTCGTCCAAGAAGCCGGGTTTCAAGCGCAGCGGCTTCAAGAGCGCGTTCGGGCCCAAGGAGAGCCAGGCGCCTGTGGAAACGGCGCCCAAGATCGAGGCCCCTCCTCGGCCGGCCTCGACGAAACAGCGGGGAGCAGCAGACGAGAGCGACACCGAGGACGAGGGCTACGAACGATACGACCCTCGGTTTCCTACGGACTAGCGTGGCTCACCACCCGCCACCGGAAACGACTTTCAGAGGGCCCGTGAGCAGCTTTGGTTCACCATATTTTGGAGCGATGAGAGCAAGGGTTTTCGCGCGTTATCATTGGGATTCATTCCAACGCGGGCTGCGTAGTTTACATGTTGTTTGGCTGCTGCATCCATCGGTAGGACTCTATGTGCGACAGGTCCTCCTCGAGCAGCCCCATCATGTTTCGGTTTCCCGAGAACCAGTCCGCTATCTGCGCCACCCGCCCGCTTGCGGGTTGCGGACCGCCGTTGTCTTGGGCGTGCGCCATAGCCTGGTCCTCGGTCGGCATGAAGCCCAGCTGGCTCAGGTACATCTCGAACTCGTCGCCGATGGGAACCATGGTCTGGTCCTCCTGCTGCTGCGACTTGGCCTCGACGTACAGGCTAGCGACGTCGCACATGACCTGGCAGAGACGGTACAACTTCTCGATGGTCTCGGACGTGTCGCGCGATCCATCCAGGGACGCAACGAACTCCTGAAGAACTTTCAAGTCGTCGAGCGACGACGTCTCGATGACGTAGCAAAAAAGTACAAAGAACGGGGCAAAGGGTGTCAAAAGCAAATTCCTGGGGTAGTCGAGGTCAGTACTAGGGAAAGACACGGCTTCCACGGCCGCCTGGAGCGGCGCTCGACTCACCAGTGGACGTAGATGGACCTAAAATAGCTGCCCGACTTGGTCAGCTCGGCGCACTGCTGGTGGACCCTCATGGCCTTGCGGGCGACCTCGAGGCACTCGTCGCAGAAGCGGCTGACGGAGCCCTCGGGCGCGGGTATCACGCGGTAGACGAGGGTGAGGGTGACTTGGAACTGGACCTCGTCGCCCCGCAGGAAGATGTCGACGACATCGGACGAGTTGACGGCGCGGAGGTAGTTGTAGACCTGCTCCCGGCACTCCTCGGCCTCGACCTCGAGCTTGCGGCAGTCCTTGGCCAGCGCCATGGCCCGTTCCACGAGCTCGGCTTGAGGGCTCTTCAGCGCCGCTGGGCTGTACCTGCATGGTCGTCAGTCGCTGGCGGAAGGGGGAAAAGTTCAACAGCAGAAAAGAAAGACCAAGACTTACAGCTCCTCGTATATCCGACTCTGCAGGTAGCTGATTTTGACCCACAACGTTGGGATCGTTGACGATTCGTGGTCCCCAAAGCTGTCGAATTCAAAGACGCGGGGGATATCAATGTCGCACTCGTGAATGACGGGCGAGCGACCCAGCCGAAGGCCCAGCCCTTTATCGAGGGTATACACGTGCCAGAAGAGGATGCGCTTGAGCTTGGAGCTGGCTGGCGAGTCGTGCTTGAGCGTCTCGGACCTGTGGTAGCCACCAGTCTGGCAGAGCTGGGCCGCCATGCAGCTGAGTTGCCAAGCGACCGAGGGCCGCGATACGTCGACAGCGTACAGAGCCTGCAACATGCGCATTCGTCAGCAAGCACCGACCAAGATGGGAGGGACCTGCGGCCTCAAACTTACCCCGAGCAACAGGGCTTGGACGTTCTCGACCTTGGCGGAGAGGAAGAGAGGGGTGTTGGCAAGACTGGTCTCGAGGTTGGCACGACACTGCTGCATGTAGGCGTGGTACTCGTCCCGGGCCGTCATTTCTGTGGCAAGCGAGGCCTGCTCCATGAAGAGGTTGTACAGCATGGCGTTGACGATGATGAAGGTGGCGTCGGAGAAGTCGTCCGTGGCAAAGTACACCATACGGCACAGGCTGGAGAAGTCGGACAGGCCCACGAGGGAGCACATAATGGTGAAGAGGGTTGGCGGCGCGGCTGCAATCCCGTGTTAGTGCCCGGACAACGGACGACGACACCCGGAGGAGGGGCAACTTGCACTTGGCATGCTTGAGCAGGCTGACGACGGCGGCCATGGGCGGCATGGGCAGCTTGCTGATGCCGCCGGGGGGGACGGCCTTTTGCAGCGGGAAGCGAGGCCCGTGGCTGATGGACCTGCGCTTCTGCATCTCGACGAGCTGGCTGAGGTTGGCGAGGGCGGCCTCCATCTTGGGGCTGACCTCGCGCAGCGACGTGCGCTTGACGGCCTTTTCGAGGAACTCGCTGGCAAAGGCCGTGTGCGCCGTCAGGCCCGAGTCGCCGCCAAAGGCCGACTCCTCATCGCTGCTCTCATAGTCGCCGGTGGAGGCGGCGGTGGGTATGCTGCTGCCGGTGGCCGGCGTGTGGACGCTGCGGCCGAACTCGAGGGGCGCGACGGGGGAGGCGAGGTTCTTAAGGAGGGACTCGATGTTGCCTAGGCGGGACTCGATCTGGTCAATCTTTCTCTCGCTGGGAGGCGGCGCGGTTAGCAACGCGATGGTGGGAGGCGGGAGGCCATGCGCGCGGAAGATGGCCGTAGGTACGGCGCCGAGCGGCACGCGGCCGGTAGGTGGGCAAGACAGGGCAAGGCAGGGCAGGGCAAGGTCGGGGTGGTGATAGCAGCGGTGGTTAGAGTCGGTATAGACGAGGTGCGGTGAGGTGAATTAAGGTGAGGTGAGGTGTTATGAGAGAATATGGGTAGCAATGATGACGAGGGGGCGTGGGCGTATGTACAAGAGGCCACCGGCAGGGGAGGGGATGAGGCGTGCATGTGAAAGTTGAGGCAATTGTCATGAGAGGGATATTTAAACAAGGCGAGCCGCAGACGCGAGAGAGACTAACTATTGTGAGGATATGAGGACGCGCTGCCGCGGTTCCTTGGGCCGTTGGCCCGCTCCGGTGGATGTGCAGGAGCGTTTGGCAGTGCGACAGTTGGAGCACGGCCAGTCCTTGTCACAGCGGATCTATTTCCACGAGGAGAGCCGGGCACCGGTCAGCCTTGTGAATGCTGGAGGGGGGAAGGATGCCGAAGGGCCAAGACAGCCGGCCAAGACGGGGCAAAGCGCCGCCCGTTTGGCGCGTTGCTTGGCCGGGCGGCGGCTCGCGACGATGGCGGGCCGTGATGCTCACGGCGACGGCATCGTGGTGTTGGTACGTACCTTGCGCAGCCGGCACTGGTCACACTGGCCGGGATGGAAGAGGTGATGTCAGCGCTGTCTCACACGGGCGGCGGCCGAAGCAGGGTGCGCGCGGCGAAGCACACGAGACGGCCGGCAGGATCATCAAGCTCTGCGCGGCGGGCGCGCGACGGCGAGGCAATGAGGGCCGGCGCGGATGCGGATAGAGGCGGACTTACAGCTCTGCGAGAAGGATCGTCGGCGGCCGCGGGGGCGGCTGCCAGGCCCTGCTGGGGGCTCTGCATGCTGAGCTGCGCTGCGCTGTTCTCTGCTGCCGTGCAAGAGGCGACGCAGCCCTACGAAAGGCACGGCGGGTTTGCACGCGGCAATGCGGGCGGAGGTGCAACTATCTCGGCCTCGTGGCGAACGGCCGCTCTCTACTCGTCCCGCCGCCGCTTTCGGTGGTTGCTGGGCTGGCTGCTGCTGCGAGGCCGGGCCATTAGGTGCCGCGCCGACGTTGCCTTACGTGAGGCAAGGTACAACGGCTACCGCGCGAGCCAAGGTGGTGGGACAGGTACCTTTTGCCTTGCCCGCAACGCCTTTTCTTCGTTGCAGTATTAGACCGGCCGGCCGGGGCGGAGTGGAAAGGTGGGGGTGAGCCAAAACGTTCGCGCGGGGGGCTGCTAACCGAACCTTCCTGCTGCTGCTGCTGCTGCTCTGTGACAGACTGGAGGAGGGTCGTTTGTCTGCCGTGAGTGCGGGAGGCCCTGACCTCGGACAGGATGGACGAGGGGTGCGACAGGCGCGCGATATACGGACGCCGACGGGCTGCGCGGACCCCGAGGAGGATGGGCATGGGGGGAGGGGGCGGAGTTGCCAACCAGCCCCGGCAAGCATGGCTTTGCACGTCGTCTTCCAATGAGTACGGGCGGACGGGGACGACTCACTCGGCCGGCCGATGCCCTCGAAGGGCTTAGCGGCGGCGCCCCGTTCCCACATGTTCCCGCCGGCCGGGGGGGCCATGGACGACACCCACGTCGTCGTCGACTCGCATCTCGCATCGGCCAACCGGTGACTTAGCTAGCCCTGCTAGACGCGCGGGAGGGCCCAGTCAGTTCCGTCCAAGATGCTCCCTTCTTGATAGACTCGGCGAAGCTCCACAAAGGTGCCGCTGACGACGGGAATCAAAAGTCCGCAGGTGCCAAGTACCGACCGCGTGGATGGATGGGGACGCATCGCCTCGATGGGGACGCGCAGCGTACGTACGTACGAGTACGCATGCATGCCCGGATGCCAAGGGTTTGCAATTTTTAATTTTGGACCGATGAGGCGACAGGGAGGCGCCAGGATACCGAAGCAAATCTTGCGGGCTTCCTGGACTCCCCATCCTCATCGGGCGACTTTCCGTCTACACGCACGCTGCCCATATAAATCGCCCGTTGGTCCTCCTCCAGCAGCCGCCGGCGCCGGCACACAAACCGAGGGCGAAAGATAGAGAAGCAGACAAACCGCACCGCCAGCCCCCGGATGCAAATGGAAGCACGCAGAAGCACCGTCCGACCTGCACTCACGAGTCTTAGATGATGGCTGCCGGCGACCTCGCGGCCCCGCCTCCCGCCCCCGACGGCCCGCCCGGGTCCGTCACCGGTGAGGCGCCGAAATCTCGCGAGGATGAATCCTCGAGCTTCAAGTACTTTTTGGTACGTCGCCTCGCGATGCTGCTTGCCAGAGTCGAGGTTGAGGAGGGAAAGAAGAAGAAAGGAGAAGCAAAAGTGTGCTGATCGCCTCCTATCCAGCGCGTCTTCACGTACAACGACGCCAGGGGATGGTTCATGAACGCCATTGCCCTCGTCTGCATGATCGCCTCGGGCACCATACTGCCCCTCATGGACGTCGTCTTTGGCAAGTTCATCAACGTCTTTAACAACTTTGTCACCGGCAAGCTGTCGCCGGACGGCTACATGGATGAAGTCGGCCGATACGCGTAAGTATCTCCGAAACCCATGACCGCTGCGAGAAGCCGCCCGAGTTATCCCTTGCTGACGACAAACTCAACCGCCGCAGCCTCTACTTTGTCTACCTCTTCCTCGCCAAGTTCGCCCTCACCTACGTCTGGACCATGCTCGTCAACATCACGGCCATCCGCACCACCAAGAAGCTGCGCGTCGACTTCGTGCGCCAGACGCTGCGCCAGGAGATATCCTTCTTCGACTCGCCCTCGTCGTCCGTCTCGGGCCAGATCACCACCAACGGCAACCTCGTCAGCAACGGCATCTCGGAGAAGCTCGGCCTCACCATCCAGGCCGTCGCCAGCTTCGTCACCGCCTTCATCGTCGCCTTCGCCGTCCAGTGGAAGCTGACGCTCATCGTCCTCGCCATCGTGCCCCTTAACCTCATCGTCACCGTCATCTGCGTCGTCAAGGACACGGCCCTCGAGTACCGCATGTTTGACATCTACAGCCGCAGCGGCAGCCTCGCCGAGGAGGCCTTCTCCACCATCCGCACCGCCCACGCCTTCTGGGCCTTTCCCAAGCTCGTCGCCCGCTTCGACGCCATCCTCGAGCGCGCCCGCCTCGTCGGCCGCCGCAAGTCGCTGATCTACGCCATCCTGTTCCCCGTCGAGTTCTTCTGCGTCATCGCCGGCTACGCTCTGGCCTTTTGGCAGGGCATGCGCATGTACGCGTCGGGCGAGATCTCTCAGCCGGGCACCATCGTCACCGTCATCTTCGCCGTCCTCGTCGCCGCCCAAGCCCTTACCCAGATCGCGCCCCAGACCATCGCCATCTCCAAGGCCACGGCCGCCGCCCAGGACCTCTTCTCCATCATCGACCGCGAGTCGGCCGTCGATTCGCTGTCGAGCAGCGGCTCGCGCGTTGAGGGCTTCCGAGGCGACATCAAGCTGCGCGGCGTCCGCTTCGCCTACCCGTCCCGGCCCGGCGTGCCTGTGCTGCACGGCCTCGACCTCGACATACCCGCCGACAAAACGACGGCTCTCGTCGGCGCCAGTGGCTCCGGCAAGAGCACCATCTTCGGCATCCTGGAGCGGTGGTACCCCTACTCGGCGGGCTCCGTCACCCTCGACGGGCATCGCCTCGAGGACCTGAACTTGCAGTGGTTGAGGACCAACATCAGGTTGGTGCAGCAGGTAAGCCACCAGCCGCTGTTCATCCTACGTATGCTCCCCATAGCGCTGACCGCGGAAAAAGGAACCGACTCTGTTTAGCGGCAGCATCTTCCAAAACGTCGTCGACGGCCTCACGGGCACCGATCTGGCCGAGCTGCCCGACGCCGACAAGCAGCGCCTCGTCCGCGACGCCTGCAAGGCTGCCTATGCCCACGACTTCATCGAAGAGCTGCCCAAGGTAAGCCTCGCGGTGCTTTATCCATGTTTTCATGCTTAAAACGGCATCGCATTAACATGGCCTTTAGGGCTACGAGACGTACATTGGCGAGCGCGGCGCCTCCCTCTCCGGCGGCCAGAAGCAGCGCATCGTCATCGCTCGCAGCATCATCTCCAACCCGCGCGTCCTGCTCCTCGATGAGGCCACCAGCGCGCTTGACCCCAACGCCGAGAAGATCGTGCAGGCGGCGCTCAACAACGTCGCCCGCGGCCGCACCATGGTCGTTATTGCGCACCGCCTGTCGACTATCCGCGACGCCGACAACATCGTCGTCATGGCGCGCGGCGATACCGTCGAGAGCGGCACCCACGCCGAGCTGCTGGAGCGCGGGGGTGTGTACTCCAGGCTCGTCAAGGCGCAGGACCTCGGCAAGGCGTCGGAGAAGGTGGAGGACACAGACGAGGATGACGACGGCGGTGCCGAGGGTGCGGGCAAGGAGCTCGAGGGCGCGGCGATGGAGGACCTCGATGCTGCCCTGACAAGGGCATCTACCAATGCTACTATTTCCGGGCCCTCGGCCGCCGAGGATGAACGTTACAGCCTGTTCTACGGCCTTTACCTCATCTTGAAGGAGCAGAAGTCGTTGCATTGGCCCCTGTGTATTACCATCTGCTGCTGCATCGTCGGCGGCGGCTCGTACCCTGCCCTGGCCGTCCTGTTCGCCAAGACCATGGAGGCTTTTCAGACCATCGACGTGCCCCGGGCCAACTTCTTCTCGCTCATGTTCTTCGTCATCGCGCTGGCGAACCTCGTGTCGTATGCGATTGCGGGGTGGTTGGCCAACATTCTGGCTCAGGTGAGCGGCCCCCTTAGTTCACCCCTTTTCTTTGGGACATAATGAGGCAAAGGGGGGAACAGAAGGCTAACAGGCAGCAGACCGTCATGAAGTTCTACCGCGGCGAAATCTTCAACAACACCCTCCGCCAGGACATGACCTTCTTCGACCGCCCCGAGAACAACACGGGTGCCCTCGTCTCGCGCCTCGCCGCCGAACCGACGTCCCTGCAGGATCTGCTGTCCTTCAACCTGACGCTCCTCGTCCTCAACTTCGTCAACCTGCTCAGCTCCTCGGTCCTCGCCATCGCCGTCGGCTGGAAGCTGGGCCTTGTGCTGGCGCTGGGCGCGCTACCCGTGCTCGTCGGCGCGGGCTACCTGCGCATCCGCCTCGAGTTCAAGTTCGAGGACGACACGGCGAGCCGTTTCGCCAAGAGCAGCGGCGTCGCCGCCGAGGCCGTCATGGGCATCCGCACCGTGTCGTCGCTCGCGCTCGAGCGCGCCGTCGTGGAGCGCTACGAGGCGCAGCTGCAGGGCGTGGCGGGCGCCGCCGTCGCCTCGCTCGGGTGGAAGATGTTCTTCTACTCCCTCAGCCAGAGCGTCTCGTTCCTGGCCATGGCGCTGGGCTTCTGGTACGGTGGCAAGCTCGTGTCGTCGGGCGAGTACACCAACTCGCAGTTCTACACCGTCTTCATCGCCGTCGTCTTCTCGGGCGAGTCGGCCGCCATGCTGTTCCAGTACACGACCAGCATCACCAAGGCACGCACCGCAATCAACTACATCTTCCGCCTACGGCGCGACCGCGTCATGCACGACGCTGAGCCTCACGGTTGTGATGGTGGCGGCGGCGATATCAGCGGCAGCAACATCGACAACGACAAGGTCAACGACTCATCCGCTGGCGAAGAAAAGGCCCTCGTGAGCGACGAGGCAGCGACGACCAAGGGCACCGAGGTCGTCTGCGAGGCCGTCGAATTCGCCTATCCATTGCGGCCCAAGATCAAGGTGCTCCGCGGCATCGACGCCACAGTCCGCTCTGGCAGGATGGTCGCCCTCGTCGGCGCCTCGGGCTGCGGCAAGTCGACCATGATCGCCCTCCTGCAGCGCTTCTACGACCCCGTCGCGGGCGTCCTGCGCGCCGACGGTCGGGATATCGCCACGCTCGACCGCTGCCGCTACCGCCGCGACATCGCCCTCGTGCAGCAGGAGCCCGTGCTCTACCAGGGCTCCATCCGCGACAACGTGTCCCTCGGCATCGAGCGCGGCGACCCCTCCGAGGCGGACATCGTCGCGGCGTGCCGGTCGGCCAACGTGTGGGACTTTATCGCCTCGCTGCCGCAGGGGCTCGACACGCCCTGCGGCGCCCAGGGCCTCTCCCTGTCCGGGGGCCAGCGGCAGCGCATCGCCATCGCGCGCGCTCTCATCCGCCAGCCGCGGCTGCTGCTGCTCGACGAGGCCACGAGCGCGCTCGACACTGAGTCGGAGAAGGTGGTCAAGGAGGCGCTCGACCGGGCCGCGGCGGGGAGGACCACGGTCGCCGTCGCGCACCGCCTGAGCACGATCCGCGACGCCGACCTCATCGTCGTGTTTGCCAAAGGCAGCATCGTGGATCGCGGCACCCACGACGAGCTGCTGGACAAGCGGGGCCTGTACTACGAGATGGTGCTGGGACAGTCGCTCGACCGGGAGGCTGCTTGATGCCCGTCCCCGAGTCCTTGGCGAGAACAACCCTGTCCACTACGTGGGAAACCTTGCTCTTGGAGACTACAATACCGTCACGTTGACTGAGCCGGAGGATTGTGGAGAGGTGTATAGATATATGTATAGATTTGTTAGAAATAACGTACAATAAAACAGCATCTCCCCTTGTATTGAGCGTTCTTATCCAGAAGTATAGACTTCGCTGCGCTGTAGGGTAGGAAAAGGTAATCCTGTAGAGACATTCCGTAATTCCGCAGCCAATCTTTTTGACAGGCAAAGCATTTCTTGACGTGTTTGTAGATCGTAGACCGCGATTTGCGTCTTAAGCTGGTTCTGCTAGCGATGTGAAAGACCGGAAAGCGAAGCCGTAATACTTCTGACTCGGCCAAGTTGTTGTTTATAGTCTCATTCTTCACTTGAATCGATAAACAATCTCATGGGCGAGCGGCGATGAAGACTTAAACCTGACAATTCTAGAATTGGCATTTTTCATCTATGATTCAAAATATGTCTATGGACGCGACAGCACCAACAATCTATTTGTGCATCACAGCGCGCAGAGCCGCAACGCAGCAAATCTACTGCAGTGTCTTGGCCTCGCCCTCCTTGAGCTTGCCGGCGTCGACGAGCCTCTTCACCTCGCCAGCCCACACGCTCTTGATCTCGTCGGCGACCGTAAGCCCGTTGAGCTTGCCGGCCAGCGCTGCGATCTCGTCGGCGTCAATCTTGCCCTGGACCAGTTCCACGTCGTTGAGGACGGAGTCGATCTGGCTGGCCGAGGCGTCGCCGCCCGTGGCGAAGTAGTTGGCGTCCTTGACGGATCCCTTGAGCACGCGCTTGTTCTTCTTGACGGCGTTCTTGGCCGCCTCCTTGGCCTTCTTGGACGACTCGCGGTCCGCCTTGGCCTTCTCCTCGGCCTCCTTGGCCGCCTTCTCCTCGGCCTCCTTCTTGGCCTGCGCCTCCTCGGCCGCCTTCTTCTCGGCGGCCTCACGGTCGAGGCGCTTCTTGTTCTTGGCGGCGTTGGCCTCCTGGCGGAAGCGCTTGATACGCTCGTCGGCGGCGGAGCAGTCGTCTAGCAGCTTGCGCAGGCGGGCGTTGTCCTCGACCTTCTTCTTCTTGCGGGCGTTGGCGTTCTTGCGCTCGACGTGGCGCTTCTGGTCGCGGTTCTCGTTGTCGTCGGGCACGTCCTCGTCGAGGTACTCAAAGGTGCGCCAGCTGTCGAAGCTGTACCAGAAGTTGTAAAAGTCCTCGACGTGCTCCTTGCTGGCGTTGGCGTCGCCGAACGTCGGGACGGGGTGCGTCTTGGAGAAGCGGGCCTCGGACTTGAAGACCTTGCTCCAGAGCTTGTAGAAGTCGCCCTTCTGCAGCTGCTTCTTGGTCGGCGGCTCGACATCGGCCTCCTCGTCGACCGAGTCGTACTGGCGGCGCTTGGCGGGGTCGAGCAGCACCTCGCTGGCCTTCTGGATGCACTTGAAGAACTGGTCGTCCTCGGAGGCGCCCGCGGCGGCCTTCTTGTCGGGGTGGTGCTTGAGCACCTTCTTGCGGTGAGCCTTCTTGATCTGCTCCTCGGTGGCCTTCCAGCGGTACTTGGTGATGCCGAGGACCTTGTAGTGGTCTTGGGTCTGCAAACTCTGTCAGCGGGTTTCGTCCTGGACCGCGCGGAGGCCGGTCCATGCTTACCTTCCAGTCCTTGGCCTGCAGCTGCAGCATCATGGGGTCCTCGGGCTCGCTGGCGTCGCTCTCGTCGCCATCCTCGATCTTCTTGGCGTTCTCCTGCGCCTGGATACGGTCGTCCTCGGAGAAGGTGCGGTTATGGCGCGAGCGGCGGGCGTGGGCGAGGAAGTGAGGGCCAACGGGCTCAATGCTGCGCTGGGTGGCGCCCGACAGCTTGCCGACGGCCTTGAAGTCCTTTTCGCCGCTCCAGCCCGCGGGCAGGACCGGCAGCGGGATCGTGATTTGCGCAGCCGTAGTCATGGTTGCGTCTGTCTGCGGTGGGCTTACCAGGTGCAATTGAAGGTCAACTTTTTTTTTTCCCTTGAAGAGGATTTCGGTGGGGTCTGGAGTAAGCTCCATGGGTGGGGCCTGGGCAGCCCGGAGGGCGGCTGAACTCGGGCTCCGCAGTGGCTCAAGTTCGACTCTCGAAGTGCATCTCCTAGGTAGGCAACTTTTCTGCCGAAGCAAGCAAATTGCCGTCATCTCTCCCGCAACGACACGGCCCCTCTCGCCATGGCTCTGGTAGCATACAGGAATCTCATGCGCGCCGCGCGTATCGCCTTCAGAGGTACTGATCCCTTTTCCATCGGCTCACCCTTGTGATCTGCGCTCGAGTCCTAACACCTTGCCGAAGGCGATGCCCCCGTCCTCGCGGCGGCGCAGGTCCAGATCCGCCACGAGTTCCGGCAGAAGTCGTCCCTCGAGCCTTCCAGCGCCGAGTTTCAAGCTGCGATCCAGCACGCTGACGAGGTGGCCCGGATCCTGCGCGAGAATGTCGTCCAGGGGAGGAAAGCCGACGGCGCCGAAGACACCTACAGTGAGCAGCCCTGCCTCGGCGCGGCCGCGATTGGCTGGGGTCTGATGTTTGACTGACGATATGTCCCAGAGCTACGCATTCACGAACACACCGAGAGGGGAGACAACGAGAGCATACTCACGGCGGGCTCGGGCGCGTCGATGGGTGGATGTGGCTGCAAATAGACGGGGTCGAATCTTCATTCATGTACAACAGGCTGTAAAATTACTACCGGGACGACGGTACGCCGTCTATGATACCCTCCCACAATGCCATGATATAGAGTCATCAAAATTTCCGCTATCAGGTCCTGAGTCCAGCCCGCAAACGCCATACACCGAGAATGCTGAAAAAGACACGTTCTATTCGCCCGAGAGACTGGCATAGTTTGGCCCATCATCTCCTCCTGGGGGCGCTGCCACGACGGGTGCGCTGGCGATCCTGGGCTGCCCGTCTCGGGGACCGCCATCGACAGCGCCCTGCGGCCGGCCCTGCCCTTGGGCACGAGGAATGCGTGCGTCGCGGAGCATCTGCGACCGCTGCTCCTTGTCCATGGTTCCGATGGCCTTGGGCTGACCCCATCGTATTCGCAACGGGCACCCCGCAATCACGGCGCGGCCCTGGCAGGCGGCGGCCGCTTTCTCCGCCGCCTCGCGGGTCTCGTAGTTGACGAAGGCGCAATGCGACATGTGCGAGCACACCAAGCTCTTGATCTTGCCGTGGGTCTTGAAGAAGTCGCGCAGCTTGTGCTCGGGCAGGTCGTCCTCGACCCCAGTCACGAACAGGGACATGATGTTCTTGTCGTCGGGGGGCAGCCAGTCGCGGGGGCTCGGGGGCAGCTGCGCGGCGCTTGGGAATGCCTGTCGGCCCTTGCCGCCCCTGGTCCTGGCCCCAGCCGCCACGGCGGCGCGGGTGTCTCGTGTTCGGATCGGTCCTGGGCCCCCGAGGCCTGCGCCCGTCGCGGCATTACCTCCCGTGGAGCTGCTCTCCGCGAGCTCCGACTCGTCCACCGTGCGGCCCTTTCGAAAGTACGGCTTGCTGGCGGCCAGGCGCCGCAGCAGCTCGCGAGCCTTGTCGTCGGTCTTTTCGTATTCCTCGGTCCCCGCCTTGCCCTCCTCGATGAGCTTCTCGTTGTTCTGGGCAAAATACTCGCGGTTGATGTCCGACTGGGGCCCCGGCGCCACCATCTTGAGAGCGGCGTCGCGCACGGCGATGGGCAGGCCGAAGGAGAGGTCGAGCATGCAGCTCTGGCAGCAGTTTTTCAGCCGCGCGCACGTCAGGCAGATGTTGGTACGCTTCTTGCGGCCCTGTGCCCCGTTCGGGTTCCACGCGAAGACGGTGAAGGGCCTCGTGCACTGCGGAGACTGTCAGCACGGCTCATCTTGAGAGGACGCTGGGGCTTGGACGCGACGGGACTTACCAATTTGCACTCGGCACCGTAGTCCTCCTTGAGCATCTTGACGTAGGGATTGTCTGGCAGGCAGTTTTCGCACACGGAGGGGAAGTCGGTCGACTCCCATCCTGAGCGGTTCAGGTCCTGCTTGATCTGGGGCGGCATTGTGGGCGGCTGCGCGACGGGGTCGGGGGATGTCGTCGTGGTGAAGGGCGATCGATGAGCTTGCGCGCGGTCCGCTCAGAAATCTACGAATACGACCGCCGCCACCGGCAGCGAGCGAGCGAATGCTGACATAAGAGTACCTTGTGGAATCTTATCGATAGCGATCCGAGTGACTAATCCGGATCTTGGGCCCGTCTTCGCATTCTTGTCCCGCGTTCGCATTCGCGCTTCGTATTCGTATCCGCCAACAGCCTCACCGCCTGCCCTGTTCCGCCACCCCCCTCCCCCGGCTGGTCGTACTCGTAGCGTGCCGAGCCATCTGAGATTGCCACTGGAGCCCTCCCCCCCGGGCCCGTCCACTCAGGGGGCGATGCGCCTAAGCATGTGAGAAAAAAGGGCCCTGAAATTGCATCGCACTTCCAGGCCCGACGACAGAGACATAAAACCTCGCGTTGCCATTGACCACCACACACTCGTCCTGTGCCTCTCGCGACGTCGACACCTCCTCTCCTCCACCGTCTCAACCCGGCTGTCTCTCTGCCCAGCAAGCCCCGCGTTTCCGCTGTCCCGCATAAACCTTCAACATGGTTTCCTCTTCCAAGTCCAACCTCGAGCGCGAGGACCACAGCCGCGACGCCGCCTTCAACAAGGCCATGCATGGCAAGTCGGCCCAGGCCCGCGGTGGCATCGCTGCCATGTTCGCCAAGGGCTCCGACGCCAAGAAGGCTGCCGTCGACGAGTACTTCAAGCACTGGGACAACAAGCCCGCCGAGAACGAGACGCCCGAGCAGCGCGCCGCGCGCACCGCCGAGTACGCGACTCTGACGAGACAGTAAGTACCGCCTTGCACCAGGCCATCGACGGCGTGCGTCCTTGTTGTTGGCGTGCGGCCGCTGACGTGATGCAGCTACTACAACCTCGCGACCGACCTGTACGAGTACGGCTGGGGCCAGTCGTTCCACTTCTGCCGCTTCTCCCACGGCGAGCCCTTCCACCAGGCCATTGCCCGCCACGAGCACTACCTCGCCCATAGCATGGGTATCCAGGAGGGCATGAAGGTCCTCGACGTCGGCTGCGGCGTCGGTGGCCCCGCGCGCGAGATTGCCAAGTTCACCGGCTGCAACATCACGGGCTTCAACAACAACGACTACCAGATTGAGCGTGCCACTCACTACGCGGCCAAGGAGGGCCTGTCGGAGCAGGTCAACTTTGTCAAGGGCGACTTCATGGTGAGCGGAGCACCCGTCGAGCTCGGAGTTATGTGTCGTGCTAACGCCTCGCCAGCAAATGTCGTTCGAGGACAACACCTTCGACGCCGTCTACGCCATCGAGGCCACCGTCCACGCCCCCACCCTCGAGGGCATCTACAGCGAGATCTTCCGTGTCCTCAAGCCCGGCGGTGTCTTTGGCGTCTACGAGTGGCTCATGACGGACCAGTACGACAACGACAACCTGCGCCACCGCGAGATCCGCCTTGGCATCGAGCAGGGCGACGGCATCTCCAACATGTGCAAGGTTCAGGAAGCCCTCGACGCCATGAAGGCGGCCGGCTTCGAGCTGCTGCGCAACGAGGATCTGGCCGCGCGCCCCGACCCCCTGCCGTGGTACTGGCCCCTGTCTGGCGAGCTGCGATACATCCAGTCTGTCGGCGACATCTTCACCATCGTGCGCATGACCTCTTGGGGCCGCACCATCGCGCACAACCTGGCCGGTTTCCTGGAGACGCTGCGGCTGGCCCCTGCTGGCACCAAGAAGACGGCCGACAGCCTGGCGTTGGCGGCCGACTGCCTGGTTGCCGGTGGTCGGGACAACCTCTTCACCCCCATGTATCTCATGGTCGGCCGCAAGCCTTCCGCGTAGGCTGCGTGCGTTCTGGGACGAAGAGAGACCTTCCAACTAGATGCCGCTATTGCTGGAGGACAAAGCGGGCAGAGCGATTGCTGCATCGAACACGGGATATGAGCGAGGATGGTGGCTGGGACCGGGAGTTTATTACGGCCATGTAATACTACAGGATGAAAGAGGTACTTAATTAATTAGACGTTTCTTATGCCCTTGACCCAAGTATCCATGACTCTCGATGTGTGCTTGTGGATGCAGAATGTAGAGTGGCTTGGCTGAACGCCGGGATGCAAAGCAGTTGGGGCACCCGGCGGGTGACTCAAGGCTCGCCGGCGAGGCATTCTGCGGAGGCCTCAGCCACGCCATGGCCCGCTTATAAGGTAAGACGACGCAATGATGACTATTAATTACAGTGATTGGGAAGACATAGATTCTATCTACTCTTGCTGTCAATTTTTTCATCGTGCATTATCCAGGGAGGGCGTTGCAAGCGACGGCGACGTGCCGGCCAACTGCCGACTTACACTGCATGGATATTCATGTTGCAGTCAGGCACTCAACAGGATAGCCACCATTCTGTCAACAAAGAAGAGAGCCATCAGCATGGCTGACGACGCGGAGCTGTCTGAGGATGATCTCGCTCAGCTCTCTCTGTTTCGTGATGAGGAGACAGATGCCCTTGTCTCCGCAGGCCACCTGTCCGAGGCGCACCGATGGGACTCGCCTTTGGATGGAACCATCACTCTCGAATATGACGAGATGACTCTCCACATCACTCCCGGACCTCTTTATCCTCTGGCATCTCCAACTTGGGAGATTGTCAACCGCACGATGCCCATCGACCCCGTTGACGGCCTGCGCCGGCGACTGCGGCAGCTTGTTGCCGAGGCGGCGGAGAACAACAGCCTGGAGAAACTACGAGCCTGGATTCACGCTTGTGACGGGACGTTCTTAGACTATGTTCAAGTCGTGGCCCTCATGGCGGAGGAGTCGTGCCGGACCCTCAATGACTTCCGCGCCGAGCGGACCCGAAAGACTCCCATCAAGCGAGACGACCCGTGCCGCCCCAGTTTGACCTTCACGTTGAAAGATGCAGTCGACATACAGAGCCTCTCTTCCAGCGAGCTGGCATACCGTTACATCGGCAAGACGCCTCAGGAGATCGCGGCCATGGTTCCGTCCGGATACCGCGTTCAGCATGTTGAGGAAGTCCTCCGCAAAGATCTTGCTGGCAAGTTCGACCTCTGCCATGCCCGCCTGCGCAACACGCTCTCCCAGCTCCCCTTGCGCACCTTGCGTCGGTTTGCGCCACCGGCCATGTGCAGCAGCACACGCGTCGCAGACTACGTGGACCACATCTCCAAGCCGCGGCTGACCTTCCACGGCACGCAGCGACGGTACGTGCCCAACATCGTGCGGCACGGCTTCCTGCGCCCGGGCACGAAGGATCCGTCCTCGGGCACGAAGCATGCTGTGCGCTGCGGCGCGACGTATGGACGGGGCATCTATAGCTCCCCGGATCCCTCCTTTAGCCTTGCGTACTCCGACTGGTGGTGCACCGCGACGCAGCCGGACGAGTACTTCGGCCTCAAGATGATCGTGTGCGCAACGCTCATGGGCCGTTCGCGTGTCATGTACCGCGAGGATAACTGGCGTACACAGGAGGAAGCGTACGAAGGCGCCGACTCGCATGTTGGGAACGATGAACTCGAGTATATTGTCTTCAACACGGATCAGATCCTCCCCATCTATGTTGTTCACTTGGATTGGGGCGACGACAATGCCGACTTCTTCGTGGATATCCCTGCCGACCCGAGCCAGTGGAGTCGTCGGCGCTCAGCGAAGCATCGCAGGTCCGACAACAACGAGGTCCAGTATGCCGGCGACAGACAGCGCGCCAAGGCGGCCGCCTTTGCGAAAGCCGCAAAGTACTTCCCGTACGGCTACGGTCCCGCTACGGGCACTAAGTTTGAGGTGCTGGAGGTCGGCGAGGTGTCGGAGGATGACGAGGACTACGGCGAGTACCAGGAGCTACGGGGTCAGCGCAACCATGACACCGACGCGAACGGGTTCTGGAGCTGGCGGAAGATGGGCGAGCTGGAGGATCAGGGAGGCGCGGATGTGGCGTCGGCAGACGAGTACCGCGCACAGAGGCGAGGGTTTGGGCCGGCGTGGGATGATATTGCACTGCCGGGGGTGAACGAACCGTCAACGCAGGATGTCGAAGATGAAGGATACGAGTTTCACTTGGGCACGTTGATGGGGACCTTGGGAGAAGTGTGAGGACACTGGCTCGTGCGGCACATGAGATTGCCGCTTTGATAATGCGATACCCTAAAGCCTTTATTCCTATCATAAATTAGCGAAGTTGGCTTCTTGAATCTGACTTTTGACATCGCAATGCGCTACGAGATACAGCCGTGTACCCAATTGCTTTGTCGTCAGGCTGGAGTTGGAGGCCACCTGACTGGTCCCAACATGAAGGCAATGAGTGACTGGGCCTCAACTGCTTGCCGTCCTCGGACCCAAATCTACCTATGAAACGATGAGATCATATCAGATATATGTTGAGGGACTTTCCCAAAACTCAAGCTTATTTCTCGCTGATAAAAAACCTTGAAGGCGCGTTCATACTTCAGTCAATAACATGTACTCTTGCTATGGGCTTCAGCCAACACCCTTCCTCCTCCGGCTGCTCCGCCAAACGCATCATGAGTTCCACACCCTTATCTGCAAATCCATGGTGCAAGAGCCCATTTTCGACCGCCAAGGAAGCGTACTGGATGGTCTTGAAGTGATTTCCTTCGCTGCAGGCTGCCAGAGCCGCTGCCTGATGCGCATCGGCCACGTGAGCGTAGAGGCGCTCCTGTTCGTACAGGCTGGTGAGCGCCTGTGCAGCGTCCAAAGACATCGTTCCTGCTTCTTCGAGACTTTCTAGCCGACGAAGGCGGGCGTCGGACGCGTTGGTGAGGCTCGGGTGCATGCTGCACAGGCTGCAGGAGCAGTCGAACCCCCAACTCGACTTGAGAAGATCAAGTCGCTTTTGTCGTTGCGCAAGAGGATCAGTGTAGGTAATTGTGATCTCCGTACCGGGGGTGATGGTTGTCACCGCGTGCACGTACTGCACGAGGGTGTCCGGATTCATGAAGTAGGCGGCATTCGGCCGGCAGTCGTGGTTGAGGCGCTGCTCCGGGTTAGGACCATGAGGCCTCCTTTCGTTCAGCTCGATGCCCGGAAGTAGGAACAACACTTACAGCAATCTCGGGAAAGACAGCATAGGTCTCCATTTCTTCGTTCATCTCGACGCCAAAGGCGTTGGTATTGACTCGATCGCCGACAGCATCTTTCCCCTCCCAACCGTGCAGCTCCCAAAACTGCTTGTTGGCCTTGGTGGGCAGCGCCTTGACTGCCGTTTCCTGGAGCCCCTGCCACTCTTCGTCGGACAAGAGGTCGAAGGCTTCCTCGTCCAGCAGTAAGATGGGGGTATGTGCGAATATCCGGTCCCCAGGGTACAGCGTCTTGTTCGCGATCAGGCCGCGCCCACGACCGGGGAGCTCCCTCTCCTCGAATGGCGGCGACGGATCCGAGTTGATGCTTGAGTAGATGCCCGTTTTGGTAAAAGCCGGTAGTTGCGCAAGGTACTCGGCGCGCTCAGGAGTGGTCAGGACGGATATGCCCCGACCATCGGCAAAGTCGTGTGATGAGTACACGCACCACAACTCGGTCGTATCGTCATAGGTAAAGGGGACACATTCGCCCTCGGTCTTCCACGGTGAGGGTTGGGGTTTATTTTTAGCTGGTGAAACGAGGCGGGCTTGAGTAAAGCCATCTCGAGCCTCTAGGCTGGGTCTTCGTAAAGGCGAAGCAGAGCATACATCCCTGGAATTGATGTGTCGCTGGCTCGCCGAGGCCAGGGCCGACAGAAGTACAAAACCGGAAAAAATTAACAGAACCATCTTAAATCAAGCGCTTGAATTTTGTCGGAGCAAAGACATTGGAGATAGCTATTAGAGTCCAATCGCGCTATATATGTAGCAGCGCACGGATCCATCCAGCGACAGAGCGTTTGATGTCTGTGCCTTGGAGACGCATCCGGTTCCTGAAATGTTTGAGCGCCCGGCCCTACGCCCCGTAGTTTCAAGTTCAGCCACAATGCCTTGCGACATCCCGCCTATACTGGTAGAAAGCTTGAAACGCCTAGCACGGTGTTGGCAACCGTCTATTTAAGAAAGTGTCATCTCATTCATATCTGTAACTGTAACTTCGTTTTCCGGAAATATCAACAATGGCTGATGCAATTGTCGTCCAGACCGCGCAGGCCGCGGGCATGAGCGCTCTGTCCAACATCATTGCGCAGTACTTTGCCGCTTATCAGACCCGAGTATGACTCCTGACCAACCTATGCAGCTCTGCCCGTGCACTAATGATCTAAAAAAAACAGACCCCATTCTCGCTTGAAATTGGCGCATTGGCGCGATACGTCCTGTATGGCGTCCTGAACACGCCACTGAATTGTCTTTGGCAGGAGTATCTTGAGCGTAAATTTCCCGCTCAAAGCGAGGACCAACCGGTGAAGGGCAATAAACAGCGCGGCCGGAAAACGAAAGAATGGAGGAACCTGGCCATCAAGTTCGGCCTTGATCAAAGCGTTGGCGCAGCCGGAAACATCCTGTTCTTCATCATTGTCCAGGGTCTGTTGAACGGGACGCCAAGTTCGGGTATCCGGCAGGCAATTATTGAGGTAGGCGCCGTGCCAGACGTTCGTTGTCGAGGCTCTCACTGACCTTTGCACATCAGGACTCTTTCAGCATTTATCTGAGCGGGCTCATGATTTGGCCGCTAGTTTCTTTCATCAGCTTTGCCCTGCTGCCGGTTGAGAGAAGAGTCATCTTTGGGTGTGCCGCCGGGGTTGCCTGGGGGGTGTACTTGAGCCTTGTCACCATGGGAGGTGACGTAGAGAAAATGAATAGTGCTTAGCTGATACTGCCTCGCCACTTTCTATTGCACGACATTGTCTAAGGAACAGGCACCGGCAGGAGCCCGACCTCAATGCTGCGAGGACAAGGCAAGCAAGACAGCATTGGCGTAGCTGTGTTTGAGATGTACGGCTAGTTCGGTGGATTAAACAGTATCTCAATTAATTGTATCGAAGACAAGGTTTGAGATGCCAGGAAAAGCTGCAACATGTAAGAAAACGGAGATTTGGCGAACGCGGCCAATCTCCTTATCCATTCTCGTTGAGTGAAAGGTGGTTGGGACATTCGCAAACATTTTGCAAAGCCGTTGGTCTGGACGTGTCTCAGGAACAACTACCAATGTCCTTAGTCTTCATGCCTATCTTGTGAGTTTCTCAATGCGAAAAAACTTCACTTTCGTTTCCAAATATTGAACAAACGAGTTGCAACGTCGACGAGGAATTGACACTCAACAGCAGGTTCTAGGACATCGTAGAAGTTCTGCAAGGCATAATGCTAGCAGTAAAACTTGCACCACCCTCTAAAAGGAGTGTCTTGATCTACACAACCAGTCTTTGTCCATAAATGTCTTTGTCCATATGTCAGCACGATCTTTCGGGCAATATGGAACTTCAACGATAAAACAAAGGACAAGTGCTGTGCTTGAGTATACTCATCGCCCTCCTTTGCAGACAATTGGAAACTGAACCATGTAGGTATATATATTGATAGGCATTCATATGAGGTTGTGGACAAGTTCTATAGCCCGAGCAACGAGCAGCAAGGCAGGTTTTCAGTTATTGTGGAAGTCGTTCCACCTCCAAAGACGCCAGAATAAACATAGCCTCCCCAAGCAAGCTGTTTGGTAGAATTGGCTGCTTTGTGTAATACTCATAAGTGGCCGTCGAGTTAAGGCTGCAAACAGACACTGTCCGGTCGTAACCGATCGTACCGTTGTCATAATGCTGGACAAAATTCTTAGTGGTATAGTCATACGCTCGGACGGCAGCTTCTTTGATGCTCGTCAAGGTCGAAGGTAGAACACCAATCCTGAGTCCCTTGAGGAAGGAGAATATAAACAGCGCGGTGCTCGAGCTCTCCAGGTAGTTCCCAGGACGGCCACCCAGAGTTGTTAGTTGCCACCAAGCGCCAGTTTCAGGGTCAGCGTACTTGACGAGCTTGGTCGAAATATCAGTTGTAGTGTCCCGAATGTGGCTGCAAATCGGCCGATTTCCGCTCTGACTGCTCGTGCAGTCCAAAGCCTCATACATTTGTACCATGCCGGCGAGGTACCACCCCAGTGAGCGACCCCAAACAAACGGACTTCCACCCGTTTCTTTGTTGGCCCACACTGCCGATTTTGTCCAGTCGTATCCGTGAACCAGAAGAGGGTTATCGGTGGGCTTGCAGTGCGACTGCAAGAGTGTGATCTGCAGGTCCATGTCGGTCTCATTTGGCCGTGGGTGGTCGGCCCAGAAAGGCATGAGGGAAAACATGCCGTCCAAATAGCTCCAGTTTGGGTAGACGTAGAACCAGATACCTCCATCCGGGTTGCGCTTTTGCAAGGGCAACGACGCATTGATTGCATCGTATGTGGAGGCAGCGTCTGCGGAGATAAATATGCCGGCTTTGGATGCCCGGTCTATGCTGGAGCCCAGCGAGAAGCGGTCCAAGGGTCGCAACGCAAAGTCGGAAGCGTTTCTCAAGGGCTTCGATGCCGTATCGAGGACCGCAGCGATGTACTTTTCATCGCTGGCTCTAGCATCGCTCTTGGGGTACAGGGCGATGGTGTCGAGCATGGCCTGCGCCAAGGCCCCGCCCTCCAGGTAGACAGAGGCGGCGCCGGAAGATATCACGCCCTGTTGCCGTTCCTTGATGCTGTCGATCATCATCCGCGAGTAAGGTGCCTTAGAGGATGTCGCCGTGCCGATGGTGCCGGCGGCCAGAGCCACATAGAGTGGCAACGAACGCATGACTGAGACGGTGAACTCGCGGTTCTGAAGCTTTCGGAAGGGACTTCGCAATTGGCGCAGAGTGGGTTTGATCGGTCGAATTGGTCTTTAAACTCGTACCTGTATGCACCGACAAAGCACTGGGTAGTTATATTATGTTCAGCGGCGGTTATGCTACGCTGTGGCTGAGACCCCCATGTCGAGACCTTACTCGTACTTCGTACCAAGAGCAGCTTTCTGGCCCCATGTTCGGTATACGAGGATGCCTTGGTCTCGTTCGATGTGCTGCTGGACACAGCCAATCGCATGACGGAGCAACTGAAACACGTTGAATTAGCTTTGAGATCCTGTGCGTTCCCAGACAAGGTTTGTGGCGTCAACGGCCGCTAATACTCTAATCTCAATCCGTCATATGCACAGCAACTATAAAGGCGAGAGCTAACAAAAATGCCTCGACAGGTCTCCATTCTTGGCACGACTTTCTCACCCCACCTGGTTGAATCTCAGCAGCAACTTCCAGTCCAGCCCGAATCTACAGGCCTACTGCAAGGCTGCAGCCGTGCTGTCTCTAAGCTGGGATGGGAACACCGGGGGAAAGGAACCCTACGGTAAACATTGGCATCATGCCGGCCTGATTGTCTTGGAATCTCGGGCCACATCAGACACTCCTTCAGTCCGTCATGGACAGCCGGAAGGCTTGTCCGGATCAATAAAGTTCCTATCAGCCTTAAACAACTAATCCGTCGATACTATATTTGATGAATGATTGCTAGTATTACTAACAGGATGCCTAAGTCTTAAGAACGTAGATCCACACCTCGATACCTCTAGCTCGCGAAGCTTCGCCAAATTTGATTCAGATCGAGTTTGGCAGCAATGCAACCACCCAAATTTTCAAATCTAAGAGCGCTCATCTTGTGTTTCCATCAGCCTGGACGGCAGGAGAGCTGTACTGATAACACAACCTAGGGTCACGCCTCCAGCTAGATATAGCACACTATTGATGTCTCCATTGCCCTGACCTCCATCGGCTCTTCCGTAGAGATATTGCGCAATGAGTGGGCTTACAATCCCAAAAAGACGGCCCCAGAAGCTGGCCACACCGCATGCCGTGCCACGGACAGGAGCGGGGAACGCTTCTGGCGTCCATCCATAGAGCACCGCATTGAACATTGATTGGAAAAAGTACTGCACCGTGAAGAGGCCTTCGTTCTTGGCAACTGTGTCGACTGTGGACAAGAGAAATATTGATGTGCCCATTAGTCCCGACGAAAGAGTCATCGTCCACTTTCGCCCAATGGCTGGGATCCGGCAAGCCCAAGCTCCCAGCATGACGCCCAGAATACCAGGAGCATAGGTGTAGATATATGCGGCATACGTAAATTTGAGGCTGACGGAGGCAGCGCCATTTTTCAGCGCCAAAATTCGCGGTAGATAGAATCCTGACGAAAGGGTAAGTACGTATTAGTACCCAGGTGAAAGGATATGCACGAAAGCAGCGACATACCGGCAACGGTGAAACCCCAAAAGTCCATCGCGTACGTCAACCATGTCAAGACGGTCAGTCGAGTCATTTGAAAGCCGTCAAAAAGCATCCGGAGTCGATTGAACTCGGCTTCGGGTTTGCTGCCGACACGCGCGTATGGCTCGGATGCGCCTTCGTGAAGCATCAACTGACAGCTCAAGTCGCTCCCGCTCGACTCATGATCTTTTTCCAGCGCTTCGAATACCTCGATGGAAAGGTGGCACTCTCTCCCGTTGACAATGGCCATGTGCTGGACGGTTCTTATCGCTCTGACATCCTGCCCCTTGTAAATGCAATACTTGGGTGTTTCTCGGAACGTAAAGACAAAAAATCGCACAAAGAACACGGAAAGAGATATAGCGCCTAGCGTGTACAAAAGATATCGCCAGCCCATGTTGCTCGATCGTGAGCAGCAGGCAACTCCTGCCGCCACATCTTTACACGAAGGAAGTGGGTTGCTTTCCGAAAAGTTGGGCGAGCATGAGTAAACAGGAATGAATCCGAAAGCGACAGCGCTGCAGACGACCACGCCAAGAGGCTGGAATATGGATAAAAGCACCAACAGAAATCTGCTGTCCTAAAACAGGTGTCAATGGTATGCATGCCCGTGAGTGTAAGCGGAAAGCACCCACAGACGGAACGAACTCCAGGAAGATGGCGCTATCGACCGGGATGTTGCCTCCGACGCCGAAGCCTACGAAGGCTGTGAGGGCGAGAAACGTCGGGTAACTGTCAGATGCCCCGAGACAAAGGCCAAAGATGGAAGAGAATAGACAGGTCAGGTTAAAAGCCCATCGACGGCCTGTGGCAATGCTGGTCAGCGCAGCATAAACAACACGATTTCGAGTGTTGTCTTACCCACGATGTCAGACATGAAGCCCCAGAAGAAGGCCCCAGCAGTGAGGCCAGCATTGAAGCTCGTCGAGATGTTTCCAGACTGACTGTTCGAAAAGCCCAATCTTGTTGCAGCGGACTCAGGACCAGACCGAACGCCTGCGCCCACAGCAGATCGAGGAAATATCCGAATCCACACAAAAACCAAATGTACCACTGGTATTTGCCCATCCCTTGCTTGTCGATTTCTCGATTGACCAAGACGCACTTCTTCTGAAACAGCGTCAATCCACCCAGGCCTGAGAGATCGACATGCTGCGAGATGGACTCCACCAAATCTGGGTTTTGCGGGTGGTCGCTGGGCGACAGATCCCGAGCGGACTCCATGGCTTCACTTGGCAGCGCGCTTCAGAACAAGCATTAGGTGAGCGTATGGATGAGCCGAAAGAGTTGTCAAGACTGAATTCCGGACATTCCTTCAATGCCAACTGTAGCTCAAACAGAGATGTACAAACCAGTGCTTGTGCCGAACAAATGTACTCCGTATACTTGCTCGTGGTCTCCTTGAGCCGGATGCGGCGACTGACTATCTGTTAGAACGCCGTGCAACAGAACACAGCTGGGAATCGCTAATGGATTTCATAGGGCCGGATGCGGCAGCCGTCTCAGGGCCACGCGCACATTCGCCAGACCAACAGAATTGGTAGAGACAGTAAGGGGGGCCGAGACATGATTCATCACACCACGCGGGCCGCTTTGTTGCCTCCACAGCCAAGCCAAGGCAGACGGTCCTCTTTCGTCTCATTGCATGCCGGTGTGGCCCATGATGCTGCCATGCCTGCATAGACGCACTGCGGATGCGCGCCGAGCGAAATCGTAGACGTCATGGAAAACGCCCTAGCAATGATACTGCGGCTACAACAAGTTTCAATTGCCGCGATCAGCGCATAGAACGATCGATGGCTTGCATGTATTAATTCTTCATCGCTATTTCCCGGTGGCAACAAGGGAAATTTGCAGA
Source organism: Tolypocladium tropicale (assembly GCA_024340005.1). Lineage (NCBI taxonomy): Eukaryota > Fungi > Ascomycota > Sordariomycetes > Hypocreales > Ophiocordycipitaceae > Tolypocladium > Tolypocladium tropicale. The sequence goes on along the minus strand of JALHBU010000176.1, from coordinate 10,026 downwards.
TGTTAATTCCTGGCCGCCATCCAAGAAGCAGAGCGGCTCCTTTAGACTACATGTACTCCGTACTCCGTAGCGCGGAGTATTATTCAATGGAAAGCTATCCCTGCGCATTGCCGACATGGATATTCTCTATAATCCAACGCCACATTCTGATCACACTGAGTTTATCCAGCGGCTGCACTCGGCACATAGCCTCTGAAACTTCCTGGGCCCGGGCGACGGCGAACAGCGGGCTCCTTGCCTCGCCGCCAAAATTGTCTTGGCTGAATGTATGCTTCCATAGGGCCAGCAAACGCAGCGATGGATGATGCCCAGGCACATTTTCCAGCTGCTTTACCCATGCTGCTGGAGGGATAATGGTAAAAGGATTGCCCACGGTGTCTTCAGATGTCCATCTAAGCATGTCTTGCCAAGTTGTCGAACGATGAGGGTTCAAGACGTGATATACTGGGGTTGCTGCCTGAGCCAACATCTGAGGTGCCGTAACGCCATCGTTCTGCCGCAGCGATATGTCCAAGACTGCTTGCGCAGCCAGGTGCACTGGCATCCAGTCGATGACTTCGTGTGGCAGGTCTGGTAAGCATCCAATGAGACCTGCAGTCGACAGCATGAGGGGGTATGCTTCGCTGGTGTTCCAAGCTCCGAACTCGTCTCCACACAGCTGACCAACGCGAATGATTGAGACGGCTAAATGCGGCACCCTTGAGCTCGCCATCTGATCGTTAGCATCTGAACAGATTCTTTCCGCAACCCATTTGGACCTGGAGTAGCCCAGTGGCGAGGCATCCGTCGCATCTGTCGATGCGTACTCTGAAACGACTGTGGACGTCGACGAGCTCACTGCCGCGGTGGAGCTCACGAAAATGAATCGCGCACAACTCTCAATCGCCAATTCTATCAAGTTTCGAGCGCCGGCAAGATGACCTTCAAAGCTCCTAAGACCGATGTTAAAGTTAACTGCCCAGGCGGCGTGGATGAAAACAGAAGCTTCTTGTCGAAGTTGCTGGGCATCCTCCTTCGACAAGCCCAGCCTTTTGCTCTCCGTATTGCACGGCAAACAAACCACCTCACAGAGGCCACTGTGCTGCTCAAGCGTGGGTTGGCCACGCTTTGCCAGCGAAGTGCACACTCGCTGGCGGGCTTCGAGCGGCGTTGATGCCCGGACTAGGCAATACACCTTGCCCACCTGCGTGCTCTGGCGAAGAAGGAGAAGGATGTGGTGCCCTAGAAACCCTGTCGCCCCAGTGAGAACGATGACACGTGCTCCCATTCTTCGCTTTGTTGGTCCTGGGCGACAAGATGCTCTGTACTTGCTAGCAAGCTCAAACATGTCTTTAAGTTGTGCGCTTTCATCACCTTGAGTTGCATGGCCTTCTTTGCTTGCATTCAAGTCCCGCAAATGTGACACCAGCGCTGATACTGTTCCTTGATCATAAATTATGTTCAAAGGGAGGCGCTGGCCCGGTCTTGCGAGGCACCTGGACTCAATGAGCCTTCGTATATGGACACAGGCAACCGAATCCACGCCTTGTAGATAGACATCGGTTAGAGGGTCGATTGGGCGGCACGCAACGCGGACAAAGCAATCCAGCACGGTCGAAAATAACTGATGGTCTGATATCTGACGCACGGTTTCTTTAGTAGAGTCCGTTGCGGCATAGGCAGAGTCAATGATCGTTCTGAATTTCTCATCGGCTTGGCGACGTAACACTGTCCCTTTACTGCTTTTCTCGAGAGGGGAATCTGCGTCATTGATGCGAACAAACACTAGCATGGACTTCGCTATGTGAGCATAGCTGGAGTTGAGTGTGTTGAGCTCGTGAATAACAGGCCAGATGCTGTTGATCACCTGTTCTCGCGAATGGTGACCGGTGTAAAACAACATGATCCCCGCACATGGTCTCCCAGTCCCAAACACGTAGACGTCGTGCAATAGCTTAGTCGACGATAAGATGTTCGCTTCGAGAGGCGATGGATCAAACTTTTGGCCGTTAGCTAGTGTAATCTGGGCGTCAGCCCGACTGTGATACAGCCACTCATGTGGTCGAAAGGGGTGTGGCTCGAACAAGTCCGAAGTCGCGTAGGAGCCATCGTCGCGATTTGCTTTTGCCTTCGAGGGCCAGCTTTGCTGTACCACGAGCTCCGAAAGGCCATCTCCGCGGGGTTCGAACAGCAGGTGTCGCGATTCGCGACTGAGCCGCAAGCTCCTCCACTCTTTATCCTCACAGTATCTTCGATGTGATGATAGGAGAAACCCGCACTCGGCACTCCCGAATCGGGACAAAAGTCTCACCCCAGAGTTTACGAGGTTATCACCGGTGGCGGTCGGCAAAGAAGCGCCACCTACGCCGACAAGGTCCATAGTCTGAAGCAAGCGGATTCCTTCATCTTCGTCGGCGAGCATCTGCAGTACGTATGGAACGGACGAGAAGTATCCAACGCGAACGTGGCTTCGGCTCCGAGCTGATGTCACCGCCTGCGAAATATTCTTCCCCGTTATCGCAAGCAGTCCCTCCGGGAAAAGCCATATCATGGCCCCACTGGCCCAAGCTCTGAGGCAATCCACGAGACCTCCGTGATATAAGGGTGTGGTTGAAAATGTGGCGACCTGCTGGTGTTTCTCCAACCGCGGCAAGGAACTGACGATCGAGCTTTTTTGCGGAATGGGTGTTGGCAGGCCGGATGACGTCCCCGACGTGTGAAAGAAAAAGGGCGGATCGCAAAGGCCCTTGCTTGCTTCATCTCGAGTGATTGGCGGTGGAATTCGTTCATAATACGAAGGGAGTCTGAGCCCCTTGATGCCGTCTGGAAAATTGGCACATTTCGCTTCCTGAGATTCGTCGACAAGTATCAGATCCACGTTCAAAGAATCACACAAATGTTTGATTGCCCGCGACTTTAACTGAGGGCTGAAACATCATCAGCACTCGCCACAGGAACGGCATATTCAAAGAAGAGCGAGCTTACGAAAGCAGCAGCACAGCGTGACCAAGACGGATCAGCCCCAACCAAGTCAAAACAAAATCCAAGCTGCTGGTACAAAGGAAGCCGATAGTGTTGTTCGACGAATGCAGACGTGGGCGCAATATCTGGGCTGCGTGCATCGACCGGTCGCTGAGTTCGCGAAAAGTGATGATATCAAGTGCTGCTATACCAACGTCAGCTGCTGCCGCAGTAATAGGTGGGAGAGATGAGCCCTGCACGCACTTTTGAGAGCTGGACGTTCGGAATTGGTGTTTGCGAAGCCGAGCGCCGCGTCGTTCGGCAATCTTGCTGCTTGTTCATCTATAAGCCCAATGACCGTCGAAAATGGTGGCAGGGCCTGGGCGTCTTGTTGCAGCGCCTCTGCCTGTTCAAGCGTGCATGTGAAATAATTTGGATCAACAACATTCATCTCGAATTTGGGACAAGAGTTAAGCAAAAATCATGCAAGCGGTAGACAACAGTTCGATGATTGCTCGTGTGCTAAGTGACTATCCGACGGACGGCACGACCATAAAACTGGTGAGGGCGGGCGCCGCAACCTCCTCAACACATCTCTGTAACATTCGATATTGGGGGCTGGCCTTCACCGTGAGAGTTCTGATGTCTTAGCTCTGTCCATGAATGAGATCATCCATTTTTCATGTTATTTGAAGCAGAGGTTCACTTCAAAACGGGGCAACAAGTGGACCAGAGACCTGATGGCGTCATCGACTGCCGCACATGTCAAAAGTTGTAGGTAGCACAGCTGGATGGGCCAAGGCCGGCCCGCCCCCGCAGTCCTGCACAATTGTACTCCGTGATCGACTTGGCTTTGCTCGCTCGAGTTGCTGCGATTTATATCCTCTGCTTCAAGAGTTTGCATGGCCGGACGTTTTTTTATCACCTCTTATTCTTGTTGTCGCACTCTAATTTCAGGCAAGAAGCATTCGCCTTGCTGCCTCAGCCCATCTAGCAATGGCGCGGCGAACCCTTGAGGATGCCCTGACGCTCGCAACTTCAGCCAAGATACCGCAGCTCGGGTTCGGCGTATATAGATCTCCAGCATCGCTGTGTGTCGATTCTTGTCTGGCGGCACTGGAGTATGGCTACCGTCACATCGATACGGCCCAATTTTACGGCAACGAGAAGGAAGTCGGGCTGGCAGTGCAGCAGTCCCGACTCTCTCGCAAGGATGTCTTCCTCACAACCAAAATTCTTCAGGGAGGGAGCTGTGAAGAAGAGAGCTACCAGAGGTGTGTAGAGAGCGTCGCAAAGCTTGACCCTGAACAGGGCTATGTGGACCTGTTCCTCATCCACAGCCCAAATTGTGGCAAAGCCATGAGGGCACAACTGTGGAGAGTGCTTGAGCGACTTTACGTGGAGGGCAAGGCCAAGATCATAGGCGTGAGCAACTTCGGCATTAAACATATCGAGGAGCTGAGGCCGTGGGCAAAAGTGTGGCCCCCTCACGTGAACCAAATTGAGGTCCGTTCCTCCCCTCACCTATTAAGAGTGATTAAGTATCTAATACCTGCTTGCAGTTGCATCCCTGGCTACAACAGAGAGAAATCGTCTCGTATTGTGAAGAGAAAAACATCATTATTGAAGCCTACTGTCCCCTGGTCCGAAACCAAAAGTCCAAAAACAAAACATTGTTACAGGTTGCCGGAAAACATTCGGTAGCTACAGCTCAAGTATTAATTCGCTACTGTCTCCAAAAAGGCTGGGTACCTCTGCCAAAGAGCGATGATCCGGCTCGGATCGAAGCCAACGCAGACGTCTATGGTTTTCATCTCGACGATGCCGACATGAAGGCCCTGGATGGCTTGGACCAGGGCCCGACAGGCGCTATCGTTCAGGCGGTAGATAATTAGTATTCTGGGGCTTCGGCAGGCTAAAAAATGAGAAGCTTGAGTCTTGTGTCGTGCCCGTTTCTGCGACTCAAGAAACAGGGCCCTGAGAGTAAGTCAGCCCCTGTCTATCAACGATAGTCGGGAGGACATGTGAAAGCTCTCGGGATTTTTCTGGCAACGGAATTAAGCATTAGTTCAGCCTTATCATCCTCCTGCCGCTTGCTGCGTCCGAAATATCAGTAGTGCCTATCCAATGCAGGTACGAGTAGTTCTACGTGCAGTCCTGGACAAAGTCCCCTGCAGTGTCTCGTTCTAGCCACAAGATTCACTCCTTTGGGACAAGGATAAGGCGCACTAGGACGTCTAGGTTTGCCAGGCCAATCACTTCATGCGGTCAATGGTGTCATTTCAAGGATGCATTCGCGTGCCGGGGCGTGCATGCCCGGCGGAACTTTGGATAGGGCGCAGTCGCTGCATTTGCTTCCTGAAAGAGTGTGCTGTTGGCCGCCCCCCCTGGGAAAGGGTGTTTGTTGGCTGTGCCCAGCAATTTTCGGCCGACTGATGACCAAATGACCCCATTTCAGTTCTCTCGACGACTGGTGCAACCAAGGCGGGCCAACGCTGCTGGCAGCGGGGATAACGCGATTTCCGTGTTAGTAGGATCCAACCCCTGGCTTTTCTGCACAGTGGCCAACAGCGGCCAAATCAGGCAGCTGGAGTTACGCCGAGCTATCCGACGCCGAAGCACGAGTTGTACTCGTGAGCCCAGCCAAATGCATGGCACGCTTTTAGTGTCCGCTTCGTGAGCGTCTGATCCGATTCGCTTCATCGGTACGGAAGTAGCTTCTCGCTCCGCCACGCCTAGCCCCATGGGGTAGAGATCCTTAAACAGTAGCGAAGTAGAGCATAATGTGCTCTTGAAGAAGCTTGCTCCTGTAGATGACTTGCTCCATTCTACTCCGTAAATGAAATTAAATGCTGTGAAGAACCAACAGCCCACTATACCTTTAGGCCGAGACCTAACTCCGTGTACAATGGCCATGAAAATTGTCCCATAGCCTCGTGCTCTGCATTGGGCAGGATGTGAGAGAGTCCAACGTTATTCATAAGCCCGTATTCCCCATGGGAAGACACTTTCAACTTTGTCTCTCAACAGCAACATGGAAGTCTAGTATCGCATTTGCCAAGTCAAGAGCCTAACTTATTCCTCATCCATGGAATGATAGAAGAGAAGGCATGTGCTACTGTATTGCTTCAGTTGGCTTCATAGAATCCATACACGGTACGGGTGGAATGCGATTGGCCATTGATGTTACAGTAAGACGTTGGGTTGTCAAGCAGTTGGTCGCAAGGTCAATTTTATTAGCAAGCACTAGCCCTCGCTTACGTTGCGTCCATTTGACATGCAGGCTTGATTCCAGTGTGTATGCACGTTGGTCAACCAGCCTGCTGCAGGTGGGAAATGAGTAGATACATGCCCGGCCCAATGTTCATAAATGGGCATCGGCAACCGCTGCAGGACTGAGTCGTTCATCGGTCTCTCTTTTCTGTGACCGGCACGAACGCTTGTCCCACGTCCTCCCTGGTTGGACTTCAGATCCAAACCATAACGCTCATTAAACTGTCATTCTTTTAAAGACTTACGCTCCTTAGATTGTTACTTTTGAACTCGATCAAATATGAAGTTCCTCGCTCTTGCCTGCCTGGCCGCGACAGCGGCCAGAGCGACTGTCCTTCCCAGCCGTGTCTACGAGCGTGATGCAGCAACCATCATTGGAATTATCAACAACTCCGGCCAAGGTATCGAGGCGTTTGATGAAGCCGTCAAGCATTTCTCGGGTGATCCCAAGGCTGTTGAGAGTGCCTCCGCCGCACTGATACAAGCACTCCAGAAGGGCAGGACAGATGTCGACGGCAGCACCGGGACGCTTAACTTGACTGAGGCTATCGAGCTGGTGAATCCCGTGAACAGTCTGTGGGAAAAGGGCAAGATCCTGCTTGCGGACCTTTCAGACAAAAAAGCGGACCTCGTGGAAGCCGGCTTCTGCAATGCCACCAGGCAGCAAATTACCGATATCAACACCAACTCCAAGATTCTCATCCAGGCCATTGTCGCCAAGGTTGAAAAAGACGCTCAAGAAGTTGCAGCGTCGTTGGCTGGAAAGCTCACCGCCGTTCTGGACCAGGCTGAGAAACAGTTCAGAGCCCCCAACTGCGATATGTCCTTTGAGACGAGTGTTGCTGTAGTGGTTATTGGTCCGACTTTCACGACAACACTCACGCCGGTTACCGGAAGCTCAACCATTCCTGCCGTCACCGGCAAGGCGTCTAACCCTGCCGTCACTGACAAGACGACGAACACTGCCGTCGGTGACAAGACGACGAACACTGCCGTCGGTGACAAGACGACGAACACTGCCATCGCTGACAAGACGTCCACCTCTGCAGTTACTGACAAGACGACGAATGCTGTCATCACTGCGCCGACAGGAACTGCTGAAACATCGGCAAAGACTGCCACTGGAACATCTGTCGCTACCACGACTGCGAGATTTGCTGGAAACTCGACGACAGCTGCTGTCAGTGGCACTACTGCCACAGGCTCAACTTCTGATAAGACTGCCGCTACCGGCTCCACGGCGACGACTCAATCAGGCACCTCTGCTCACGGATCAGCTACCGCTCCGAGCAGCACCGGCACTCCCAGCGATACGTCCACTCCCTGTGAGACCTCTGGCCATGGTTCCACCACTGCTCCAGGAGGTTCATCCAGCCCTGGTGCTACCTCTTCTCAAGTCAGCACCCCATGTCCTTGCGAAACCTCGGCTCATGGTTCCCCCTCTGCTTCTGGAGGCAACTCTACCCCTTGTGACACACCTGCTCCGGGCGCAACCTCCCCTCCCGCTGGTGGCTCTCCCGGCAGCAACTCACCTCCCGCTGGTGGCTCTCCCGGCAGCAACACTCCTCCCACTGGTGGCGCTCCCGGCAGCAACTCACCTCCCGCTGGTGGCTCTCCCGGCAGCAACACTCCTCCCGCTGGTGGTGCTCCTGGCAGCAACACTCCTCCCACTGGTGGCGCTCCCGGCAGCAACTCACCTCCCGCTGGTGGCTCTCCCGGCAGCAACTCACCTCCCGCTGGTGGTGCTCCCGGCAGCAACTCTCCTCCCGCTGGTGGTGCTCCCGGCAGCAACTCTCCTCCCGGCTCGACTCTTACTCGAGCACCCACCAAGGTCACTCCTCCATACGCTTCCGGAAATAGCCAGCCTACTGGTGTCAACAGTCAAAAACCTCCCGTCGTTACTGCTGGTGCCAACTTCGTTGCTCCTGCCGGCGCACTTGCAATGGCAATTGTGGTCATGATGATGTGAGAGAACGATGGACGGATTGAATGTGCTTCGTTTTTTTGCCCCACCACCCAGGCAATCGAAAGTGATTCGCTGCTACATTCAATGCTTCACAGCCGTTATGATGCTTTGCTACCACCTCGATAGTCCTGCCTATTCGTCAACGAGATGTTTTCTGTAACGCTCTTACATCTACCATGTACCATAACCGCTGGAACTATCAGAGGTTTGCATGGGGTGGTGATAGCAAGCATTAATAAGAAACAGGAAATATTTAATTCTTTTATACGTAACGACTTTTTCATCCTTTAATATTGATACCGTATTTTGCGTAAATGCGCGGATGCCCAAACAAAATTGGTTGTTTGCTGTTTCACAGTCGTTCAAAGATTAAATCAATTTCTGCACGTCACATTTTCATGAGACGCTCCCGAGAGCTGAGTCTATGCTACGTTCTCTTTTTACATATCAATACCCGATTTATGAAGATCCTCTGATTACTTGCCGACGTTGTTTAGTAAGCCAAAATTATACTTTATGAACGTCCCGCTGGCAAAATTCTATTCGTTTTGTACTAGATTTGGTAATGGCTGGCTTTGCCTCTCCGCTGCTCCAGTTTCCAATGACCGCTCACCATAATGAAAGACAGTTGGAATTGTTGATTCTTGATCTCTGTATAGCATATATGGTAGAGGTTCCAATCAGCTCAAGGTCATGTGCTATGCTCCCAGATCCTAAGGCAGCAGTTTTTTTTTTAGTTTTTTTTGGGCTTTGGTGGGATGTATTTGACACTATGCATTTTATGAGACTGAAATTGCCTTTGCTTTTCGATGCGAGGGTTGGAATTTGCGGTCAAGGTGCCTCGGAGTGGCTTATCAATTATGAGCGGCTTAACTTCAGAGGTCTCATAATTTCTTCAAACTTGAAGCAGAAAAGAACAAATGCCTTGGCTCTGACCCATAATTTTTTTGCGTGTTATTCTCAAGCCATGTCACTGCGCCCGGCTCGACAGCCATGAAGTAATTGGGTCAACTCCAAAGAAGGAAGAAGAAAACGAGACAAAGGGAAAGAGCGAGAAAAAGCTGTTTTGGCAAAAGGGAGACAACATTAATCTGGCATTTCCCCCTGTAACCACAGCGGTGCAACGAACGAGCCTAGTAGCGAATCCAATGGTCACGGTAAAAATAAAAGCTGATGCTCATAACTGTTGCGCGAGATGGCTGATTGGTACTCCGTGCAGAGAAGCACGGTTTTTGCTCGCAGAGAAAAAAAATAAATAAAAAGGAAAAAAAAAGAATGTGACACCTGAGGGATTCGAACCCTCGCCTATTACTAGACCGCGAATAGATATCGTACCTAGGCGGGTACTATTACCTGAACACGGCGCCTTAGACCACTCGGCCAAAGTGCCTTACGTTTCTGTGGGGATGATGGCTGCTATTCGCTTCATGGAGGTTTGCCCCTTCCTGGCCTCCACACTCTCCACCCAACGCCCCCCGTTACTAGGGGATCATACGCGTGCCGCTCCCAAATCGTGGTTTGCGAATGCTCAAGTACTAGCTTACGATGCACACACCCGAGAACGACGTAAAACGCTCGAGGGTGCAGGGCGGCGAATGGATGGCATGTATTTGTACCGATGCCCTGAGAATGTCTAGCAAACGTCTACCAAATGTCAAGTTTGCTCGTTCTCCCCCACCCCTGGCCTTAGTGATTGTAATGCTAGATACCACCGTCAATGCCGCGATAGCCCCTTCTTTAACTCGCACTTCTAAGGCATTGGGGCTTCCACAAGTACGTTGCCCACTCTTCATCCCATACACATCTTTCCGCCTTTTTTTTTTTTTTTTTTTTTTTTTTTTTTTTTT
>JALHBU010000017.1:0-108480 GCA_024340005.1 Tolypocladium tropicale | reverse complement strand
AAAAAAAAAAAAAAAATGAAACTTTGCGAGATTGGCGAACGAAGCAATGTGCGGCAGAGAGCGAATGGCGCGCGTGGGCGAGGCGAGTCGGTGATCAAGCGGGACAGCGAGGGACGCAAAGACACGCAGGTCAAGAGAATTAGGTGTAAATAGAAGGGGACAAAAAAGAAGATGCGAAGATGCAGATGCGGACGCGTTGCCGCCGAGGTGAACCGGTGTGCGCGCGGCAGTGCGACAGAGACAACCAGCAGCGCGGGAGACGGGCCCTGCTGGGACTGCAGCGGACGAGAAGAGAAGCGTGAATGTGAAGAGGAAAGGAAGGGTGACGAGGCTGGCCGTTTACTCGTAAATTTTGGACGTGGCCCCTACGAGCATGCATGGATCGTGAGGAGCGCTGGGTCCCTCGGTGGAGCGTCGCCGCAGCACAGAGCAGGCCCGGGCAGCTTGTGAAATCCGTCGCTGCGCCCGCCAGAGCTAATGCTAAGTTACGCGAGAGGGGCCGATGAGAGCGGCAAGGGCCGGCTAACGGGGCATTGGATGGAGCGCCCGTTTCATTATTCTCTGCGGAGCGACCAAGATGGAATAATTGCCCGTGAGGACGTTGTTTTCGAAGTGCGCCGGCTGCACATCACCATGGGCAGATGCCCCCACCAGCCCGGCTTTGTTGACGTCGTCCCGTGTCGTCGGCGCGTCAGCAAAGGCCACAACCAAGCTGCAGCCGACATCCAGCCCTACCTTACCTTACGTACCCGTCGCGCGCGAGCCGGGCCCTCATTGGATTGGGTTTCTCATCATCAGCAACATGGTCAGCAACGCAGTTGTCGTTGACTCGTTGTGCGCTTCGCTCTGCTTGCCTGCATAACGCAACCTCATTTCCCCGATGAAAGCAGTGCAGGGGTCCAGTGGGCCAATCAGACCGAGCCGCCGGCCAAGAAGCCTTGGTCTTTCCACACAGCGAATCGCCGACATCTCGAGCCTCTGCGACACGTTCTCGACCCGCTCGTCGACTCGGCCGGTATCGTCGACCGGTGTCTGATACAATGCAAGGCGATGACTCTCGGCTGGACAATCTCGAGGCGACATCTTACTGCCTAAATTCCCACGTTAGCCACCGATTTGGCGTCCGAGACGTGGTTCTAGATTGCTCCCGAGACACGGGAATAGAGAACTGCGGTTCCCCATCGGAGCTCGCTGCCTTCGTATGAGAACCGGCGGCACGCTACTCCGTACACTTGCGGGCATGCCAAGGCGTGCGGAGCACGCTGGTTGCTGCCAGTCATCCACCGTTAATCAACCACGGTCGCGCGCGGCCTAGCTTGCTAGCTTAAGCTGATCGAAGGTGCTAGACCCACCCATTAGTCAGCCTTCGAGAAGCCTTCTTCCCAGTGACATCAAAGTGTCTCTGGAGAGCCTCACGGCCAAAACACCAACACAACTACACCTCGTCTTCGGATCGCGTCGCGTCCTTACCCACGAAATGGAGGCGACAGATGCGAGTGCGCCGCAGGTCGAAAGCGCACCTGTTGCCGTCTTCAAAAAGAGAGGCGCAAAGGGCAAGGCCAATCTGAGAAAGCGCCCAGCAACTCCGCCACCGGCCAACAGCGACAGCGACAGCGACTATTCGTCCTCGGAAGACGAAGCCGGCCAGCGCGTCAAGCGGCGCAAGAAGACCGCCGTGGTTACGGCTACCTCGAAAGGCGCCAGCAGCAGCTCTAGAGACCTGGGAGCCACCGTCTTCACGGCCGACCGAGACGTTCCCATCACCAGCGCAAACGACGCTACGAAGCAGAGCAACTGGTACGATGAGGGTGCCGAGGGCGCGCTGTCGGCGAAGAGCCTGCTCGGCTCAACGCGCTCGATGGCCAAGGATGGGCAGCCAGATGGAACGTACAAGGGCCTCGCGAACCAGACATCCTTCATACAAAAGAACCCGGACGCTCCGCAGCGGACGGTAGGACCGATCAGGGCGCCGACCAATGTTCGAACCATCACCGTAACGGACTTCGCCCCTGATGTCTGCAAGGAGTGAGCAGTCCCCAGTCCCCTTTGCGCCTGTAACATTGGCTAACAGTTGGAACAGTTACAAGCAGACCGGATTCTGTGGATTTGGTGATAATTGGTAAGTTTACTTCCCTTGCAACCTCTGAACGTGTTGTGAGAGCGACTGCTGACACCCCCTTCTCGCAGCAAATTCCTACACAGTCGAGAGGACTACAAGCAAGGCTGGCAGCTGGACAAGGAGTGGGAGAATGTGTCCAAGGGCAAGAAGAATCTGGGCGGCACCGTTGTGGCCAGTGCCAATCGCGACAAGGCGAAAGACGAAGATGACGACGAGGAGGAGGCGATGCTGGAAAACATCCCATTTGTCTGCATCATCTGCAAGGGACCATACAAGGAGCCGATCGCAACGAGGTGCGGACACTACTTCTGTGAGTCATGTGCGCTCAAGAGGTACAGGCGGGATCCGACGTGCGCGGCGTGTGGAACCGGCACCAACGGCGTCTTCAACACGGCAAAGAGGCTCAAGAAGCTCCTGGAGAGAAAACGGGAGCGGGCCGCGAAGAGAAGGCAGGAGGCGATTGATGCCGGCGAAGAGGTCAGCGACGAGGAGGATGAGGCGGTCGCTGGGGAGGAAGAGTGATGATTGATCCAAGATGATGAATAATGATACCAAGCTGATAGCACGGCGTCAGCCCGGCTGGATGCCATGCCGGATGGCGACGAATGCAAGTACAAGGGCACATGCACAAATCCTACTTTGGCGATGCATGCAAGTGAAGCTAAATATGCATGAATCCTACTTGACTCTGCTAGCGAGATGCGCAGCCTGTATACCTACCTTAGGTAAGCATCCAAAGCATTCTGGATTCTTGATGAGCTCGGCGCTGCGAAGGGCACCCAAGGTCGGGTATCTGTAGTCCGCAGTGTAAGATACACAGCCTGTGCAAAGAACGCCCTTGTATGTGCATCCTACCTTATTTTGGATCCTTGATGGTCTCGTCGCTACAGAGTGCAAGGTACCTACCAGCTTAAGTTAATCTGCTTTGCGGGAGGCCAACAGTTGCTCGCACACCTATGAGCAGCCCGGGCATCGGTGTGCTGCTAGTCCCTGGAGTAGCCCTCCGGTGGACGTCTCTGAGCTTGCTGCTGCCGTGCCCCAGCGCAGGCAGCCTCCCGCCGACCCCGCCATCATCGGGGTCACTGGACGCCAATCGGAAAGCACAGTCCGCCGTACCCCGCCATGTGACGCGCCCCAGCTCCCGCTTGCCTGGTGCTGCCCCGGCAGTCGGACAGCTCGTCACATCATCACCAGGCAGCCCTGCGCGAGTCACCAGGCAAGCTGAGCAGCCCTCTCTGCCCGCCTCTGCTGACCGTGTCTTATCACCTTCATTCTATACATCACTACCCTCTCGCCACGGTCTGTCCGCGCCCGGTTTCTCCCCCCTTCCGACTGCGACGTGGACGTCACCATGAATTACATCAAGTCGACCGTCAACACGCTGCGCGACCGCTACACGCCCGTCAGCCACACCTCGACCTTCCGGCAGACGGGCCAGATCACGCCCGAGGAGTTCCTCGCCGCCGGCGACTACCTCGTCTACAAGTTCCCGACCTGGGCCTGGGGCGATGCCGACGACGAGAGCCGCCGCGTCAGCTACCTGCCCCCGGGCAAGCAATACCTCGTCACGCGAAACGTGCCCTGCAACCGCCGGCTGAACGACGACTTTGCCGGCGATGCTGGGCACGAGGAGGCCATCGTCAACGACGGCGACGACTTCAAGGGGGCCGCCGGCTCGGCAGGCGGCGATGACGACGGATGGCTGCGCACCGGCGGGCTGGCGAGCTCGCAGCCGCTCAAGGCGAGGGACGTGCGGACCGTCGACGACTCCGGTAACGTGGGAGACACGACGGACCTGGACGATGACGACGATATCCCGGATATGGAGGACGAGGATGATGACGAGGCCATCATCCTCGATGTTGGCTCCGACTCGGCGAACAGGCATGTTAACCCGCCACCTTGCAGTTGATCCCTTTTCCTCCGCTAACGGCCTCGCAGCGGCCGTCGGACATACACCCTGTACATCATGTACACGCCGTACTACAGGACACCCCGGCTGTACCTGTCGGGCTACCTGCCCAACGGCCAACCGCTGCCCCCGCAGAGCATGATGGACGACATCGTGGGCGACTACAAGGACAAGACGGTCACGCTCGAGGACTTCCCCTTCTTCGCCAACAACGTCAAGATGGCCAGCGTGCACCCGTGCAAGCATGCCTCAGTCATGAAGACTCTGCTCGACCGCGCCGATGGCGCCCTGCGCATCCGCCGCGACAAGCTCCGCGCCGGCAAGGCCGTCGGCAGCGACCCTGGCATGGAGGGCCTCGTCGACGAGCTAGGCAAGCTTGACGTCAAGAGCGCCCAGGAGGCGGCTGACAAGGACGAATGGGAGGAGGTGCAGGGTGTCGACGCGGACGAGCAGGAGGTTGCCATCCGTGTTGACCAGTATCTTGTCGTCTTCCTCAAGGTTAGTCACCTCGCCTCTCCCTTCACCAGTGATAGTTCCTTCGTTCCTGACCTTGCACCGCTTTCCAGTTCATGGCCAGCGTCACGCCTGGCATCGAGCACGACTTCACGATGGGGGTTTGATTCTCGGTAGAGGGGTGCATCGAGTTCCATGTCTAATGTAGCAGCTTTTGTGCACGGTAACTGGCGTCTAGGGAGTTGTATTGCTTGAGTGCATATTGTGAACATGGATACGCCGATGATAGAGCAAGAGCCGCGAAGTACAGGGAACAAGATTGGATCGGCCCAAAGTTTCGTGCTGTTTGACTCATACTCTAAGCTGTCGAAGCGCTGGTGCAGTTTATGTGCATCTCAGGTCACGTTGGCAGTCAAGAGATAGCTCCCTCGTGACTCGTCTTACACTCGACTCGGGTAGCCAGTACCTGGGCTGGCCGACGGCCAACCCGGTGCGCACGCATGGCTGCTACACCTACGATTCAGTCTTGCCAACGCTAGAGACAGATGCTGCAGTCCAATATGCAAAGCCGTCGCATTCTATCAATGCCCAACGTTAAATACATGACTAGAAAGGGCCATTCCCTCGAGGGAGAAGCCTCAACTATGCCTACGCCCACCACTTGATGTTGATGGGCGCTTCTCAAGCTAAAATCCCCGTGATGATCACGGTACCGAAAAGGGACTGTGTAGTATCAGTCCGTTCTGCCATCGCTTCGTTCTCAACAAATGCATGCATAAATCCAACCGCACGCTCCTCGTTTGTTTCAGGCAAACTGAAAATGCTAGAAACCCTGGGGTCTCATTGCAGAGGCCGCCTAGTCGAATGTCTCTTTCTGGCCGACAGCGGCGCACAATAGAATGTGGTGACAAAGGAGAAGTAGAGGTTTCGTGTGTAAGGATGGTGTGATCGGTTCGACGAGCAGCTCTTCTCGGCTGCAGTCCTTAATAGAGGGTGACCCAGCAAAGTCTAAAGCTCTCCTTTCCGGCGTGCTGCCCTGGTTGCGTCCCCTCTACATGGACCCAAATGGCGCGCCAAAATTGCTAGTGCTCCTAAACTTGAGGGGCACTTCAGCCTCGACAGGCTTCCCGTCCTCTCCGGCGGCTGCTTCGTCCTCGGGCACGGGCCGTGAGCCCTGCGAGGCATCACCACCCGCTTCCTGCTGATGAGCCGCGGGCACGCCGGATGGGCCGGCCTCGTCTTGCTCCGATTCTTCAGGAGGGGTTTGCAGGACGCTTGGTAGCGCGTCCTGTCCGCGGCTGAGGGATTCGAGCTTTTTGTCCAGTTGAGCAAAAAATATGTCATCCTGGGCTGGAATGTTTTTGATCATTAATGGGCCTTTGAGGGGCACATCATCCGGGGGGTCAAAATTCGCTTCCATGTCTGCGTCCGCGACATTCAGGTCGGCATCGGTGTCGGGTTCATGCTCCACCTCATTCTCATCGTCGCCGGGGCCGATAATCTCGTTCTCGGTGCTAAACGACTGCGTCTCGGCAGATGGCGTTGCTCCTTGGCTATGGCATCCCGTCGAGTCACCACCAGTCGCCGTCATGGTAGGAATGAGAGAGAATGAATGGTTCGGCGTGTGACCAGCGTGCATGGTCAAGCGACGAGACTCTTCAGCGGCCAGAACTTGAATGGTCTGATCCCTGGAAGTTGCGCGCATGGCACGGGCGGGTCTACCCTTATCCACGGAGAGGTTATGCGGAGACCAGCGACGACCGTGCGAGTTACGACGCCTAGCACCGACAACGCGGCCCAAGCCATTTTTGCGCGCCGAAGCCGCCGGTAAGCCTTGACTTCGTGATGGGGCAAATGTGGACCGCTGAACCGCATTTGCCTTGATTGGAATGCCTTCCAGTTTGGGATCTATTTCCTGAACATCGATGACGGCGGCAGGTAGCTCCCCATCGGTCGACGGCGGTGCGAGGAAGTCGTTGGGTACAGAGTTCTCGGGCTGCGTCCGAGGATCGAGTGACGCGGGCTGTGAACGTCCTGGTGCTCCCGTGGGGGACGTACGGGAGCTTCCTGGACTCGCAAAGTGAGGGCGTCGTGAGGCACCATCGAGACCGGGCGGCAGCGAGAGGGCATCTGCCCTTGAACTGCTGCTCTGTTGTGATGGATTTGGGGATAATAGGCCCGCGCCAGTGCCGTTGGCGCCAGATGATGATGAGCTCCCTGCGGAAGCATGCAGGCCGCCGTCCCCTTGGCTACCTGGAAACAGCAGGCCGCTGCCACCGGAAGCCTGAGCTGCCCTGAAAGCTGCATTCTCGTTCTGAAGTCTTTGAACCTCTGCTTTCAACACTTCTACTTGGTGCTCCATCACAGACCTCTCGCTGATCCATTGTTCACGCGACACGTCCATGACTGCTTGTATGCGTTGCATATCTCCCTCAGTCTGCTGCCGTCCTGGTTGGAGGCGCTCGCGGTCGGCCATCCAGGCTTGCACGAGAAAGGAGAGCTGTTGGCGGAGCAATTGGACGGCTTCAAAAAGCGCGTGTTGAGGGGCAGCGGCATCAGCAGAGAGGGACCTCGGCAGAGTCTGCACTGACATGGCGTCGGCACCAAAGTAGGGCGGGGAGATGACGCGTGACGGTGGTGAGGTGGATGGCAAGATATCTGAGGAAGCACCGCCAGGTGCAGAGCTGGACGAAGGAATCAGGGCGGGGGACGACACACTGAGCGGGAATGGGAACTCCGAGCTGGCGCCAGGGCCGGATAGCGGCGAAGCATATGGGGACCCAGAGCCGACGCCGTTGCTGGCAGGTGGCGACATGGTCCTAGGTCCAAATCCCGCGAACTCTGGCGCATGAAACGGCGCGGTGCTAGTAAGGTTTCCTGAAGGAGACGTGGGAAGCAAATGGTTCAATGTTGCAGGGCTGGGGCCGAAGTCGAAGCGGGATAAGGGGTTCGAGGGCCCGGAGGAGCCTGGCCAAGACGCAGGGCTGACACCGGAGTTGGGAAGGGACTGAGGGTTCAACGGCAAAGAGCCATGTTGAGTGACACCATACGTGGCGGCAGCATCAATGCTTGTTCCGTACATGCTGTTATCGACATGCGAACGGTATATCGAAGAGCCGAAAGGCATGTGTGGAGGCGGGAAGCCGCTGGCCGGAGGGCGCTCGCTTCCACACACGCCGGTGGGAGACTGCAACCTCGAGGGGTGGCTCTCCGAAGGAGGAGGAGACCGCGAAAAGTTGGCGCTCTCCGGAAAGCATTTCCCGCCAGAAGGGGAGGCTATTGAAGAGGCCTGGCAGCCATTGGCACCCATGCTGACGCCCTGCATGACGCCGGGGGATCCAGGCGCCAGGGCGGTGTCAACCGATCCAGTTGATTGGAAATCGTCAGCGGGCATGCTGGTCCAGGTCGACTGCAGCTGACGCAAGCGCGGGTGCGTTTGTATCAAGCTGCTCGACAGTCCAAACGCAACACGAAAGCTAACGGCCGCGGCGCGGAGCAGGGGAATGAAGAGATAGGTTGAAGCAAGGAGCAGGGTTTGTCAACAGGTCCTCGTTGATCGTCCTTTGTAGGCGAAAGGAAACGATAGACTGTCAAGAGATGCCGGTGACGCAACTATGCTTGTGGGATGTGTCTCGGTATGTCGTTTGCTCGCTGTCGCATCTCCTTCGCCTCTGTCTCGCTCTCGGCCAACAATTCGTGAAGCGTTTTGGGCAAGCGTGATGATTTCAGAGAACGAGGTCTGGATATGCCGCCGGAAAGGCGTCGAGGCAGAGCCAGGGTCGAGCGACAGATGGCAACGAAGATGGCGGCTGCGGCGGCGGCGCGATAGTAATGTTCAGCCGCTCACGCTGTGCCACACATGCCGATCTGAGCTGAGAAGGACGAGGAGGCTGGCAGGACGGGCAGCAAACATGAGGTCGTGCAACGTGGGCGTGAGCGGTACCAGCAGGCAGGTGCATGCAGCTCCAGCGGGTTGCCGAGATGTGCCGACGCTGCGCGAGCAACAGTTAGCCGTCGTGTCTGCGGACGTGAGCTGCAACGGAGCTGCAGCCGGCAGACTCGTCTTGATGTCGGCGTCGAGGACGTGGAGCTGCGACCGGGCGCGCGAGGGCAGAGCGAGGCGGTCGCAGAGCGCGTGGGCCCAAGGAGCGGTGACGAGCTCAGCGGTCGCCTTCACGGCGACGACGGCGTCGAAGGCGCAGACGTTCTTCTCCTTGCGCTTCCCGCGGTTCCCTGTTCTTTGGCGACGGTTGTTACCAGTCGCCGCTAGCGAGCGCGCAACATGAAGGTGGACGGGCGAGGGTATGAGAGCACGGGGGCGTCGTGAGGCCAGGAGGCAGAAGGGCAGCGTCGACGATGTGGCCGCGGCGTGGAGCGAGATGGTGGTGAGTGGAGAGGACGGGAGATGGATGGAATAGACCGGATGGAGAGCGACGTGGGGCCTGTGCACGTCACGGTCCCAGCCCAGCGAGGGCCCGCGTTGGGCAGAGAGTCAGGGTCCTGACCTACAGGCCCTGCCCTGCCTGTAGGGACTCGCCGCCCCACCGTCCCATCGATCCATCCGTCCCCGTGGGGGCCAATTGGCGGCTGCCAGCAACGCTGCCCAGCCCGCCCTGGCCCTCCCGGGCACTCACTGGCATCCCGGCTCTCACGAGTCGGTGGGCGCAGAGGCCCCGCCCGGGCTCAGGCTCAGGGGCACATGCACCGAGGAAAGGCCCGACGCTGCAGCCCGTGGAGCGGGAGCGGGCGCAAGCGCGAGTTCTGGCTGTCGCGGCTGCCCTCGCCCGTCCTCTGCCTCGACGACGGGCCAACACCTGGACGTGGCCAGCGGTCCAACGTTACCTTTCCGCTGTTTTTCCAGGTTGCCATGTCCGCTTGCCTCCATTGAGCTGCGCAGCGCCCGATCGGGTCGCCTGCAGCTGCTTGGCGTGAGCTGACCCGGCGTCGCGGCACCGCACCACGCCCACGGACACGCCTGCAGCCGCACCACCATCTCGGGCCAGACGCGCGCAGCTCACCAGCCATTCGTCCGATGATGCTGCCGTGTCCAGCTGGCGAGCGACTGGATGAGAGCCTCGCGCAGACGCCGCGTGCCAGGGGTCTCCCGCGGCCGCCTTCATGCAAGCCCGCAGGGCGGCCAACCCGCCCAGTCCGATTCGCCCATCACATAGGATGCGTGAGACGGCCTACCCGCAGAAGCCACGCTGTTGGTAAGGTAGGCAACCTGGAAGGTACATGCTCCGCGGAGCTGGCCACAAGTCTGACTGACTGGGCGTCGTCTCCCTTCCACGACATCATCAGACAGGTCACCAAGTGGCTACTCTCGGCACACGTCGACCAAAGCTAGCTGCCGCTGTCCCAACGAGGCATATCAGACTTCTACTCTACATCTTGTGTGGACGATACCGGCACTCTCCAATACATGTGTCAGCAAGAGAGTGTTGCCATGATGCCACTGGGCTCGATGGTTGTCGTTCCTTTCATACAAAGAGCCAAGCGACAAACAGCGGCATATGCCGACCAATGTCCTTTGCCTACCTATCCTGCAAGCAGAACATCCAGGTCCATTGTCAATCTGTACCGTAGCATTCTGCATACCATAAGCCGTGGCTTTCATGAAGTGCATAGCAATTCCACAATGCCGATCCTTCGACGCAGTTAGCCACAAAAGAAGTTCTTTTAACTGACCTGACGGTACATTCGTAGACTGTACGAGTCAAGGCGAATATGCCAAGCGTCGCTGTGACTATGTAGGGCTAGAGTTCCAAGTCACAGAGCCCGGGGCCAAAATCCATATCCCTTGCAGCCACGTATCCCGTCCCCTCGTTATATTGAAGGGGACTCAAAGGCTGGCAAGAGAAGAGAGGAGTAGCTTGAGGCAAGTGAAGGGGTTCCGCAATGCCAACTCGGAAAGATCCGAGTTGCATCGATCGGCCAGCGACGCGATTCGCCGCGAGCCGGCATCTTGTTGATTCCAGGTTTCTTCATGTTGACTGCTTCCCGGTAGCTTGGATCACTTCAAAACCGAGGTTCAGACCGCACATGGTATAAAACTTTGGTAAATGAATCCTGTAAGATGATGAAAGGCGAGCTTAATTCATCTAGCTAGTGCTGAAAAACTTCCCAGCTACTAAACCTGGAACTCTCCAAATTCACAGTGAATGCAGCGGGTACCTGCCGCAGCAAGTGAACGATGCAAACGGATTCTCGTTTGCTGATCCATGTATTCTCCGTTTGTCAGTGTATTCTCTGCAAGCTAGCTACATATGTAGGAGCACAAAAGCAGATGCATAGTCATAGCTATCTACAGGAAGGCATTTTTCTCCATGCTCTATTCACTGGTCACCACCACCTGCATGCTCTGTGAATGTCCGACCTCTCATGTGCTAGCACAGCCGACAACCACAAACCAACAGTTGTACAACTGGAAAACAACGTGTTGCTGAGCGCGGCTCGGCAATGGAGACAAAGGGGAATCAGAGTGCAATGCGACAGCCCAAAGACGGAAAGACTAAGGCAAACGGCTTCAAGATAGGATGGAATTGAAGGGGGATGATTCAGCCTGCTGCAGGCATAAAACATGAAGGATGCAGCACGCTGGCAGTGTGTTTAGTGTAGCTCTTCCGTTTGTTGTTTTCTCAAACGCAATCAATCACAGATGAAACCCTGTGTGCATTTATGCGCACCTTGACATGCGCCTGGCCGCGTTTCAACCCCACGCAGTTGCGTTGTTTCCTTTGTTTGCCGCCCAATGCCCGAACGCCCAACATAACCCTTCCAGGTTGTAAGCATCTCAGTACCAGCACCCTCGCCTCGTCTGCGTCCTGCCACGGCCTCCCCAGACACCTTTTTACCTTCTCAGGGATTGCAAATCGTCTTTTCTTGATCTAGAACGATTCGCCGCTTATTATCAGGATGTTTACATGCGGAACGTGCTGGCGCACGTTTGCCGCTGGATGGCGGTCGCGTCAGCAACACATGAACGCGACAGGCCACAGCCCTCCCGACTTCGAATGCGACTCGTGCGATCGGTATTTCGGCAGCCAGCACGCAGTAAACCAGCATATGACTGATGTAGGCCACTGGGCTGACTCCTCCGAATCTGATGAGCCAGAGTACGAGTGTGACGACTGCGACGACACTTTTGATGATGAAAGCGACCTTCGCGACCACGAAGTCAGGGGGCACTACTACTGTAACCCCTGTGACCGTTATTTCCAAAGCTGGAACAATATAAACCAGGTGAGTACTGTTCTCTTGCCTCTGCTAACTCCCTTGACTAACACCACAAAGCATCTGCACGGCAAGGCGCATCGCGGCAGCTCAATCCGGTGCATTTTCTGCAAATCCGAGCATGGAACAGCCACCGGCTTGGTCCACCACCTGGAGCGCGGCTCCTGTCCCAAGGCGCCATTGAACCGCGACAAACTCTATGAAGCTGTCAGAAGCCGTGATCCTGATGGCATCATCTCCAAGAAGCTGCTCGCTTGGTCGGGAACCAATAGCTATGAGGCTACTGAGAAAGCATGGAACTACGACGCTCAAGCTTACGAGTGTTATTTTTGCCCACGCCTCTTCGACAAACTCACATCCCTTAACCAGCACCTCCACTCCCCTGTCCATCAGCAGAAGCTCTACCACTGCCCCAACGGCCGGTGCAGGAAAGAGTTCACGACTCTTGCTGGCGTCATCAATCATCTGGAGAGCGAGAGTTGCGACTATATGCGTTTTGAGGCCGTACAAAGGAATGTCGAGCGTATCCTCGATCCCCGCCGCATGATCCAAGTATGATGCGTCTGGACTGTTGAGAGGACCATGGGGAAGCTAGCTAGAGATTAATTAGGATCACGCACATCTTTTGTGCTCAAGCTCGTGCTTGCAACTTGGTGCCTTGGGTGGTGGCTGTGACACGGCGAATCCCCCCGTCTTAACCCTCAAATTCCGTCCTGTTACATGTATGCTACGCAAAGCCTCAGCCCAAATGACGCGGCAAAGCAATCAAGAAGAGCAATTGAAATCGCATACCCCGTAACGTGAGCGGGCCAAGTTCCAAATGGAACTGCAAGTCACATCGCCTGCTGATGTTTCGAAATGCAGTGCAAGAATTCAATAGGTATGGTTGCTAGGAGCATAGCTTGGATTCTGCTTCGGCCAGTTGCCTAATCGGGCATATCCAAACCACTTTCGTTCTCTTGTACAAGGACAAGCACGTCGAGGTCAATCCTGATCTAGGGGGCCATTTGCAAAGGCAGCCCGCTTTGATCTTGGTCCTGCCATTTTTGGCTATTTCTCCGCTTCTTCCATCCTTGGTCTCCTCAAAAAATGGTGCCATATGATGGCGCTGGCGTTGGCCGCGCTTGATGTTGTTGGTTGCTAAGATTTTAGACAACTACCTAGTTGCGTCATCTTTCCAGGTTGTCAGTGTGTTGGTTGCGCGTCAAAAGCGTGAGTGGATGGCTTCGCAGAGGTTTACGTTTCCTTCTTGAACACTTGAAGAGCTGCGAGCTGCTTTACATGTAACCATCCTAAGTGCAAAGCACCCAGTTCAAAAACGTCTCGAAACATGGCTTCACTTCCTGTTGACGGCCCAACTGCGTCTTTCTGGCATTCTGACCCCCACCCCTTGGCCAGCTTTCGTTCATCGGATACGACTCCCGAAGAAGTGGACATTGCCGTCATCGGTACCGGACTGGCCGGAGTATCCACGGCGTATCATGTACTCAAGAAGTACGATTCAGGCGCAAGGCCGACACTGACGCTCCTCGAAGCGCGTCAGGCCTGCTCGGGCGCGACGGGGAGGAATGGCGGCCATGTCAAGATAGGACTCCCGGGCATCAAGAAATGGCATGAGTGGTACGGCCCGGAGATGGCTGCCGAGCTCATCGCTTGGGTCAGAGCGCAGCAGCGCGGCATGAAGCGAACCGTGGAAGAGGAAGACTTGAACTGCGAGATACTCGTCACACGGTCGTACGACGTGTTCTACGACGCTGCTCACGCTGCGGCGATGAAGAGTTGGTTGATGGAGGAGCGTCAACGGGGAGCTGAATGGTTGGATGACGTCCTATGGCTGGAGGGGCCGAATCTCGACAAGGCAAGCGGTTCTATCCACAGGGTTCCCTGATCAAGCTCTGAGCTAACATGTACTGTAGATCACCGGCACAAACGGAGGCGTGGCTGCATTCGGTGTGCCTGCAATCTCCCTGTGGCCGTACAAGTTTGTGACGGGATTGCTTGCTCGCGTTCTCGAGCTGGGCGCAACTCTCTATACAGAAACGCCCGTCGAGGCCGTGGACCACAGCAGCGAGTCCGGTCTCGTCAAGCTGTCGACTCCGCGGGGCGTCATCAAGGCCAAGAAGGTCATATATGCAACGAACGGCTACTCCTCCGCCATCCTGCCGCAGTACCGTGGAGTCATTGTTCCCGTCCGCGGCCAGGCCGCCCACCTGGTGCCCAACGCGCCGAGCCACCGCTGCCCGAACCTCGCAACGACGTTCAACTTGTTCCACACGTCAGAGTACGTTGACTACCTCAATCCCCGCCCAGACGGCACGATTGTTCTCGGTGGCGGCATGCGCAACTATCGGCGGGGGCTGGACGACCGCAACGAGAGGTGGTTCAACACGGTGGATGACTCGAGCCTCATCGACGACGCGGTCAGAACCGACTTTGAGGGCACGGTGAATGGAAAGCTTTATGGCTGGGAGAAGAGCGAGGCCAGAGCGGATATGACTTGGACGGGTAGTGAGTGGCCCCTGATCGGATCAACGACTCTCCTCGCGGAGTTTTACTGACATGTGGATAGTCATGGGCTCGACCTTGGATGCTGTACCTCACGTAGGCCAGGTGCCTGGGACGCAGAACCAGTGGATCCTGGCCGGCTTCAACGGCGGGGGCATGCTCATGATCTTCACCATGACGCAGGGCATCGCGGACATGGTCGTGAGCGGCAAGGATTTTGAGCAAACTGGCATGCCGTCGGTTTTCAAGACAACTCGGGAAAGAATCACGAAGAACCGGTATCGGGCGTAAATTAGCCTCTTGTAATTACCCTCTACCCTGAGATGTCATCAAGCTGGATGCCAAGAGTCGGATTAAGGTATGTTGGGACCAGTAAGGGATACCTACATGAATGTAGATGCGCAGAGGCACAAAGACTTGGAATAGGAGGTGTTGACTGCCGCATCCAAGGATTCTTTTCCCAAACGTCTTGATTGGCTTGGCGAGTTGCGCACCTGAGAGTTGTGAAATCTGGCCCATCTTCGCTCAGGGGCTAGGCGGTCGGCGTGAGGTTCGCCGACACTGAGTGGCCTGGACCACGGCGCGGACCATGGCACCCGAGTCAAGATGCTGTACCCATCTCCGGCAATTTTAGAAAGGCATTGAACGGCTCTTTTCGGATACTATTTGCGTGCAGGGGCGACATGTTGGAACGACTCCCTTGCCTCCCATCAAAGTCATGACGTCAGGCGACATCGACGCATCATCCATCAACACAGGCAGGACTATGTTATTCACGCGAGGATGATTCCTCTCTCACACATTGAAGGCTGAACTCGCGTTCACTGGTGAAATTAGTTCAACGGCTCTCATTGTCTGAGCGTCGTCGCACACCCTTCATGATCTCGGCGTTCTTGCGCGTAGTCAGATCGCCCAGTGCCTGCAGAGCAACCAAAGTCCCTGCGCTCCGTCAGTTCACATCTCGAACAGCAATGGCGTCCGAATCAAAGCCAGCTCAGGCCACTGGCGCGACCTTTGACTCGGTTGGCGTGAAAAATACCAACATCAATGTGGCTGCTGGTGTGAGCCTCAGCGACAAGCAGAGGGTCCTCGTGGGCTCCGTCCTCGATGTAAGTCGGATATCACGACACAGGCTCAATGCAGAATGAATCCCACGCGGCTCACTGTGGCTACCTAGTTATTCGAAGGACGGCCGTCTCTGAAGCACCTCTCCCTCTGGCAGCCCACGGCCACCTTCCAGGACCCCATCGCCCTGGCGCAGGGCTACGACCGCTTCGCCGCGCAGTGGTACGGGCTCGCCGGGCTGTTCCACCCCATCACCATCCAGTCCCACACCGTCACGTCCGCCGGCAACCCCATCCTGGTCTCGCTCAGCAACAAGTACGTCCTCAAGGGCATCAAGAAGGAGCAGGTCATGAACAGCGTGATCCGCATCCACGTCGGGTCGGACGGGAAGATTGAGAAGGTGGAGGACCGCTGGAACGACAAGCTGCCCGAGGGTTCAGTGAGTGAGGTGCGTCTTTGTCAATCGCCTCGTGGCATTTTCTTCTGGTGATTTTCCACGACGGAGCATCAAGGCTGATTATCTATACAGGCATTGCGCAAATTGAATGCCAGCGTAGCCTCGTACCTGGTGACGGTGCCCAAAACAGAACAAGACGACAAGAAGATGCAAGCGGATCGTGGGCAGTAGGGTTTAGTCGGTGTTTGAATCTACCCCCTGCTTCTTCTCTCTAATGCGAAGAAATCATCGCAGCGCACGTAGATGTTCTATCGTAGAGCTGCTTCATGCACCGTCATTTTGAGTTCCTCTGGCTGCAGGGTAGCTCGGCAGAGTGCCTCCACTGGAACGTGGTGGTGGCTGCTGACTAGCCCAGATCCAGTGACAGGCAGGGGCCAACACCCACCAAGGTTCAGGACAAGCTCAACGTGTCTGCCACATGTTGCGCGAACCCAAACGCTTCCATCGTCGCACGTCCACCCCAACCACCATCGTCGTCAACCATTCGAGGCGACTACCTGCTGCGAGTTCGCCAGAGCCGACGCCGGAGAATCCCGCAGAGCAAGCGCGCCGTTGGGCGGCCGTCATTTCATCCGCAGATCGAGCACTGCCACCAGCACCCGTTGCTCTCGACAGCGACGGCGGCCTTCAGCCATGCTCGTCTCCCTGACCGTCGGCAAGGTCGACGCCGGCGTCACCGTTCTCCTGACGCCGGATAAGCGCCTGGTATGTCCCCCGCAAGCGCAATTGGCTCTCCGCAGAGAAGGAAGCCCGGCTGACGGAACGGCCCTGGGGCCTCCCTTGTAGATCGAGTTTCCCTCCATCCTGCTCCCGCCAAACATCTCGTCGGGCAGCATTGTCGACATCGCCGTCTCGCAGAACCACAGCAAGGAGACGGACGAGGAGCAAAAGTTCCGCGCGCTGCAGGAGCGCATCTTCAGCTCGTTTGGCGCCTCGGAGCCCGCCACGCCCATCCTGCGCTGCCGCAATGCCACGCAGACGTCCGTCGTCCTCGAGTGGGACCCCATCGACCTCGCCACGGCCGACCTCCTATCGCTGAGTCTGTACCGCAACGGGCAGAAGGCGGGCAACATCCCGCGGCCCCTGCAGATGCACAGCACCAAGATCAGCGGCCTGGCCGTCGACACCGAGTACACGTTCCACCTGGTGCTGCGGACGACGGCCGGCACGCGCACCAGCGAGAAGGTGACCGTCAGGACGCACAAGATGACGGACCTCAGCGGCGTCACCATCACCACGGGCATCCTGCCGGGCGCCATCAAGGAGAGCCTGGCGCAGGCCGTGGAGCGCATCGGCGCCAAGATCGTCGAGGGCGTGCGCATCGACACGACGCACTTCGTCACGACGGAAGGCAGGGGCACGGCGTGGGAGAAGGCTGTCGAGAACAACATCCCGGTCGTGCGGCCCGAGTGGGTCGAGGCCTGCGAGAAGAACGGCCGCATCCTCGGCGTGACTAAGTTCTACCTCGACGCCATGAGGCCGGGTCCCCCGAGCGACGAGCAGTCCCCGCCACCTGCGCCTCCCAAGGACGTGCCGCCAAAGGACGAGCCACCCAAGGAAGAGGCCACGCCGGAGACGCCTGCGGGACAGGCGCAGAAGCCCGAGAACGGCGAAAAGGACGCGGAAGCGACCAAGACCAACGGCAACGGCAACAAGACCGAAGACGACGGGTCGAGCGAGGAGGCCGAGACGGAGCCCGAGCAAAAAGTCAAGGGCCCGCTCCCGGACGAGCAGAAGATGCGGCTAGAGGACAAGGAGGAGCAAAAGGTGGCGCTGCGGCCAAAGGAGGTTCAGCCGACGGCGGACAGCGAGGCACATGATGAGGGTGAGGATGGCGAGGAGGAGGGAGCAGAGGGCGAGACCAACGGCAAGCCATCGGCCACGCCGGATGGGTCATCATTCCAGGAGGTTGAGCTGTAAGGCGCTGGAGCATGGGATGTGATTTTCGCAAGAGAGGACATGGGAGGGACTGATTCGTAGGGTAATATGTACAACTACATGGTCCGCGGCCTCGGCCGGGGGTTAATGCAACCCGTTTCTCTCACCGTCCCGCCTCACTCACGGCGGCACCTCGTCCCCCTTCCAGTCCCAGCACCGGCCCCTCTGCGCGACGTCGAGCCCGCGGACGACGTCGACCATGCGCTCGGCCGCGTACTCGGGGCTGAAGAGCTTGCCCTCGGGCACCGAGGCCCAGAAGTCGCGGCTGAGGTCCGTCCGGACGGTGCCCGGGTGGTAGGCGACGGCCAGCGCGCGGGGACCGCTGCGAGCCTGCAGGAAGAGGTCGAGGCTGCGCGCGAGGCTGATGACGGCGGCCTTGCTCGCGCGGTACGAGTACCAGCCGCCGGTACGGTTGTCCGTCGTGGAGCCCACGCGCGCCGCCACGGTGAGCCACGTCGCGTGCCGCGGTAGCCGGCGATCCTCTTGTCCTCCGCCGTCCACGCCGTCAGTAGCTGTCGCGCGGCGCGGGAGAAAGTCGAAGAAGTGCTTGGCGAGGAGTAGCGGCCCCACGGCGTTGATCCGGAACGACTCGAGGCTCGCGGCGGCGTCGACCTGGGCGGGCGACTTCTCGGGCCGCAGCAGCACGCCGGGCAGCGCGCACGCGAGGTGCAGGTGGTGCGTGTCGCGCGGGAACAACTCTTCCGCGCGGCGGGCGGCAGCGCTGATGAGCTCCTCGTCGCGGACGTCGCAGCGCACGACGTTCAGCCGCCGGGCCAGGTCATGGTCGTCGGCGTTGGCGGAGCGCAGGCCGTCGAGGAGCGCCGCCTTGGCGCCGCCCGTATCGTCGCGCCGGGTGGTGGCGAGGATGGGCAGGCTGGTGGTCCGCAGCAAGTGGCGGGTGAGGGCGTAGCCGATGCCGCGGCTGGAGGGGCAGATGAAGATCCAGGGCTTGGAGGGCATTGCTGATAGTTGTGACGGTCGGCGTGATGCCGGCCGGGATGCGGGCTCTCCAATTGAGCACGGATGATGCCCACGTTGACGCTGCAGCGTTATGTCCGTCGATTGAAACGAAAGAAAACTAAAAGAAAGACCAAAGAAGAAAAGAAAAATAAAAGGGAAAAGGGGAATGTGCGCCGCGTGCTTGCAAGCCCGCAGACCGTCGACGACATTCAACTACGAGTCTCGGCATCATCGCCAGCCCCCGGCCGCCGGGCGATCGACGTCATGCAGCCGCGCCCGCCCCAGCCCGGATCGGGGGGGAGGAGGGGGGGCCACATCCGCACGGATGCGCCCCGTTTTCTCGATTTGGCAACTCTTGTGTTTCAGCGCCTCGACGTTAAATTCAACATCCTGCCTTGGCTGATGTGGTGGTAATTATCATTTATTCCGCCGTTGCGGACATGGCAGCTGCCGCAACGTCTGGCATCCCAAGTCTGCCAAGACGCTCCGAGCATGCTCGAGGCGCGCATCGCTCCCTCTCCCTAGTGTACAGCTATCAAAAGGCCCATCGTCCAATTATTACCGCTTGACCCGCCGCTCTCTACATGCCGCGGAACGCTGCCTCGTCGCAGATGGCCAGCGCTCCCGCCGTCTTGGTGCTCTGCCTCTGCCTGACCTCGCCGGCCAGCTCCCTCATCAGCGGCTCGATGGCTCCCAGGCCGCTCAGGTCGTCGCTCACGCCCAAGCTCGCACCCCACGCGTCCTCGTGGTCCTGCCGCCGGTCGGCCAGCTTCTCCAGCAGCCGGCCCTGCGACATGCTCGTCCGCCTCGTCAGCAGGCGGCGCTGCGCGTCGCGCCCGACCCGCTGCACCATGCTTGCGGCCTCGTCGTCCGACGCCCAGCCTCGCTCGGTGTCTCCCACCTCCTCCTTCGCCGCCGCCATGGTCCGGCTCATGTTGTCCAAGACGGGGACCAGGGCCTTCATCCAGACGTCGCCGTTGCGTTCCAGGCGGCGCAGGCGGCGCTCCATGTCCTTGAGCCGGTGCTCGCGGTAGGCCTCGTAGAGCCGCAGCACCTCCTTCTCCGCAAGCGAGCTGCTGCAGCTCTCGTACGAGCCGCCGGACGCCAACTGCTGTGCTTTGGTGCGAGCCAGCGCCATGGCGTCGCGCGCGTTGCGCTCTTGTTCGCGGATGGCCCTCCACTCGCGGCGGCGGGTGAGCGATGTGCGGTCCATGGTGCTGCGACTCCGAGGCGGCGTTCCGCTGGCAGAGACCGGCGGGGTGGGCAGGTTGGAAGTCTTCACTGTAAGCGACCGCTTGGGACGATCTGGCTGTGCATCAGATGATGATCCGGATTCCGGGACCGTCCCTTGAAGCTGGGGACTCACGCCCTCCTCGGGAGATGGAGACGGAGACGGTTCCACGTTCATCACCACCATCACGCTGCTCATTGTCAGCTGCGGAGCTGTGTTCTCATGGCTATCCCGCTTATCCCGCCCTCGGCCTCCGTCATGCGGCTCATCAGCCATCTTCAGTTTCTCATCTTCACCAGCGTCTTGCTGCCCGCCGTGCTTCTTCTGGTGCGTCGCGTTTCGCATGGCCTCCATGTCTCGCCGCTTCTTGTCCCGCACAATGTCTTTCCGACTCTTTGGCGTGCCCGGCGTCGGCGGCGGCGAATCGGCCGCCCTTCGAGACACTATCGGGTTGTCTGATATGACGGTGAGCTTCGGGCCGTTGCCGTCTTGTCCCTGCATCGCAGCGGGAGGCCGGCTGGTGATTATCGGTGGCGGCTTGGTCGGCTCCCTGGACTTTGCTCGTCTAGCAGCGCCTTCGGCCGGCGCATTCGTCCTCCGCACGCTGCCGATCGTGTTCAATGCTGGAGTGCTGAAGTCCCGAAGGCTATTATTCATTGCATCCCAGCGGCGCTCTTGCTGCGAGAGCAGACCATCGATCGAGGCAGGGTGACGCATGCTGCGGTTGGTCGCTATGCTAGAGCTGCGCGTGGGATAGCCTGACCGCTGGAAACTGGGGGACTGGCCACCGCGCCTGGAATTCTCTCTCGACGGCGCACGGTTCCATGGTGCCGAGCTGTCATCGAGCAGAGGCGTGTCAAATCGGGTGGGGAGTATGCCGATGTAGTCGTGAGGCTTCCCACCCAAGCTGCCACTGCGCCGGTGGCCTGACACCTGTGAGATCCTGGTCCCTTCGCCGAGAGGCCACTGATTGCTGGCGTAAGGAGATCTGGGCTGCGAGGGCAGGGAGATAGAAGACTCGGAGACCTCGGTGACTGGACGTAGAACCGTCACGACGCCCTTGTCGTTCGTGTAAGTGCGCACCTGCTCCTTGCTTGGAGTGCCCATGGAAAGGTCGTGCTGCTCAGGGTAGACGGGATACTGCGATCTCATGCCCTCTCCGAACGGGGAAGCCTCCAGAGGTATAGAAATGGCAATGTGACGGTGGCCGCCGCTGGTTACCCCTGAGACGGCCGAGTCGGGTAGCCGGATGTTCTGGGGCGCCCTAGGTGCGGACTTGCTCCTCATACCAATCTTCTTGATCTTCGACCACCGTCCCCGCTCCTCCTCGCCGTCGGCGCCGTACGGGGTAGACATGAAGTTGCTTGGCGGCGGCGGGTGGTTCCTCAAGAAGTCAACGAGGGCAGCGACGTCATCTCCGACTTGGAGGCTTCGCTCGGCTCCGCCAAACGGTTCGTCGCCGGCGTAGAAGTCGCTCCCGGCACCTGGCAAGCCCGACACGGACCTGCGGCGTGCCAGCAAGTCTGAAGGTGGTGGTGAGCCCCAGCCAGTGTGCCTCCGACGATGAGAAACGAAGGGGCGAGAGCTCAGGGGCGAGGAAGGCGGCAGGTCATGTCGAGACGGCGTCTGGAGCAGGCGACCAACAGGCGTCGACTGCGCCATGGCTACTAATACCTATGCTGACGGTCCGGCTACTTGTCCGGACGGCGGAGGCGGCGACAGCGCCCTTGCATGCCGTGAAACCTGGTGTCTGTAAGCAAGAGAGATTGACGCCATGCAGCGACGGGTGGTGTCTTGAGCGTGCAGCGACATACCGGGGATGGACCAGTCAGATCTGCGAGAGACTAATAAAACATGCGTATGCTTCGTCTTCGGGCACTCCCGCGACAGAAAAGTCCACCGTCTCAACGTGAACCCGGGGGTCTAATGCAGTGTCGCAATTCGCCCAATCTTCCTGCTCGAGGCACGCCGGACGCAAGCGTGTAAAAGGCGCCGTTTCGCAGCGAGACAGCAACGTGGGTGGGCGGTGTGTGGGTGTACGAGTGCGCGCCGACGCAACGTCAGAAGACGACGTGTCGACGAGACAACAGCAATTGTGACGCAGCAATTCGACGCTGTCCTTCGACGACACGGACAGGCGACTGGAGAGAGAGAGAGGGGGGGGTATGAGCGCGGGATTTCTCGACAGAGGGAGCAGAAATGCCTGCGAGAAAAGGAGAGCGCAACAGCACGAGATCGGCGTGCTCGATGACCTAGTTGGGGAAGAAACTTGGAGCTTGGAAAGGGCCTCTGGAGCTAGCCACGGAGGGCTCTGCCGGAAGGCAATGGAGCGATTCCCCGCAGGCGCCACTTGGGAGGCTTGGATCCATGGGACCAGAGGAGACCCATCGTTGGTTCTATTCCGCCCAGACTGACGATGGCCCGGGGGCAGAGATGAGGGGAGAGGAGGGGAGAGGAGCATGGGAGGTTGGCCGTCCGTCCGTCGTGGTTGGTGATTAGCCGAGGAGCCATGGCCACTTCGATGCTCATCTGTCGGGTCTCGCGCAAGCGTGGGCCCCGTAGTCGTGGCATTGGGACGTCACGAGAGGCGGCGTCGTTGGCGTTGCTTTTTCATCGTCTGGAGAAAAAGAAAGGCCCGTGAATGGTAAGCCTTAGCGTCGTGACCGCCCCGGTCAGCGCTCTCAGCGCCCCGACAGGGGTAGGGAGCGCTACCTCGCCGGCCGCCCAGTGCCGTGGCCCACTAATGGGAGGTTGGCCCACCGAGCAGGGCCGGGGGGATGCGCAAGCCCCAGCAGCGACGGCTGATCGCTCGCCGCTGGCTGGATGCGAGCGCGACCCTTATTGCGCCAGCGCTCGTACTCCGTACCCGTTCATGTGCAGCCACCTACGAGTAGGCCGCACGGCGATGTGACGTCGGAGCCCAGCGTCCACTGACTCGCCGTTGGTCGTCCGTCGTCTTGGGCCGCTGGGGACCGCTGCACGGGCAACGTCGACGGCGGCTGCGGCCGAGGCGGAGAGGTCCTCGTCCCATTGGGACCCCTTGGCCGCCTCAACGATGGCATGGGCCATCGTTCGACTCGACCGCCCCCCGGCCTTCTCCCTCCATCGCCTCTCTCCACCCCGGCCAGACGGGCCCCTGGACCGACAGGGCCTTCACCGCGGCTGTCGTGCGTCCCGAGCGTTGCACGACATGAAGCCGACTGTTGCACGACATCACGCCGCAGGAACGAGATGCAACTCTGCAGCCCTCGTGGCTTCTCCTCCGACCTCACGCAACCCAGCGCCTCTTGCCATCTGCTCTCAACAGCCGGCAGCATCTCCTGCCGATGCGAGCGCCGGCACCGCGACCCCTGCGACCTTGACGGATCGCGGTGGACGACGTATCACCGCCGGCTGGCAGTGTGGCATTTCACCCAAGCCTGCGCAGGATCCAACGCAAGGGCCCCCCCGGGGCCTGCAGAGTTTATCACGTCGCGTTACCTCGTACTCCTGCCGGTCACCGTCGCCCCAAATTTCACGTCGATGCACATCTGCGACATCTGACGTGCCCAGCCCTGGGCTCATCATCCCACGGAACCCGAGCCTCGTCGCGTCTCCGTACGGCGTACACCCGGAGACTTGGGCCAAGTGGCTGTTCCAGTCTTTTCCTTTACGAGACGGGGGCCTGTCCCGCGTTGCATGACTTTACACTCGCCGTTGCAGTCCAGTCCAGTCTTGACCAGGTTAACCGTCTTTATTCCGGCTCCCATTTTCGGCTTCTGTTTCGTTCAATGCGAGACGGTTGCTCTCGCTCTTCTTGGCTCGTGATGGCACCAGAACCGTATAGTGCCCGTGGTATCTATCGGAACGTGATGTTGCTTCGTCAAATTCAACCCCAGCAGTTCCTGTACGCAGTCAAGCCTATGTTGACGCTTTAAGAGCCTCCGCTAACGATAGGACTCTCCTTGCTTGTCCGCCGCTTTCCTCAACCATAAATGCTTTAGCTCAATCGAATGCAGTCCCGGCAGTCGCTATGCCTCTCTTGGTATGCAATCCCCGCCGTCGATCCCTGTAAATCCACGTCCGTCAACGCCTTGCAATGCTTCCCTCTAAGTAGCTGTCTTTGATGCGCAAGCGTAATGGCAAAGGCAAGCAGCACCACCCCCGAAATCCAAATCAAAAACATTAGCGCTTCTTCGGCATAAAGAGGCTTGGCTTAGTCTTCTTCCGCGGAGCCGGCGGAGCCGGCTTCTTCATTGCCTGAGGGGCTTGTCAGTGTCTCTTCGCTCCCGTAGGGTGCATGTGAAGTTGGGTTGGGGTCTGACCTTGTTGGTGCTCGGCATGTCGACCGGCGTTGTTGACCCGCTCGACTGGCTGACCGAGGCTGTCTTCGGCAACGTCGCCAGGTTGGCAGGTGCTGGAGGCCGCTCCGGAGGCGTCATTCCCAGCACCGACATCGCGGATGGGTCCTTCACAGCAGGCCGGCTGGGTTTCTGGCCGAACTTGGCCATGAGGCTGCTGCGTGGCTTATCGCCGGCCAACTAGCTGCATGTTAGAACACCCGTCGTGAATTTCTTGCGCGCTTGGTCTACGTACCCTTTTAGACCCAGGCTGACCCGATGTCGTCATATCCAGAGGCCGTTTCTTTTGATCTGCACTCGGGTTCTTGCCCACCGACGTATGTATGACGGGTGACCCAGTCGACCGTGGAACTACGTCGCTCGAGTCGCGTTGGTTTGCTCGAGTCTCGTCGTCGCCGGCCTTCGCGGCGCTGGCAGGAGGGCTAGGGACGAGTTCGGGGATCGCCTCCGGGACAGTTCCGCTCATGTCCACTTCCCTGGAGATGGCGGCCCGGGGCGGCGGCATTAGCACATCACCCGGCTTAGCTGGCTCTAACGGTCGGCGGAGCATTGACAGGATATCTCCGCGGGTATATCGCTGCCTGTCTCGCGCATCTTCGATGAGCTTTCGCCAGAACTCGCCCTGTACCAGCGCCCGCGAGTCTCCCAGGATCCAAAGTGACGATTTGGCTCGCGTCAGTCCGACGTTCATACGGCGGATATCTGTCATGAAACCGATGCCACCCGTGGAGCTGGCTCGAACGCACGAGAATATGATGATTTCGCATTCTCGGCCCTGGAACGCGTCGGTGGTGTTGAACTCGATGTAGTCAGTGATGCTCTCGCCATACCGAGACTTGAAACGGTTTCGGAGCTCGAAGAGCTGGGCTTTGTAAGGCGTGATGATTCCGATTTTCCCGGTTAGGTCGCACTCTTGATAGTTCTTGCTGAATGTTTCGTAGAGCTGCATGGCAACTTCCAGCTCCCTAACGTTGACGAGCGATTGGCCGCGGCGGCCCTTCTCCTGGACACCTTCAACGTCGAAGAAGCGGTACGCCCCGAGAAGGGCGCTCCGGTGCCATGGCTGCTGGCGGAGCTGTAGCATGTCCTGGCCGTCCTGCAGCTGTCCTTCGTAAAATTCCCTGCTAGGGAACATACTAATCTCCGGATGCATACGGTACTGCATATCTAGAAGGTGGACCGACTTAGGGTGGTTTTGCTGCATGCGAACGAACAAGCTCTGGTCGTAGCCGAACCTGGCTGCGGACTGAGACAGCACTGTTGGCGGGAGCTGTTTGGGATCGCCGACCAAGACGCACTTGCAGCACCCGTACTTCAGAGGGATGAGCGCGCTTAGTTCCACGCACTGCGCCGCCTCGTCGATAATGACCGTCTCAAACTCCACGTCCAGGTTGCGGAACATCTCATGCCCACTGCCGCTGAGGGTAGCACATAGCACGTGTGCCGAGTTGAGAATCTCCTGCTGCACTTGGCGACGGCGCATCTCCATTTCTCGCGCAATCGAGTTGCCGCTATCCTTACTGGAGTCGATCATTTTTCCGATGTGCATCTGCTGCCGCTTGAGCTCCTCGAACTGCCTCGACAGGCCGTTGTACGCGGCTCGATCGTCCCTGCCGCGAGCTTCCTCCAACCGCGGCCGGAGTTGGCCCAGCTCATCCTTGATCTTGGCAGCGTCTTCGTGCAGCTTCTCTCGATCCTCCCTCGCTTTGTCTTTAGTCTTATCGCCTTCTAGACGGATCCGAACAAGCTCATCGAGTGTTACGTCCTTGACGGCCGCGTTGATGGCCTCGCTTCGTCCTAGACGTAGAACGTTGATCTTCCGGCTCTTGCCGTTGATCGTTGTGACACCTGCTTTCAGTCGCAGCACTAGCTCGTCCACTGCGGCGTTGCTAGGAGCACAAACGAGGAGCTTCTTCGATCGAGCTTGGCCGGCCGGGTTTGGACCGTTGGGTGGGCGCAGTGGAGCGCCAACGGGAACACCACTTGCCGCCTGAGCAAGCTGATCGGAGAGAAGCGACCCGACCATTGCCACAATGGTCTTCGTTTTACCAGTTCCGGGAGGCCTGTGCTTTCGGTCAGTAGCTGTACGAGATCCGGTTATCCACCTTCACTCACCCTTGAATGAGAGTGAACCCATCGTTTTCATGGGCACCGAGCACGGCCAAGGCCTGGCCTTTGTTTAGCGACCAATTCTGCATGGCGTTGGAGACTCTTTCATCGCCGTATCGCAGGATCGGGGAGGGCTCGGCTTTCAAGATCTCATCCATGAGGTCGTAGTATTGCAAGCTCTCTAGCGCGGCATACTCTCTCTCGATGGTCGTCATGTTGGTGATTTTTATCCCGTGGACATCGACACCTGGAGTAAGCACCGGTGCGAGCGTATTGTTACGAGAAGCCACTCGATACGTGATCTCCACGCGGTCCTTCTTGTAGGTGATTCGATGCACACGCGCCAGGCAATGTTTAGAAGATGGGCTTGTAAGGGGCCTCTCGTCCTCCGATACCAGGAGGATGTCGCCCTCCGATAACCCTCGTTCTCGATTCGTCATAATCGGCATCGTGAACGTGGCTTCTAGGAAACTGTCAACGCTAGCACGACTGGCAATCTTCATCCCGAAAGGCTGGGACGTCAGCTCGTCCTTGGCCGTGACGAAGGAGCGCCAAGCCTCCGAGGCAAGGAGAGGGAAGAAAGTCTGCTGGTAGGCCCTTGGATCAGGATATTTAGTGGCGACTTCAGTTGCTGCTGGGCCGTTCGGCGGGTCGCTGCCGTCATGGAAGATGTCCCACGCGAGGATCGTGTTGTGCAGCCTCTCCATGGGAGGAATGAGGCGTGCCCTCATCTCCTTGACCGACCGCTGTTGCCGTACTTTCTTGACGGGCCGGCGCACTCCATCTCGCATATGTTTCAACATCATCCGCTGCTCCTCTAGCTGCTTCTGGCCGCCGGTGCTAAGCGCGGCGAGTTGATTATCGGCGTCTGAGTCCTCGCTCTCATCATCATCAAGCTCTTCGTCGGAGCTGTTGACCATGATCTCACTCCTAGCATGGGCCTTGCCCGTGAGGCTGAGGCTGTGGATGCCAGAGCCCTCGCCGGCCACGGTTTCGCCGCGCAGCCTTTTAGCGTTGGCGATGATTTCGGCGTCTCTCTTGGCCTTCGCCAGCTTTTCCCGTTGCCGACTCTCTTTAAGCGCAGAGATGCCGTCTGCGTCCAGCGCTTTGGCCTTGGCCTTGGCCTTTGCTTGGCGTGCCTCGATCTGTTTTAAAATGGGACTGTCGATTGATTTGCTCATTGCCAAGACATCGTCTCGGTTTGACCTGGCCGGCACCGCCGTTGATGTTGACGATGCCTTCGCTGTTCCTGATTTGGACCAAGCGTCGAGCTTGCTCTGCTTCTTGGCCTTTTCCTTGTCCAGTCCGGCGCGACCTGCAGTTCCAGAAGCTGGGCTCACTTCGATAATCTGGACGTCCTCCTCGTAACCAAGCGCTTGAAGCAGCTCGGCTCGTTGTCGATCATTTAGATTTGTCGTCCTGGTATAGCCTCGGCCGGGGCCGATAGGCACACAAGCGTCAGTGATTAGCTTTCGAGGCCCTGCGCTAATCTCGAGATTGTTCTCTCTAAGACGCGTTAAGATTTTGCACAGAACCCGGACCGTGACGTCTACGAGCCATCGATCCTTGAGGCGGATCATGTTCTCCATTCCACGGAAGTTCTTGTTTGCAGGGCCAAGGATCTTGGCCATGGCGTCCTTGTCGCTCCTCCCACCCGCGGTGACTGACTTAAGGAGGCCATCCTCGGCAATGAGCGCTTCGGCGAGTTCCATGATTTCTCGACAAAAGTCCATCATGATGCGATTCTGAACGTACAAAGACCAGTTCTCGATATTTAGGCAAGACGTCGAGACAAATCGCCACTGCTCGTTCCACCAGCGCAGAACGGTCGCAACCAACTTCGGATCTAAAGCCGTCGTTCGCAAGACTCCTGCGGAGGGGTCGGCCAGACCGCGGAGAATATCCTGGCTCGTGGTCAACAGCGGTTTGATGGGACCCCATGGAAAGGGCGGCTTGAGAACCAGCTCGAGAGTGGAAAGCAGGGACGAAAGGGTCTGCTCCGGGTGCAGTCTAGCCATGTGCTCCAAGGATGCAGCACGTGAGCGCTCGCTGGTCCAACTCTTGAGGACTTCTGCCGAGGCCTCCGCGAGGTCTTCATTGTCATGAACCGATAGTCCGAAGATGACTTGGAAAGACACCCGGTCAGCAAATAGCATGCTTAGCTCTGCCGCGTCGAGCTCGGAGATACGGCCCAAGACTCTAACAAGAACGTCTGCGATGCCTTCGAGGGCCTTGTTGAAGATGTCGATCGATTCCTCCAGCTGGGCTGCTAGCTGCGGGTCCAGCTGGCCGAGCTTGCTGTCCTTTGGATTCTTTGGGCGTCTGATTTGCTCGACGGGTATGAGCCGCATGAGGCAAGTCAAAATGTCTTTCGCTAGCCCGACCTGATCGGAAGACGCGTCGAACATTTCGACGAGGCATTCCCAGTAGGCCTTCGAATCTCTCGTGACTGTAGACTGTAGCTTCTTGCTGTTATGGATAGCCAGGAACTCCTCCGATACCAGCTTCATGTCCAGCTTCATGGCTGTATAGAGAACAGACTTGGCCGCGTCCGCTACCTTGAACGTCGTCCACCCCTCATGATACTCGCCGGGGGGCTGCAAGTTCTTTAGAATGAGATCCTTGTTCTTGGCAACGAGGTTGAACGCCGCACTGGCGTAGAGGTGCGTTGTACTGGTCGAGATCTGCGTTTCCGAGTCAAGGAAGGACTTCATAGTGAGGCTCAAGGCGTCGAATCCTGCCCGGATACAAGCCGCTTGCCCTGGTTCTCCAATCGATGCATCCTTGGCAAGATTCTCGAATAAGGTGTGCATCAGTACCTCGCAGGCGTCGTACTTGCGGTCTCGACTCAGTGAATCGAGCCAAGGCTGTATCCAAGAGATGGGAAAAGGCACCACACCTCCCTCGGAGGTGTTTTCAAACCCAGTCCAACAGTTCTCGAGCGACTGCCGAAGCAAGGTTTTATACACTGGGCTGCCAAAAAGCAAATCGGCAATGACATTCGGTCTCGCATCGCCGATGACATCCCAAAACGCCCTTGGGGACTTCTTGAGTAGGCTCGTCAGGACCCGTATAGCCACCACCAAGACGCCCTCGGAGCGGCAGAACTGGATATGGCGGAATAGCAGGTCATAGATGTCACAACTGCCCGGCCGCACTTCCAGGCTACGAAGACGGCTAGCGATCAGACCATCGGTCAGCGTTCTCAGTACACACTCAAAGCCCTCCCAGAATCGCTCGATGTCCAGGTAGTCTTCGCTAGAAGGTTTGGAAAGATCCTTCTTGCTGATGTCATCAATGCCCTTGATGAGGCCACCGCTGACGGCCCAATCGAACTGTTGTTCCGTCATTGAAGCGCTCTCGATGAATTTCCAGTTTTCTTGGGCCCACTTGAGGCGAT
The DNA here is from genome assembly GCA_024340005.1 of Tolypocladium tropicale. NCBI lineage: Eukaryota > Fungi > Ascomycota > Sordariomycetes > Hypocreales > Ophiocordycipitaceae > Tolypocladium > Tolypocladium tropicale. The sequence goes on along the minus strand of JALHBU010000017.1, from coordinate 78,758 downwards.
CCTCGATCCTTGTGTCCATGAGAAAAAAGGTCATGCCAGGAAGAGGATCTTTCGTGCCCAACTTCAGGTAACTCTTTCCTTGAAGACGCATGAATACGTATTGGAAGACCTGACGTTGCTCGGGGGCGCCGATATAGGGCACACAGCACAGAGCTTCGTACACGGAAATCAAGACGGCCGGGAGATGCTCGCCGAATTGAGCCTTCTTGAAGATGGCGCCGCTGGCCTCGATCTTCTCGATGTACTGCTTGGCCCACGCAATGTTATGCTCGATCCTGGCGACGTCGAGCTTGTTCAGCAAATCTTCTATGTGGGACACGGCGTCCTCGTTCCATCGTCTGGGGCTGCGTCAGTACGAAATCTCCGCCGCTGCCGTAGATATGATGCATACTCAGAAAACTTCTGAAGCTGCGCCTTGCGCTTCATATGCCAATTGAGCACGCAGTCGGAGCACAGCTTGAGGTTTTGCTCCAGCCTGCTTGTGAATTCCTCGAGCCACTTGCCAGCATGCTTCTTCTCAAAACCGAAAATCAAACTATTCCAGTAGGTAACCTCAATTCGTCGCTCTGCATCCTTGATGCGGGCTTTCTTCTCCTCGATGGAGATGCTCGAGTCGAGGTCGTCGAAGGATTTATAGTCTTCGTCGTCATCTTGGCTTATTTTCGGACACAGAAGGTGCTGCTCTGCAGGGATCTTCTGCAGCTCTTCGAACCATTTCGCGAGGTCCTCGTTGAATTCCGCCATCGTATCGCTCGAGTCATGCAGAGCATGTCTTCGAATATGACGCCAGGCACCAGTTTAGATGGCACGTATCGGGCTCGGTCGCATAGCAGATTCGAGATGTCGATCGAGGCGGAGAAACTATCGACGGCGGATGGGCCGCAGCGAGAAGAAGGAAGACACAGCAGCAGTCAAGCAGAGCAGAGGTCTGTGTAGGCGCAACGATTCGTGTTTGTCGCTTGGCTGGGAGCTTGGAAGCCTGTGAGGAAGGCTCTAGGAACTTGCTGGAGCAAAGCGCAGGTAAATGCTTGGGCCGCGATTGTGTTCCTGCAGCCTTCAGAAATGAACAAGATCGAAGGTGATCCACTAGTTCCGGAAGTAGTTGCTGCACCAACCGCGGCGGTGCGAAGCACCTGGTGTTCTTCGTGATCGCGGTGTGCGTGCACTTCGGTTTGGTCGCGCGAGGTGCAAACGAGGCTAGAGACGTGCTAAACGCGTAAAGCAATCCATGCAGAAGTCACGGAGTTGGACCACTGCCAGCGCGTGCAGGCACTCTAAATTGGAGACCGGCCCGTGCGCCCGCAGTCCAGTTCGGCTGTCGGGAGATGTTTCGACCGACCATGACCTCTCTCCATGGGCGGGCGGACAACATCATCTCAGAACAGAGGGTAAGGCCTCAGGACGTTTGGCGCAACTGCCCGGCAAAACGGCAAGCGTCTACGTCTATTCTTCTTTGCCTCGCCGCTTTGCGAATGCTTTCGCTTCTAATATAGCTCTCGATCTGTCCCCGTAACCTACGCTAGAGTTATGAGGCCGAGCCTAAAACACCTTGGTGAAGCAGCACCATTCACCCGAGCTCCAAGCGCGCATGACTACCTAAGGAAATATGCTAGAGGTAGATATCGAGTCAATGAGATTCATGAGAACGTATCACATGACTTGCCCTTCTCACCTGTACAGTGAATCTCGCACAGCTGGTTTCCATGCCCCCCCCTGGTTCACCACCTGCTCAACCTCGCCACTGCCTATTTCCTACCCTCTTCGCTCGACGTACTTTCATTCAGCCGTACAGAGATAGCAACGGTGCCAGCTTGCTTCTGTGTGCCGACCGACCAAGCCTGGAGCTTGAAGACTTCTCTAACAAACATGCCGGCAATTCGGGAACGCCTGTCAGTTCCCAGCATCAGAGCCAGAAGTCTCAGTGTTGCATCCTCATGCACACTTGACGATGAGGAGCAGTGGCCTGGAGACGAAAATTTCTTTGATAACGACATCATTGACCTCACTGCGGACTCTGATATCGACAAACATGCGTTGCGTAGCGGAGAGCTTCCGCTGGAGTCAATTCGGATCCGAGGCGAGGTTTTATCGCGCGGTGATATTGTCGAAGTGAAATCTGGAAGCACCTACGCGGGCGCTTACTCCGTTGACTTTTTAGAGGTTAAAATGATCTTTCGCAACCGCGAAAGGGAGCCAATCCTTCGTGGCTTGCCATTGACTAGAACACGAAATCTTGGCGGAAAGCTGCTTAGCAAGCTAAACGAAGTTTGCGTAATCTTGCACCTCAATAGCGACCAAGCGGATATGACGGACGACCGTCCTATTTTCTTCGATATTAACACCGACTTCGTTGTTAAGAAGAGAAGCCTTATCGTCACTAACGCGATCTATCCGGAACATTGCTCTCCCCGAGGAACTTATGACCAGATTGTCAATAGCAAAGAGCGGCAGTATAAAGAAGAGCAGAATGGAAAACTTGTCTGTCGATGGAGGCTCAAGATCTACTTCGTTGTGCACGGACGAAAAAGTCGACCACATGAAGAGGTCCTCGAAAGAATACCAGGAAGCAAGGTACCGAAAACGCGATATCGAATTCCAGATGATACGCTCTGCAATAGATGGCGAGGTGGGCGTGTTAAAGGGGGCTCGTGGAATGCAGGGCAGGGCCTTATACACCTGGATAACGATGGTCGCCTATCCGCATCCTCTCGGTCTAATGTGAGAGATATTCGACAGAAGTACACGGTTTTCGATGCCTTTTCGGGAGCAGGTGGCGTCTCGCGAGGCGCAGAGAGTGCAGGCTTCAAGATCCGATACGCTATCGATAAATCGCCTAATGTTTAGGATACATACAGGCTAAACTTTCCCCAAGCTCACCTCTATAGAATGTCTATCAACGAATTCATCGAGACGACACAGAATGAGTTCATTCGGGCAGACGTTCTCCATCTCTCGCCACCTTGTCAGTACTTTTCCCCAGCACATACCCACAACTCGGCTCAAGACGACGATAATATTTTTGCATTATTTGGATGCAACGCCTTGATCCAGAAAATCCGACCTCGAATTATCACTGTTGAGCAAACCTTTGGGATAACTCACGAAAAGCACCTACTATACCTTCGGGCGCTGATTGGAGACTTTACACAGTTTGGCTACTCCGTGCGGTGGAAAATTGTGCGTCTCTGTACTTGGGGCTCAGCGCAAGATCGCAAGCGCTTGGTGATTATTGCGGCTGCGCCTGGAGAGAATTTGCCTCCTTTTCCGAAGCCTACTCATTCTGAGAACGGTACAGTCGAAGGCAGCAAGCCTTTTATGACTTTCCGTCAAGCTATAAGTGGGATTCAACCCGGGGATAGCTTACACAACATACGGAATGTTCGACACTTCCAACCACCACGAACGCCCTTCAATCCGAATAGGCTCACGAGCACAATCACAACGGGCTCTGGTCGCTTATACTATCCGGATGGATCGCGAGATTTGACTTTGAGGGAGTACGCCTGCTTGCAAGGCTTCCCGTGCCATCATCGATTCCTTGGAAACAAATCAAGCATTCACAGACAGATCGGAAATGCATTCCCCCCCAACACCGTCAGGGTGCTATACAAGCACATTCAGGAGTGGCTTCTACAACAAGATGGCTTGACAGCATATCAGCACCCAGTCGTAAATCTTCTCGCGATCAATGTTGCGGAATTGAGCCCAGTCAGGGGATCGGGCTCGATGGAGAGGCCCGGCACTGACCCGTCGCCATCCATGATGGATGTAATGGATATTGAGAGCAATGAGCCAGCCCAAATCTCAGGACGTCCACCGAATTGCCGCATTCCAGTCATTGATTTGACTTGAGAGGGAAATGTCTATACAGGAGGAGGCTTGGGGGCGGTGATACAGTGGTTGATGTGTGAAATAGGTGCTGGAAATGTATGGAGTGGCCACAGTTGCATTGTCTCTGTGTATGGCTAGTATTTAGCCACAATTTTCAGACCTCTCTTGCCGAAAGCTTTCTTGGTATCAGCGTCCGAGTGAGATCATTGTCCGTGAGCGAGTAGGGATCTCATATCAGTGAGTTATAACACTGCTCGCAAACATCGTGCATGGAAGACACTACATATTGAGACATCATTCGCTGTGCACATTGATTAGTTCATGCCATTTCTGTACGGTGATAATCTTCATTGATGAGACCATACAGCCAAAGCCTTACTACATGAACGGTGAACATGTGCGCGACAGGCCATCCGCAGCATCGCCTCTGGCAGAGGGTCCAAAAACGCAAATCTCTGAGGCAGCAAGAGTGAATCACTGAGTAGGTAGGTACCTAGGCAGGCATCAACCTCGCTACCTAATGTTCTTACCTAGGTAGGTACTGAAACAGGCACGGCTGTCACCTGACAGCTGGCTGCTCTGCGCGGGTGTGCCTGCTTTGAATTCAACCCTCCACCAGGGTGCATCCTCTCCTTTCCGTCGACTTCCTTCAAATCACCCACTTTCCATCCCGACAGTGTCTCCTTGCGATACTCACTTACGCTCTCGCTTCGAGTACTCTCGACGGCTTGTTGCCTTTGTCCACGACTTGTTCTCCCTCGCCACAATGGCCTGTCCTCCCTCACTGGCAGCCAGAGCGGTGCCTGAACACGCATGCTGAGCCACAATACCGTCACCTCGCCCTGACTACCATCGACTAATTTGTTCATCTCACAGGCTCTAGCTCCGATGTTTTCGTTTCCCGAACTGGACGAATTTGTCTGGCGGCACGAACAAGGAACCCTCATCGAGCAATACAACGAGCAGCAGACGATAAAGCGCAAGAATGAAAAGCGCTGCCCCTTAAAGGCATGGCCCATTGCTCCAATACCTGGACTCACTACCGCATTCACCAAGTCTTGGCTGTTTCTGGTGAGTATGCAAACTTCTGAAGAAAATGTCGTTCTCCCGCTATCGACAGATCGCTTTACCATCGACATGGAGTCAAAGATAAATCGCCCCGAGGGTACGTTCACTCTGGTACATTTGGCAGCAGGGAGAGTCCAAAACCCATATGATGGTCTCGAAAACTTCAAAGACTCTTGGGTCACGAAATGCGCGGCGATGAAGGTTGACGTGCCACGCTCGTGGCAGAGCGAGGACGGTCAAAACCTTGAACTCGACTTGATGTCAAACTTTCAAGCTGCGACGTCCATCAGTGACGTAGCGAGCATCATCAGCGCGCAATCGAAGTACCAAACCATTACCATAAATTGGGAGCTGTCCTCCCTCACATTTGAAGCTGAGCTTGCCGCCCTCAGGCACCTAACGAGTGAACATCGGCTGGATGAGCTGAAGCCACAAATGATGTCACTGAAGGCTTTCCGAATGATAACGAACTTCAACAAAAGCCCCGTCATCCACTCAAGAGATCTGTTTGGCGAGTTCCCCCAACTCAAGAACCCTGCACACTTTTCTCACCGCATCCCCAAAGTCTTAATAGACAGGTTCAAGGCTTTGAATGCAGACCATCATACAGCTTTCGAAGGCCTTCGAAACATTCCAAACAACCTATACTTGGTTAATGGATGCCCTGGCGCGGGTAAAACCGAATGGAACATGGTATTGAGCGCCATCATTCAGTCCAAGAAGAGCCCCAATAGCAAACGCGCTCATACCCCGATCCTGTTCCTTGTTGACATCAACAAAACTGTTGACGACGCTGCAAATCGATACTACTCCCTTTGTAAGACGGCTGGGCTCAAGCTTCGAATAATCAGGATGCATGGCTGGCCCTATGAAATCCGAAACAGCAATAAGCTGAACAAGGGAGACCCGAAGGGTGATCGAGAACCTGGGTGCGAGCCCGACTTTACACAGAAATTTCTCACGGTCGCAAATCTATGTCGCAGGACTTCAGCGAGGCAATTAGATGAGGCGCCCTCTCTTGATGAAGCGGCTTGGGAATACTACGAATGCCACCAGAGTGGTTGCTTCCCTGGTCTCAAGAAGCAGCTAGCCCGGATGGACAGCGGCGAGGCTCTGGGCTCCGAAGACTGGAAGTGCCTCCGGAGACAAGTTTCCTTCTTGTATCGGACGGTCTTGTCGCAGACTGATTTCATCGCGACAACACCCGTGGCCGCCTATGGTGGTTTTTCCAAGCTCTTCGAGCCTGATCTCATCTTTATGGACGAAGCACCTCATGCACGGGAGCTCACAACGCTAATCCCCATCGCGTACTACAACCCGCTGGCTTGGATTTTCACCGGAGATGTAAAGCAGACGCGTCCGTTTGTGCAAAGCATCGGCAGAAGAGACAGTCATGGCGACGGAATGAAGTTCAATCCGTTCGCAGAGCAACTTCGGATCAGCACCATGGCCAGAGCGGCTACAGTCAACGCACTCAACAGCAAGCTGCTTGTCAACAAGAGAGCCTACGGCAACTTACATCGCCTGCCTTCCAAGATGTTTTACGATGCCGAAATGATCTCGGGCCATAACGACCCGTCGATGTACCCCCCGAGCGTACAACACCTGAAGGAATACCTACAAAAGCTGGGTGGTGTTCCTGATGTCGACGAGAATCGTGTTGTCGTGCGTCTCAAAGAGAGTCGAGAAGCGAGGCACCGTGACAGCTTTTGGAACCCGGCACATCACGAGTGGTTGCTGGGGCAAGTACAGCACCTTTTGAGAGACGAAGAGTTTCGAACCATTACTGCTTGTGACGGCGAGGGAGGAACAATCATGATTGCGACGCCTTACAGCACTGCCGCACGTCAGTACCACGCAGAGGTAGCAAAGTGGCCAAAGGACTGGCAGGACAGGGTCGAGGTTTTGACGGTGGACAAAGCGCAGGGCAACCAGGCCGACATTGTTTTTCTTGACATGGTGAGAACCGTCAAGGCTGGTTTCATGGATGATCCTCAGCGGCTAAACGTAGCCATCACCCGTGCGCGACAGGCAGAGGTGGTTGTTATGCATCCTCGGATGACGAGAAATGTGCGCGGCAGGACCCGGACGAGGACGCAATACCTTGCCCAGGTTTGGGATGACGCTGTGGCAGGCCGGCGTTTGTTTTCTATGTGACAAAGGAACGAAAGGGGGTTGGAAACGTGTCGAATTGCGGTTGATGCAGCGGGAAAGGATGTGATGGCCAAATGTTCTGAGTAGATAGGTTGTGACGCTAGCGTTGGCATCGGAACGGACGAATATGGTAGTGTTTGATTGAGGCGCGAGGAGTTACGATAATTTGAACGCTGATCGATTTACATTCATGATGCCTGCGGACGGACGGCATTGGAGTGAAGCAAATGCGCCTGTTCACCCACATGTCTGGATTCACGGCTGAGGTTCAGAGGAGCCAGCGATTGTGACGAGGCCAGCCGTCTCGTCTCGAGTCAGTTAGATTGAAATGCGGGCATTTGGTATTTGGGGCTTCTGATGAAGTGCTGACGGCCGGCAGCTGGGGCCCATTTGCGTTCATGGACGCTGAACAACCTGTTGCGATGCATCCGCTCAGTGGTGGCGAGGGCCGCTTACCGCGGCTGCTCCGCCGTCTGGCTTGGTCCAAGTGACCATGTATTAGCGGGATGCTGGACCGGAAAGACTTCCAGGTAGTGCCGCGCTAGAAGGGAACCGGGCTATTTTTCGCTGCTGTAGCCCCTCTGCAAGTGGCTGTTGAGCAGTGCCACCGCGGCGGCAGCAGATGCACGGCTAGCGGGCAGCGAACGAACTCAGCCCCGTCGTCACAGAGGCGGCGGCTGAGGTCCAAGTAATTGCTCGCCACGATGGGATAGCCCTCTGTATCCGTACTCGTTGCTGAAGCTGACGGCATGATATCCTCGTGAGGACTCTCCAACTCGCAATCTGCTTCTCGCCTGCTACGACGATCCGGCCTTTCTCTTCCAAGCTCCTCCACATCTGCCGGCCCACTGCCATCTTGCACGCAATTACCCAGTTTGACAGGCTCCCGTTGCCTTATTACCGGGTTCAGGTCAGCCGCGGCCCTGATTGCACACCTCCAGCTCCAGCTCGCTTCCTTCGTACGACGTGAAAGGCGCCGCCTCCTGCGCCAAGCCGCTGACTGCGCCCGCCCCCGGCCTGGGTCCCGACCGTCCCTGGCCAGCTCCCTGTCCCGCTTCCATTGCCTGCTGACTTGACTCCTTCGCCTCTCCTCATCATCATCATGATTTTATGAGACGTCGAGACGAACGCTGAGGTTCTCCGACAGCCCTTCGCAGCTGCGCTTTCGGCCTGCAGCGGGCCTGTGTTCCAGCGATCCGTGGGCGGCCTCCCGCTTCCCCGCTACCGTGTCGCGCCGTAAACCGTCAAGCGGCCGCCTCGACGTCGCCGCAACCGCCGCCACCAGCACGAGCAGCGGCTCGCAATCGACCGCCGGGTCGCATCGCTCGCCCGGCGAGCGGCCTCCTCCTTCTGCGCCCAGTGCATCCGAGAGGCGAGGCGATGGATGGCATCGCTGCCAGGGGGGTGGTGGTGAGGCGCGATATGGCCGCGGGAGCCATCGCCGGGACCGTCGTGGGCGTCGTCGTCGCCGTCGCCCTCCTCGCCTTCTGTCTCTATCCGTTCATTGTCCATTGCATCAAGCGCCGCCGACATGGCGATAATCCACCGTTCGACCCCGAGGCTGCCATCGCGGCGCACCAAAGCAGACTGGCCGCCGCCGACCCTGGCTCTCATCGGCGGCTGTCCTCGAGCGACTCGTTCAAGCACGACGGCGAGCTGACCCGCGGCGAAGCCGGTCCTCCTCGCAGCAAGGGTTTCGGCTGGAAGTCTCAAGATGGCCGTGTAGGGCACACGGAGCACGGCCGAGGGTCGCTGCCGCAGATGTCGTCGACGGGACCCGATGTTACGGCGTCCAGCAGGTCCCTCTCAGCAGCGCAATCTCTCCCCGGCGAGGATGTGCTTCAGTCAGCGCCGTCGCCGCTTCCCTTCTACTTCGGAGAATACATGCCCGAGTCGGAAGTCGTTGACGATATGCCAGGCGTCCTCAAGGGCACCAGCGCCGACTACTACAGCCCCTCGATACCCTCCGAAGCCTTTGGGATGGTTACCACGCCGCCAGACCTACACGTCGATATACCCCAGGCATCCCGGTCGGGATCTCGCAGCAGCTCGTTGAGGCACAATGTGAGGCACATGTTTCGTCGCAAGAGCGGCCGGGACAATACTTTGGATTCGTACACCATCACCAGCGTCAGCGACGGGGAGTCTCCCTCTGCCGGCGTGGCCGAGCTCCACGGCGCAACCGCGTTGCGGCAAATCGTTACAAACGAAGACCCGACAGAGTCTCCGACCGATATTTCTCCCACAATGACCGCGGCAGAAGTGAGACCGAACGGCTCGCCGACGAATCTCCCGTCCGGGCCTCCTCCACCGCCCTCTGCCATGATCACTCCCCAGCCGCAAGCTGCCGAGAAGTTATTCAAACACTCCCCTTCGCCGCCGGCATATCCTGCGCCCGGGACGGTGAACCCGATGGACATAATGCCAGCAACTACGGAGTCCGAAGTCTGGCATCGAACGGAACACCAGCTGTTTGTCTCATCATACGGCTCGTCAGAGGGCCTATCAACCCTGCCGGAGCGCGACCAAAACGCACATTACACGTCCATCATCACATCTCCGTCTCCGACTTCCTCCACACTGCCTCAAACGCCTCAACCTACGCAACATGCCCAAGGGAACCAATCTCTTGCCCCACCAGGAGTGAGGGAGCACGTCAAACAAGAGCACATGGACGATCACGATATTGCCATGACGGATGCTCATGGGTTTGATCACCTGAACCCGTCGACAATACCCCGGCACCCTAGCTATCCCTCCGACCAATCCACACCATTTCCCGGACCTGGATCGACGGACGCATCATCACACAACACCCCTTCCACTCAACTCGACAGTCCTACGCCGGAATCTATGCACAGCTCAGACTTCCGGCATAGCGTCTCGCCACAGCCGGGTGTTCCGTCACCGAAGAATGGAGTGTTTCACTGCGATGAACCGGGCTGCAATCAAGTGTTTGACCAGCCACACAAGCTAAAGTAAGTTGCTTGTTGGCATGATGGCGCGATGACCCAGGCAGAAAGCTCACCATTTTCTAGGCACCACAAACGATATCACATCAAAGACCACAAATGTCCGTATCCCAATTGCGGCAAAGGATTCGGGACGAAGACACATCTTCAGCGGCACATCAACGACAGGCACGAGAAGAAGAAGAAGTTCCACTGCTCGGTCCCGGACTGCGACTACTCCAGAACCGGAGGCAAAGGCTTCCCCAGAAAGGACAACTGGAAGAGGCATATGACCAAGATCCACAACCTGGACCAGATGCAGCTTCCAGAGCCTGTAGAGGTCGACCACGACATGAGCGGGATGTGAGCTGCCAACTAATACCGAGCAGAGGTACATCCAGCACCCGAATTCTCCCTAGTCTCATTGGACGGACCGTTGTACCATACATACCCATACCCTCGAGAACAAGGACACTGAGCGCCGCGCTTCATGTTGTTCTCATCGTCATCTAGCGATGGTTTCTTTCTCTCTTTGATTATTCGAGTTTCGGCAAAGTACTGCTTCGAGTACCGACATCTAGCGCATCGAATGTTAGGATCCATGTGCAGGCGTTGGGACCTTGGCGAGGGCTGGCACGCCCTGCTATTTTGACAGATATTGAGGACAGGCGTTGTGGCATGGCCATTCAGGGGTGCGAGTTACTGCAAAAGCACGGAAGCGACACGCATCAATACACGTAGTTAGCTCATGTTGGTTCAATTATTTGATTAGCTTCTTGACCAGCTTCTTCTGATCCTCCACCCCTAACCTCTTCTCGTCTGTTTCCTGGATTGCTCTTCCTACGGCGATGATGGTCTTGGCGCTGTCGCTATCAACCCAAAACTTGCCGTTCCTGCCCGTGGCTGTCTCGAACTGCAGGCCAAGGCTCGCCAGCTCATCCAGCACGACCACCTTGCCGTCGGCGGCCGTCTTCGGCAGCATGAGCCTTCGCGCCATGCCAAGGGAGATATCGAACAGCATGCCGTCGGTAAGGGGGCCGAGCCCGTCCGACTTCCCCGTCGCCGCTGAGACGCACTCGATCTCGGAGTCCATGTGCTTGTTGGCGAGGCTGACGCGCGCGTAGACGAGAGCGCCGGGCGCGAGTATGGGGCGAGTCTTTCTCGTGGCGGACTCGAAGGAGAGCTGGGGGAGGAGGACGGGGGCGGTGTAGTCGGAGAGGGAGACGTAGTAGACTTCTGCGGCGCTCTTGGTGACGCTGCCGATGACGAGCTCGCCAACTCGGGGGATGTACTGCCATATCAGGTTAGCGAGAAGTCTGCACGAGGTTTCTTCGACCGGGCTCGGGGCAAAGGAGTCCATACATGGCCCTCTGATGTCTCTACGCGAATCGCATTCTTCTGTCGCTCGGTGACGAGCTGGCCGGCCAGCGTGGGGAGGATCTCGTTGGGCGGCACATGGCGCAGGCCTGGCCCTAACCGCAGGGCCTTTTTGGGATGTGACGGGACGAGCGAAGGGTCGATGTGATCCCCCGGCAGCACAAATACGGATTCCGAGGCCATGGTGGCGGATGATGTGTCGGCGAAGTCTGTACCAGCCAGCCTCTCTTCAGCCTTGCATGCGCGACACGGTGCTACTGCGGCTGCGAATTTCACAGGCGGATGGGCCCAAAGCGTGCACGGCGGGTCGAGGCGCGGCGATAAGATGGAGCGCTATCGATACGGCCGGGGTACGTACAGTGCGCCGGCGAGACGGCCAGTTGCGCTGCTTGAAATTTTTTGGAGAGGAAGAAAAACCCCACTACAACAAACACATCAACACCTCGACGAGAACAGTCTGCTCCCGAACAAGAGCAGATCCCCTGTCCCGTCTACCGCAGGAAGCCAACTCTTCGACCCTCCAATTACACTCCCGCGTCAATCACCTCGCTCAAACTTCGCACCGCATGGCTGAAAGCAGGGGCGCCAAGCCCGGTCCCGAGCCGGCGGACCGGGTCGTCATTGGCATCACGTTTGGCAACTCGAACAGCTCGATTGCCTTCACGGTCGACGACAAGGCCGAGGTCATTGCCAACGAGGACGGTGGTGAGTACAGAGCCCGGGACTTGTGTGCCTCGCGCGAGTGGCACGGCACGACGGGTGTTCTAACTCGAGCGCATAGACCGACAGATCCCGACCGTCCTGTCCTACGTCGACGGCGACGAGTACTACGGCGCCCAGGCCAAGGCTTTCCTGGTCCGCAACCCGACCAACACGATCGCCTACTTCCGCGACTTCTTGGGCAAGGAGTATGTCGCCCCTTCAGCTCGATGTGAAGCGGCATGTACTGACGAGCAATCGCAGGTTCAAGTCCATTGACCCTACGCACTGCCACGCCGCCGCCCACCCCCACGACACGGCCGGTACCATCACCTTCTCCGTCAAGGACAAGAGCGAGGAGGATGAGGCTTCCTCTGTGTCGGTCAGCGAGGCGTCCACCCGCTTCCTGCGACGCCTCGTCACCTCGGCCTCCGAGTATCTGGGCAAGAAGGTCACCTCTGCCGTCATCAGCGTCCCCACCAACTTCAACGACAAGCAGCGCGAGGCCCTGATCAAGGCTGCCAATGACGCCGACCTCGAGGTCCTGCAGCTGATCTCCGACCCCGTGGCCGCGGCTCTGGCCTACGACGCCCGCCCCGAGGCGATCGTCGAGGACAAGATCGTCGTCGTTGCCGACCTCGGCGGCACCCGCTCCGACGTTGCCGTCATCGCCTCGCGAGGTGGCATGTACACCATCCTGGCCACTGCCCACGACTACGAGTTCGCCGGCGTCCAGCTTGACCAGGTCCTCATGGACCACTTCGCCAAGGAGTTCATCAAGAAGCACAACACCGACCCGCGATCCAACGCCAGGAGCCTGGCCAAGCTCCGACAGGAGTCCGAGTCCGCCAAGAAGGCCCTGAGCCTGGGAACCAACGCTCAGTTCAGCGTCGAGAGCTTGGCTGACGGTTTCGATTTCTCGTCCACCATCAACAGGATACGATACGAGACGCTCAGCCGCAAGGTCTTCGAGGGCTTCAACCGCCTCGTCGAGGGCGTCGTCAAGAAGGCCGGCCTGGACATTCTGGACGTCAATGAGGTCATCATGTGCGGCGGCACCTCGCACACTCCTCGCATCGCCAACAACTTCCGCAGCATCTTCCCCGAGGGCACCAACATCCTGGCCCCCGCCACGAGCACCACCGCCATCAACCCCTCTGAGCTGCAGGCCCGCGGTGCCGCGCTGCAGGCCTCCCTGATCCAGGAGTACGAGGCCGCCGACATCGAGCAGTCGACCCACCCCTGCGTCACCACCGTCAAGCACATCGTCAACGCCATCGGTGTCGTCGCTGTCGGCCCCAATGGTGAGGACGTCTTCACGCCCATCATGCAGGCCGAGACGGCCGCCCCCGCCCGCCGCATCGTCCACATCGCCGCCCCCAAGGACGGCGGCGACGTCCTCGTCAAGGTCGTCGAGGGTGGCACCCACATCAAGGTCACCAAGCCCGAGCCCAAGGCCAAGGTCGAGAACGGCGACGACGAGGACTCCGACTACGACTCGGAGGAGGAGGAGGAGGAGAAGCGCGAGAAGATCTGGAAGATCGGCTCGCAGCTCGCCGAGGCGGCCGTCAAGGACGTCAAGAAGGGCGGCAAGGTCGAGGTCATGGTCAACGTCGCCGCCGACCTCTCCGTCACCATCACCGCTCGGGAAGTCGGCGGCAAGGGTGGTGTCCGCGGCAACCTGGCCGCTCCTTGAAGTCTGTCCTCTCACCGGGGAAAATTAAAGTAACAAGGCTTGGTTCAATTTTCATGTCGTGTGTGGTGGCTCCCAATGTTCGGGCCAAGGGGTTCGCGAATCTGCCGTGGATATAGACACATCTAAAATGGGGGCGGCATTGGTAGATATTAGACAGAGGCGTCATCCGACAGGTTGAATCGTAGGATGAGCAAAAGAATGGATGTTTACATGTGTGCGTCGTCCACTTGAAATTGTGTGATTGCCTGTGTTCGTGCTCAGGAAGTCATTCGTGTATCTGGCTGCATTGGAAGAGTCGCGGTATGGCCATTCGGCGGTATTCATTAATTCGTGTTGAACGCTCAGTTGTAATATCTTGACTTGTACAGCCCTACGTAGTCACGCTCGGCAGCGCCCACGCAACCAAATCGTCCCTGAGATCAAACTCCTCGAGCTCCCTGACGCGCCTCAGCCCGGAATCCCGTTCCCTCCTGTCACCGTCGCTGCTGCTGCTCCCCCGCGTCGGCGCCAGGCTGCCCAGGCTGCCGCTCCTCACACTTCCCGTATCGTCCTCCCGGGACTCGCGGCTGTCCTCGCGAGTGATGCGCGGGCTTCTCCTGGCCCCACCGCCGTTGCCGCCGCCGCCGGCGCGCCCCGTGACGGTGGTGGTGCTCTTGTCGCTCGATGCGCTGTGCATGCGGCGGTGGAAGATGCCGCGGCCCTGGTTCCGGGCGTTGAGGCGCCGGAAATCGCTGGGGCGGAGAGTGCCCTGGTTGGCGTCCGTCTCCTCTTCCTCGTCCTCGTCGGTGTCTGGAGTGGATGCTGAGTCGTGCTTGGTCCTCCATCCGTTGCCGCCGGAGAAGATGTCCTCGATGCACTCGTCGGCGGGTAGCTCAGTAGGCTGGCGGGCCCACGATGCGGCGAGTGTGCGACGGTAGAGGTCTTGGACCTCGGAGAGATCTCGTCCTTTTGATACGCTTGGCAGTGCTAGAGGGACGGCAGATTAGCTTTCCGCATCTAGTGTAAAGGCGAATGGCGCACGTACGCCCTGTCTCATCCTCGGCTTGCTCGGGTCCCATGAAGCCGCCGATGCCGCCGAAGACGGGGGCCGTCCTGAGGGCAGGGGCGATGAAGTTGCGTTCCCCGTCCACCTGAACCATGAGGATGCCAACCTTGAGCGTGCTGTTGACCTTGCTGTCCTGCATGAGATGCCTCCTCACGATGCCATCCTCGCACGTGCGACCTTCGACGGAATCAGGTGAAGTCCCGGATGCTGGGCTCGCGCCAGTGCTGTCAGTCCGTTTCCGAGGAGGTGACATGACGTCCTTTGAGTACGCCTCGCTCTCCTCGACATACTCGCTCAGGTTCAGTCTGACGTATCCGAGCGTGATCTTCTCGGCGACGGCAAACTCCTGCAGGACCTCCAGCTCGAGCGGGCACTCGGTGAGGTAGTTGCTCTTGTCGATGGATATGCGGACTGAAGGAACCAGTTTGCTAAAGTTAAAGTCGACCTTGTGGTTCTCGATGGGGCACTTGGCGGTGCGGCCGCGGTGCTCCGCGTGGATGGAGCCGGCGAGGTGCCATTTGATGTAAGAGTTGCCGGAGACCAGGGGGACGTTGTTGAGGTCGTAGATCTGAGGAGGAGGGTGAGAAGAATGAGCAAGGCTGCGATAGGGGGAATCTCACTTTGAGATGCAGTTCAAACTTGGGCTGTTTTTCGTGGGTCAGCAAGTGATACTTCCGAGGCACGGAGCGCGGGATGGCCCTTTCTGAGAGCTTCTCTTCTACCTTGCGAGCCTTGCCAACTGTCGGCAGGAAATGCATGTTAGCGAAGTCTTATGCTACGCGGTGGCGGCAAATATGAAGCAGCAGCGGAACGGCGCCCTGATGTGTGTGTGTATCTGCATACGCAAAACGGATGATTGCGGCGAGGTTGGCTGCTAATCAGCTCACCCGAGCCTCGCTGAGATAAAGCATGGCCCAGTCGCCCGCACGTTGCAGGCTGAGACAGGTCAAGGGCGAGGGCGAAACCAGGACATTCCATGCATCCGGAGGCGGAAGGGGGGGGAGTTAAAAAGGGAGACGGGGAGACGGGGAGGACGGGGAGGACGGCTTACTCAACGAGCTCATGTCGGGGCCACTCTTCAGCCGCTGGGACTGGGGCTCGCCGGAGACACGGCCGATCAAGGTGAGGCTCTCGCCGGATGGACAGGGCCAAGCACGTGCCGACGGTGCCGGGAGGAGGACGCTATTTGCTGAGGGAATACGAGCGGCGCCGCGCGAAGAAGGTGCCAGAGGAGCAGGCCGTATCTGCGTACGGACAAGGCTGGAGTCGGGTCCGGGCTCCAGGGGGGGGACGAAATGGCGCAGGGATGGGGGACTCGAACAGGCTGAGAGTGTGGCCGCGACCAACAGGGGGCGATCGTCACGATCGAGGAACTGGGCAGAGGCAGGCTCGGCGAGTCCGTGCTGATGCGGGGCCGTCGACGGATGGAGCTGGTGTGTCTGCGTCCGAGTAGGTGCAGTACAGTACGCGGCGACGGAGTTGTGGGTGTCGCGATGTCGTTGGAACTTGGAGTACTGTGCAACCGGCTTTGCGAGCGCCAGAGTGACAAGTCAAATTAAGGTCGGGTCAGGTAGCATCCAAAGGACGGGAGGCCTGCTGGTGCTGCTTCTGCAACGACTCCCGCCATGGATGACCAAATGTTGACGCACTGGAAGCCCAGCGGAAGGGGGGACTGGGTTCGGGGGAGAAACCCGCCAACCCGCCTGGCGAGCCCCACCAAGGCCGCGACCTCGACACGCGAAGGTCCACCAGTAAGCGAGCAAGCCGTCCCTTGCGACAGCGCTCGTAAGGCTGCCCGCCTTATCGATAAAGCTGCTGGGGTTGCGCCTGGTGAATTTCTCGGCCGGCGACAGCACGCGTCTCCCCGTCTGCTTCACCACATCCCGGAATTGTCACCGCGTCCATTCGAGCCACCGCCAACGAAGATGGGCCCCAAACCCTCTGGCGGCGGCCCATCCGGGGCGGCATCCGGCAAGCGCAGCGCCGTGGCCAATGGCGCCGGCGACAGCCTCCGACAGAAGCGCGCAAAGACCTTCTCGGCGCGCAGCATCCCCGCGCAGCCGGCCGACGCGGCGCTCAAGGATGGCGAACTGGATCTCCAAGCGTTCGTCGCGGCGCACGAGTTCGAAATCAAGGCATTGGAGCAGAGCATGGCCACCTCCAAGGCCGTCAGCACCAGCCGGGCGTTCCAGAAAGTGCCCCGCGGGCTCCGCCGCCGAACCGCCAGCCACAACCCCAAGAGAGTCCCGCGACGACTGAGGGGACGCGCGAGGAGGGAGATGGCGGAGGACAACACGCCAACCGTCGAGGCGCGGAAGCGGAAGCCCAGGACGACGCGGGCGCGGATACGAGCCGAGACGGCGAAGCGGTTGGGCCTACTGGCAGCTCGCAAGAGGAGAAAGCAGCTGAAATTGGCTGAAGCTGCGCAGAAGGAAGGCAAAGAAGTCAAAGACGAAGGTGTCGTCGGGCACAAACCGAGGCCCAAGATCCGGAGGAACCAGCTCAACGACCCGCCGAAACCCGCGGCCAAGTTCAGGAAGCGCCAGCTCAACAAGACCTGGCTCCCCACGCATGCGTGGCATGCCAAGAGAGCCCGCATGACGGAGCCCAAGAACCCGCTCTGGCGCTTCGCCATCCCCTTAACGCCAAACGAGAAGATATATCGACCTACTCACCGCTCTCAAAGCGAGAGGGGTACCATGCTCTGGGACATGAGCTACATGAGCACCATCGGCTTGTACGGGAACCCAATTGGCATGGAGAGAGTCCTCAAGAGGCTGGGAATCTCTCAGGAGGCTTGTTGGAACGAGAAGGGCAAACGGTGGAGGGCAGGGACCAGAACATGGTCCGGTATGCTGGGCAAAGAAAAGAACGGAGAGCTCCGGCCCCTGTGCCCAGCCACGGTCCTGTGGAACCCAGAACGTCAGGGTCCCAAGGACAACGACAATCAGAGAAAGATACAGAGACAAGCATACCTACGGGTCCATCCCTCGGCGTTTCTGGACGTCTTCAACGAGCTGCTGCGGCTGACCAAGATGGAAAATCCACGGCTGTACATTGAGGACTTGCGATTTGAGATTGGCAGCATCGAGCTCACCGGACCTGCGTCAACCGAGGCACTGCTGGCTTGTCTGACGCCCTACTCCACAAAGGAGGCGCCAAAGTCGACGCACGCACAGCTCTTCGAGTCGTTACGAGGCTTGACGAATCCGGCAACTCTGCCGGCAAATGCCGTCTTGCACTTCTCTATTCAGGATCCGCGGTTACGATATCCGCCAAGAAAGGTGGAATTTTCAGATGACCCTCAAGCGCAGATGGCCTTGCTAGAGACGATGGCCAAGTGGCCGGCTGAGGAGGGCCTGGAGCCGTCTTCTCTCTTTGACAGAGACTCCCGACACCGAGCCTCCTGCCTACCATCACAAAAGTTCATCAATAGGAGGAAGGGAAACGCGGCTCCAGGGTCCTTCTTGAAGCCCACCAAGGTCGACCCTCCAATCCCCATCACCCTCATGGCAACCCGCTCGGCATCCAGCACCCAGACCCAGGGCACATGGAGCCTCCTCGCACCTTGGAAATGCATCCTGCCCATCTGGTACAGCATGGTGCACGTTCCGCTCGTTTCGGGCCTCAATCCTCGCTTCGCCGGCATGAACGAGACGAAGCAGGTCGCCTTCGAGCGCGGCCTCCCTTGGTTCCCGGCCGACTACTTGGGTACCGACGCGGGCGCGGAGTGGGAGCAGGAGCAGAGGCGCAAGAGGAGGAGGGAATGGGAGCGGCGGCCCAAGAGCAAGAGAACGGAGTGGGCAGCCCTGGATCTGGGCGCGGGGAGAAAGGGAGAGGTTGGCGACGGCTTCTCGTGCGACTTTGAGCTGCTGTTCGGCTTGCCGAGACCGCAGGAGGATCGGCCTCCCAGCGTCGATGCGGTGCCCAACGACGATGCAGGCGATGCCATGGACGTTGACAAGGACGGAGATACGTCGGCCAAGCAGAATGATGACGAACCGCCGTCCCTCAAACTGCTAAACACCATTACCAAGGCTGCATTTGACGGACTTGTGGGGCCCACGGCCTCGCCACTCGCCCTTCCAAACGCGATTCTGACTGTTCGGATTTCCGTCCTCGGGCGCGGAGTCGTCTCCACGTGCGCCAGGATCTACCGACTGCCGTCTACGCCCACGCCCGTCCCGACAGCCTCGAATGCCGAAGTCGCAGCGACAATTCCTCCACAGGATGGCAATGCAGTATCGCTCCCTCAAAACCTTCGCTCTCAGTGGCTGGCCCGCGTGCCATCAACTTCCCCGTCATCAACCCAGTCAAAGCGCGCCAAGAACTCCAGGCCAACCGACATGGAGGCGCGCCAACGCCTGCTCGCCAAGGAACTCACCGCGCCGCCAGGCCCCGATCGTCCCCTGCCGCCGAACCAAGAGGACATTGGTGGTCACCCGCTCGTGCCCGATGCCAAGGACCTCATCGGGTTCGTCACCACGGGGTCGTTCTGCCTCACGCACGGGCACGGCGCGGCCATCGGGAGCATCGCCGCGGAGAAGGTGTTGGCGGACGTCAAGTCGGACAGCAGGGAAGGGAGGCTATGTATAGTGAGGAATGCTGGTGAGAACGTCGGCTGGATCGCCCGGTGGGAGGTCATATAGAATCAGCCTTGACAATGGGCTTTACAAAAATAATGTCAAACTGACTACGAATGTGCCTGGATCGAGTGAATTTGGTTGATGGGGAGGAGCTTTCCCCGCAAACCCGCCGTTAAAATGGTGGCGCTAATGCACGGTTAACGCCCGCTTCCGTGCATTCGTGGGGCCCAAGCCCGAAGCCCTTTGAGACTCATGACGACAGCGTGGATCTTGGTCGTGGACGCGCCAAAGGCGTCGTTGACAAGCTCAGCTCGCGGCTTGATTTAAAATCAAGTGATTTCCTGCCCGCCCTGGCTGTACTGTTCTGGATCTCTACATCCTTCTAAAAAGGCGTTTCTGATCGAGTATCACGTCAAGCCAACCTCGTTCACGCAGCTTTCCAACATTCATTAAAAGGACATCCGTATAACATAAAAGAATATGGCCTCGCAGGACAAGCCAAAGACCATCTCGGGCGGGTGTCTCTGTGAATCCGTTCGCTACACCATCACGTTCCCTCCAGACCACGACTTCAGCAACGCCGTACGTCCGAGTTCTTACCTGCTTGCCCCAATCCCCTGTTCACGCCTCTCTCCGCGCTCCCGCAGCTGACCACCTGCAGTGCTCAACCTGCCAGTGCTCTCAGTGCCGCAAGCAGATTGGCAGCCTCGTCTTCCGCGTGCACAAGATCCCCGTCTCCGCGCTCACCTTCACCGCGCAGTCGACGCTGGGCCGGTACCACGCCAGCGAGGGCGCCGCGCGAGGCTTCTGCACCCGCTGCGGCAGCCTGCTGTTCTGGCAGCGCGAGAGCTCGGACCGCATCTCCATGACGGTCGGGTGCTTCGACGAGGACGCGCTGACGGGCCCCGCGGGCAGGCTGCTCACGTACGCGACGAAGCACTGCTGGTGCGGCAGCGAGATTGAGGGCGTGACGGATCACCTGCCCGGGGACAGGTACAAGTTTGACGACGAGGAGGGGGAGGTGGTGCTCTTGTCGAAGAAATGAGGGACGATGTGATGTAGCAGTAGAGAACAAGACGAGATGACAGTATGAACAGGTGAACAGACAAACGTTTGATGATTCTAACGACTTTGAATAACAGGGCTGGCTGGCACCCTCAAACGCCGGATTAAAAAGAAAGGGTCATCCCGATGCCCTCATGTCCCCCCAAACGCCGCATGATAATCCTACCCAGATGCCATCGCCACAAAGCTCCAAGGCTTCGGTGTGCGTCTAGTCTTCCTCGCTGATCTCGCTCTCATCGCCATCGGGGCTCCCCTCCTGACTGTTCGCCAGGTCCTCAAACGCAATCTCCATCTCCTTTTCCAAGTCGTCCTCCATGTCAGCGCTCGCCGGCACGTCCTCTTGTTCGGCATCCTCGTCCAGCTCCATCGACTCGGGTGCCGGGGCCGACTCGCTGTTCTTGTTCACGGGGCTGGGCAGCTGGAAGTCCATGTCGGGCTCGTCGTCGCTCTCGCCGTCGGCATCGCCCTCCGAGTCGCGCTGGTCCATGAAGTCGTCGAAGCGGCGCGGGGGCGGGAAGGCGGGCGAGAAGTCCGTCTGCCTGGCTGTGGTTGTCGTGTCGGCGCCGGGATACTCGATGAGCAGGCCGCCGTCGTCGTCATCCTCGTCCTCCTCATCCTCTTCCACCTGCTTCTTCTTCGGCTTGGGCGGCTCCGGCTTCGGCAGGGAGAGCTCAATGTCCTTTTGCTGCTTGCGCTCGACCTTGCGCTTCACTTGTTTGGTTTGCGCCGGACTCTTGGTGTTTGCCTTGGACGCTGATTTTTGCTTCACTTCGTCCGCCACGCTCTTCTTGGTATCAGGCTTCTGCGCTTCGAGATGGGGGTGCTGCCGCCGAAGCTTGTCAGGGTCCGAGTTGCCCGGTAGGCGAGTCAGGTTCATGTCGAAGGTCGAGTCGATCTTGTCGAGGATAAAAGCTTGACGCTCGGGGTCAAAGTGCAGGACATATTGATTGCCGTCGATTTTCCGCGCGCCGGCGTAGGCGTACGAGCCGTCATCGTCTGTGAAGGAAAGGTCGTATGAGCTCGTCTTGCCCGGGAGAGATGGTTTGAGGCGGGCATGGGCGGGCGCGTCGCCTGAAGACAGGGCGGGCTTGTGATTGTCTATGAGGTAGATTCAGTCAGCAGGTGCGTCTCCAATCCAGGCCGATGGGTGGCGGCGTACATCGGATGCCGGTGAAGATGTCGTTGGATGTCTTGCCCAGCATGCCCTCGCCGAGGATGACAGGGTATTTGCCCGCCACGGTCGGGTCGATCAATGCGGCCATAGTCAAACGCAAGCGGGACACGGGCGGATCGTCCGCTGAACGCCTGGAGGTGCGGTGCGCAGCCGGTTGATGGACAATGCGGATCGGGATGGTGTGCCGGGAGTTGGAGCGCTGTCGACGGACGAGGGAGAGTTGGAGACGGGGGCCCCTCACGAGGTCGGCTAAGGTATGGACGGGCGGGCGGCCAGAGCGGGTAGCGCCAGGCATAAACAGCGGGTCACCGGAGGCGGAGCGAGCAGAAAGACCAAAAGGCGGGGCAGTGCTTGGCGCAGCCTCTGGGGTGTAAGTCAGCCTCAACACGAGACTCCGAACAACTCTGGCAGCTTTTCAAAGCCGGATCGGGGAAGATAGTGACGATGTGCAGACTATTGGAGGCGCCAGAAGGCAAAGGATAGACACTGACTGCTTGGTGCTCGCCCGGGCGGGCGCAGCCCGTCTGCTTCTGTGAACAAAGCTACATGGACTCCGTAGTGGAGGCCACTTAGGTAGCCAATCAACCCGAATTGATCCGTGTTGGCCCATTACAGGGAATTCTGTACTCCGTAGGTAGCGCAGCTACTCGATGCAACCTGTCCGTTGTTCACTCCCATCGACGACTACTGTATAACGGACCAACAGAGTCTCGGAGACGCCGCCCTGGCCACCCCGCGAGCCGTAGCTGGTCAGAAACAGCCGTGCCCACTCGTACCGTCGGCCAGAAGTCCCTTTGACATGTTCGCCTTGCCGCGCCAGCGACTGGCCCTGGACAGGCGGTGCGTCCAGCGAAATACGGGATCACCGCGCCAGCGAAGCGAAGCGAACCCCCGAACCAAGGAGGGGCGTGCGGCGTGTTTGAAAGGCTTGCCAGTATGAGCAATTTCGCGAACATGCTGCAAGAGCCCCCGTGCGAAATTCGAGGATGGCAGGGCCCGCGCCGTTGGCTTGTTTTAAAGAGACGGCCCGTCCCGCATTGAAGCCTTCTCGGCGGTCGCCTCATACCCCGCAGTTTGCCATTAACACACCTTCTCCAAAGACTCCTCTTCACGCCATATCCGCGGAACGCAGGTCCATGAATTCCGATGGAGTGTCTGCGCAGGCCTGAGCTTACGGGCGACCTAATTCGACGTCTGGAAGTCCCGAGCACCAACCAGAAAGAGACAGCCGCGCTGCGTGCATTGTCTCAGTCCATGGTTCGAGTCTTCGACGACCACCCGAAAGTATCCTACGCTCCCGAAGCCGCCGCCCTGTCGACTATCGCCAGTCCGACGGACTATATACAGATATTCAGGGCATTTCTCAAAGCAGTGGCAAAAGGCACAAGCGATGGCACCCTTCTTGACGCCAGGCTTCTGGCTGCTTTCAAATCCATTCTGCTTTGTCCTCATGCTCAGCAACCCGAAATCGCCTCTCTTGTCAGCGTCGCCATGCCGTCTCTGGTGGCTCGCTTCAAGACGAGTGTTGCTACTGCCAGCAACTTGATTCAGTACGAGTTGATATGCGGTCTATCGGCAGTCTTGGATGCGATGAATGAAGCCGAGGTTGGAGGCGTCAGCGAAGTGGACTTGGTCAAGCCCCTGCTCGAACTGCTCGACAGCGCAAGGAATCACGGAGAATTGCGCCTTGCCCAAGCTGCCCGGTATGCGTACCAGGCGCTTCTCGGCATTCCTAGTGATGTGAGTCCGTGGAAGAAGCTCTGGGACCATACATCTGAGACAGTGACTGGGGTCACCAAAATCGCGGGATCTGTTTCTACCATGGACCCCAGCAAACTGCTTGATGGCCTTCAAGCCCTCGCGCAATTGCCGCAGCTGGTACAATCAATTATTGACGTTATCGGTCTTATGTCAAGCGTCACAGGGAGTATCGAGGGAATGCAAGCGACGGCGAAGAATATGAAGAAACCTGCTGCGTGGTACTTCGCTCTTCGCTACACCGACACATTGGCTCGGAAAAGGGACGTAGCACTCCTCAAAGGGCTGCTCCAGGATCCCAGGCTTTCATGCCGCCAAGACAAGGACTTTTTATGCGGTCTCTGCGCACAGCTCGAGCAGGCAATTGAGACGAAGATCCTGTCATCAGACGATGAGGTCGTCAAACTGATTGACGCATTCCTGGTCGAGCAAGGCGAGAACTCGAAGCATGATCGTGTCCGGGAATGGGTCCGGCTGATTGCAGTCGCTACGCGTCGGCCAAGCTCTATCAAGCCAACCAAGCGTAGACATATGCTTGCTAAGTTTGGTCTCGGTCCACAAGAGTACGGAACCACCCGATACCCTGTGATCGAAGTACAGGTGCCTCGAGGTGAACTTCTTAGTGAGGCATGGAAGATATGTCACGAAACCCAGATGTTTTATGCCGATCAGGTAATGCAGAATCGATATACAGATACAGCCCTCGGTCTGCTCGAAATCGAACGACTCAGTGGGGATATTTTACCCATGGACCAGTGCTATATCAACCTGGCCATCCAGCAGCGCTCTGCTGAGGGGCATGAGATTATTGAGAACACCAGACGCTCTTTCTCTCTTCGTCGTCGCTTGCAGATTTGGGAGCCCTCAGAATCGGATTGCGTCTCCTTGCCAGACCTCTTCAAGAAGAGTCATCGCTCACCGGCCGCAAAGCCCCCGGGGGGCCGGTTGGGGAATCCTTCATCAGCTCAAGGTATGGATCTCTGTATTATGTCTCACGAGATTCCAGCACGTAATCAGATAGGTTTCGCTCGTTCTTGTCCTTCAACAACAACAAAACCCACATGATCAACGTCTGAGTACTAATGGCGAAGTACTTAGTCCAACAACCATATCATATGCGCATTTTAATTCGTGGCCAAGCCGGGGTTGGCAAGAGCACCCTTTGCAAGAAAATAGTCCATGATTTCATACACAACGCCATGTGGGCTGACATCATTGATCGCATTATTTGGTTGCCACTACGAAAACTCAAAGGGAAGAGTAACTGGACGGAGTGGACCGTCGAACAACTCCTTCATGAAGAGTATTTCCCCACGGATAAGCTCCTCGCGGATGCGCTCTGGAAAGCGTTTGATGAAGATAGGAGTAGGACACTATTCATCCTTGATGGCCTCGATGAAGTGTCAAAGGAGCTGGACTCGGGCTCTGAACTGCTCCTGGCACTTCTAGCCCAGCCACGGGCCATCATCACAACTCGTCCGTACGCCATTAATCGGAACCGCGTCAAGAACATTGACTTGGAGGCTGAGACTATTGGCTTCTATCCAATGCAGGTAGAAGAATACGTCAAGGCCATTACACCAGGTACGGCCGACCAAATTCAAGCTTTCATCAATAGCCACCAGATAATTGAAGGCCTCGCACGCATCCCGATTCAACTCGATGCTCTTTGTTACAGTTTCGAAACCGAGATAGTGCGTACAAGCGATGCTCTAACATCAATGACCGAACTCTACAAGGCCATCACAAAGGCACTGTGGGATAAGGATGTTAGCCATTTGGAAAAGAAACGCCAAGGCCGGGAGATTACAACACCCGAGGCCCAGAGATCGAACCCCAAGGACATAAGGGACATGGTTCAAGCTGAGATTAATGTCCTGCAAGCTCTTGCTTTTAGCGGACTCTACAGCAATATTATCGAATTTGACTCGAAGTACATGAATCAATTTTGGGACCGGGACCGACGAGACAAAGTGTTGGGTCACCTCCCTGGCGCGAGTGACCGCGCGTGGCAGAGCGACCTGAACAAGCTCTCCTTCCTCCGCACTTCTGATGGACGGTCGTTATCCGTGACCCGCAGCTACCATTTCTTGCATCTCACTTTTCAGGAGTTTTTCGCCGCGCAGTTCTTCGTGGAGCACTGGAAGTCTGGCATCCCACTTTCATGGGTTCACAGCGGTGGTAAGATTGAACAGATCAAGGCGCAAGATTTTCTCGGCAAGGAGAAATACAACGCGCGATACGACATTTTTTGGCGCTTTGTCAGCGGTTTGCTTGAGGCCGAGGATGACGAAAAGCAACTTTGCCGCTTTTTCGAGACAATCGAGAGTGAGCCGCTTGACCTCTTAGGGCCTACGCATCAACGACTGGTAATGCATTGCTTAAGTGAGGTGTCGACGGACATGCCGCTCAGGGGGCGCTTGGAAGAGGAACTGAAGCTCTGGCTGCTCTTTGAATGCGATCTGAAAGGGTCGCCTAGCTTGTTAAGGGAAATGGAATTTCCAGAGCAGGCTTTGTATGATGCCTTGCGATGCGGATCTGATTTCGCCAAAATGCATATTCTTCAAGGAAGATTTTGGTCATCACCAGCTCCGTCAAGAGTTAAGGACTTGGTGGAGTCTTTTCTTAGAGATGACATATCTCAGGACCTGAAGGAAGGGGTCCTCGACTTTTTACGGCCCTTTGGCACAGACTTGACAACAAACATCCTCAAGAAGGTGGTCCAATGGCTAGATGAGGGAGATCAGCCCCATGCATACCCTGTTCATGAGGACCAGTCTGATGAAGATTCGTCAGATGATGAAAGGCGGCCCATACGCAAAGGCGCCCGGAGGGTCCTATTGGATCAATCGCGCTTATCTGACGAGATCCTCACGGCCCTGGTCCAACAACTGGGGAAAAGAGATCGGAACGTATCCTGCATCGTCCTAGACATTCTGAGGAATCAATCAAGCTTATCCGACGAGATCCTCATGGCTGTGGTCCAACGACTGAGCGATGAAGATTTGGAAGTGCGAGAGGGTGCCGCACGAATCCTACGAAAGCAGCCGAGCTTGTCCGATGACATCCTCACGGACGTGGCCCAATGGTTTAGTAATATGGATCGCTACGTACGGAAGGTCTCCCTGGAGTCCCTCCAGGAGAAATCGAGCTTATCCGACAGCATCCTCATGGTTGTGGTTCAACGGCTAGGTGATGAAGATCGGGAAGTGCAAAAGGCCGCCCTGGAAATTCTACAAGAACAATTGAGCTTATCCGACGAAACTCTTACGGCCATGGTCCAAAAGCTGGGTGATGAAGAAATCTGGCGTTCGATAGAATCTGCTAGACGTGTTCTGCTGGAGCAGTCATACTTGCCCAGTAGGATCCTCGGGGACATCGTCCAACGACTAGATCACAAGGACCCTTATGTACGAATGTTTGCCCTATGGACTCTAGGCAAACAATCTAGCTTATCTAACGAGCTCTTGACGATCATATTGCAACGCCTCAAGGACGGAGACCGATTTGTGCGAGAAACCACACTGGTGGTCTTACGGAAACAGTCAAGCTTATCCGACGATATCCTTGAAACGACTGTCGAACGGCTATATGATGAAGACGAAAGTGTACGAAACGCCGCCAAAGAGATCCTACTGAAAATGTCAAGTTTATCCAACGAGGTCCTCATCGGCATCGTCCCACGGCTAGACTCGCACCCTCAGCAAGCCGCCATTGACATCCTTCATCGGCAGCCAAATTTATCCGACGAGATTCTTAGGGCTGTCATAAAACGACTGGACGACAAAGACGCAGGCGTACGAAAAGCTTCCCTAGAGGTCTTGCAGACCCGTGAGTCTTTAAAAGACGACTACGTCATGGCGATCGTCTCGCGGCTAGAGGACGAAGACAAAGGCGTGCAAAGGGCTGCCGAACGTGCCCTGCCGTTTCAGTCGAACGTCTCCAACGAAATCCATGCGATCCTGGCCCAACGGCTGATGAACAAGCCAAAATTAAAAAGCAGCAGAATGATCTGGCCTGAAGACATGGTGCGTAATCAGTCGAGTTTAGCCGACGAAGACCTTGCTGCCGTCGTCAAACATCTAGGCGAAGATCGCGGCTTTGTGCAGCAAGGCGCTCTACTAGTCCTATACCAGCAGCCGACACTGTCCGACGAGATCCTCACAGCCGTGGCAGAAATTCTTCACATTCGCAGCTTCAATCAAGAGTACGCCGAGGCTGTACTCAGAAATCACCAGAAATTTTACAATACACTCCTGAGCGGCCCACGCACGGGATCACTGTTTAAAACTTTAGTGCGTAGCGCCTTCGAGGAACAATGGACTTGGTACGCACTGGATGGGAGGTCTATTGTGAATCTGCCCGGTGGAGAGATTAGAAGCGCGACGATTGATAATATGGAAGAGTTCATGGATACGATCAACAAGTCGCGGCCGCGAGGCATGCCTCCGACGGGTGGGAGGCTGTGGCGTAAGACACAAGCAAGACGAGGTAGTTCAGCAGATTCTCTGTCATCGTGACCAATAGCGACAACGATTATTTGACGTATTCCTTGTATTTCAGTATGCTTCAAGGTTTTGTCGAAGCTTGTGCGAGGCTGACTGAGCCAGCCCGCTTTATTAACTTCAGCAGGATCAGGAATATTTATGCCCATAGACTTGAGCATTGCTTCTGGAATTCCGCAATCATATTACAGAGCTTTTGATATGCTCGACATTTGACTGCAGCCAGTCGGGCCAAAAAAATTGGATACATACAACAGCCGGTGTTCGCTGGTCGTCACCGAACCCAGCTACTAATCTGCCTCTCACAAGCTTGACTCTGGGGGAGCGGACGAGACCCCGTATTTGTCTTGTGGATATGGTCGTATGTACCAGACATGGGGTCCAATTCAGTTTATAGTTTGGTACGGAGTACAATGCAGCAGGCTTCTTTCAGCCTGGCGCAATTCTGGCGGCTCCCGTTGGTACCTGTAGATAAACGTTGGCCGGCTGCAGCATATTCCTGCATATGTGGCACTGCATCACGCCATCTCATCTCTCTCCCTTTCTTTCAATTCACCAGTTTACGTTCAATTTGACCCAATGGCTTCCCAGACCGCTCCGAGCGCTGCCATGTGGCGCAAGTACGCCGAAATTGTTGAGGCAATCACCAGCACCAAGACAGCTGTCCAGGCATTTGCCAGAAACCATCGGGAGGCGCGAGCTGACCTCAACACCTTGTCGCATCAGCTCGTCGACTTGAGCGACGTCCTCGATATCTGGCAGCATGATGCCGTCGACGACAGCGACCTCAGTGCCGTCACCCTCGCGGCCTTTCCGCAGCTTGAGCGGATTCTGGCGCACTGCTTTGAAGTCCTACAGGACATCGAGAGGCTGCTGGAGGAGAATGACGAGTCTAGCGAGTGGTCAGCTCGCACCCAGATGGAGATTGACGGAATTTTCAAGCAAATCGATGCCTACGCCTTGTCCTTGAATGTCACCCTGGAGATGGCCCGTATGTAAGTGCTCAATGCCCACATTGGACCCACACAATGCAATAGCAGTCGAGCTGCGTCTCTGATGTGTAGCTGTAGTGCGGCAGAGAAATACACAGCAAACAGCGAAAAAGGGGAGAGCGGTGAGGAGAGCAACGAGAGGCTTGCGCTGCCGGCTCAAGAGGTCAATGCAAAGCAGACTTCCGCTCTGAGCAGTGACCCATCCCAAACCATTCTGTCGGGCTTGAGCAAGTTAAGCCTGAGCAACAATGCTCGTACAGAGCGGCGGCGCACAGCGGCTTAAGAAGCTGATACCACTAAACCCTTGGGCAGACTCTTCCGGGTGGTTGCACGGTTCAACAACCAAGCAGGTAAACTCACTGCCTGAATCATCTTGGTATTCGACAGCACCGGATGGAAAGGTTGCGGCAGGGGTTTGCACCAGGGGCAATCTTTGTATGTTGATGGACGGAGGGCTAGTTGACTGAATGCTGCGTATATGGGCCATGTGTCTCCCTTTGGATCTCTCTTTTCAGGATCGATATGGCCTCATGAGGACTTGTTTTACTGAGTCACTGCAATGGGTGGATCATGCAGGAAACGAGATGGCATTGTGGGAATACCTGGGAGCAAGAATTAGCAAATATGCAGTGAAATTGGGAGTTCTTCAGTGCTACCAGCATCTACGGAGAACCTCCCATGAAACAGTTCACCCGTGCGTGCTTGAGCTACGCCTAGATACCCATTACGGTCACTACCGTTGCGCACGTGTAGCCCGTCATTTCCGCTCGCTGACTTTGCCCCGTGGGAGTCGTTGCGGGCGGGCGTTGTGAATCTGGCGCTACCTTCATGTTGTCGATGGCGCTCTCCGGGGAGAGCCAGATCTCGCCTCCAAGGCGGCCGCACTGATCAGTGCCCTTCACCAGGGCCTTGAAATAATGGCATTTTCTCGGGTCTAGGGTACTGAACCGGGACAGAGGCAAAATGATTTCAAAGCCTGCTGTGAATCATGACGGTGTACGGTTAAAGTTGTGCCCCTTCAACCCACGGTCATACCTATCCTTGGGCGCCTTGGAAGAAGAAACGAAGTGAATTCATGATCGGGCCCGATATCAGTAAACATTCTTTCTGCCGGGTGGCCGACGCGCGTTCCGTCTCCCCTCGCCCGCCGGTTCAAGCTTGGGTACCGCCGGGGATCCCGGCCTCGGGGACGGTCCCGCACCTAGTTTGCGCCGCAGCGTGCCGTGCCGTCCCGCCGCCAGCGACGCGCCACGCCGTCAGCATCCGGCCCGCTATGGCGGCAGGGAGGTAAAAAAAAAGGCACGTCCACGGACCCCTTCACAGGGCATCTGTGGCGCCCGAAAAAGCACGCAGGGGCCTCGTCTGCTTCCTTTTGCGAAGCCTCCGGTCAAGCCATCACGAGCTGGCCATCGCACACGTGTAGGATGCCGCTCCAACTCCGCCCTCGGACCTCGCAAAGCGGCGCTTGACCCGGCTTCACCGCACCTCTCGTCTCTCGTAGATGCACTGCGGATGTCTGCGGTTGTAGCACATGAAGTTGTTCTTGAACGAGGTAATACTGCAGAGTTACCTGCCTGCGCGACGCTTTGAACAAGAGACGACATTACCAGAATAAAGTCGTCGGAAGGCCAGTTTCCCAGAGTTGAGCTCGCGGGATTGCCCCAAGCCAAAGATGATCTGAATCTCTGTGGCTGGCCCAAAGTTTTGGCTTGCAGGACGCCCTGCGTGGGCTGTGGTGGTGCTCCGGATGTTCAGCCTCCGCATCACGTATCCTCTCATCATCCTCCGCAAACAGTCGCCTCTGCCACATCTGCGAAGGGACTATTTGGAATACTTGGCGAATGCAATTGAGGTACCTGCTCTCAGCACATCTCACTTGTTGTTGCCGCACGCTCACACTGCAGATAGCTGCAGGGTGACGCTGCCTATTACATGTAGAGTCTGCCCTTCGGTGAACATCATTCCGCTGACCTGAAAAGACCGCCGCAATGCCTATACGTAGCCATCCTGATCCATGAGCAGCTGAGCTGTCTTCTGTACCAGTCGGCGCTTTTTGCAGAAAATACTTCCGTAAAACTTGAGCCTGTGGCACAATGCCAGCTGCGGCGCCGCTGACGATTGGCCCTCGCTCGTGTGATCTCGATACGAGACAAGCGTCAAGCTCCCAGAAATGCGGTACTTGTTGGCTGACGCCTGTTCAGACCCGAGAACCTGGGAAGCTGATGTGCTGCAACGCCGTTGATCTGAAATGAATGGCCTGTTGGTTTGGAGCGCGGAAACAAAGGGGCTTGCGGGGGTTGCATCTGCAACGCATGCAAACAGAGACTTGATTCCCACTCCGAACTTCGAGGCGGCCCAATGCTGCAGACACGATATTCCTCTGGCCACGGCTCGATTCACACAGTTCGAGAAAAGGTGCATAAGTGTGTCGTGCGAGTGGACCCCGAGATTACCTGTTGACACTCCCGCTCCAAGGAACAATCAGCGATCACGGCCCGTAACTTTGTTTACCATTTTGTTTCGTGTTTCTCGGATGATTCCAGATCGGGCGGGTTCGGCCAAATTGGGAACTATGCTACTCACTGCTCCGGGACGAGTTGGCGATGGTAATGAGCCATCGCGCCATCGGTGCGCTTTGACCGCGATTCCAATCTCCCAAGTCCTCGTCGAGGAGGAGCCCGGTGATATCGGAAATTCCGGTTTCGGGTGGGGGTGCTGGCAACTGGCGCTCGTTTGCTGCGCAAGACACCATAATTGCTTCTCTGGGGTGCGTGAGGTGCCCACGTCCAGGGTTCGGAGCCGGTAAGCACCCATGCACCCAGGGCGCTGGACAGCGTGGCACCCCCAGCATTGCGCGCCCGAAGGTCTGCTCGGTGTGCAGAACAGACTGGTACGAATGATGATTCTTTGAGATTTGCCGTGCCACTCAACTACCTGTTTAAGGTACTGTATGCTCGTATAGATATGGGGAGATGGCCAGACTCCGTTACGTCTCCGGCTCAACAAATGGCACAGGTTGTTTTGCTTGGCTTGCTGCGTATGTGTCACCGTCTGGTCTGCCGCACTTGTTTGGTTGAGGAGTGATCTAAGGTAGGCAAGGTAGGGGTAGGTACGGAGTACGGAGTACCTAGGTATGTATGGCTTCGATCCGTATGAGATTGGCAGCTGGTGGCTCACGATTTCACCGGGCCAGGGTTGCAGATCCATCCAGCCATGATCTGTTTCCCGGGACAAGGGATGTATGGAATCATGGGCAGTTCCGCCGCAGACGACCTGAACAGTTCCAGCCAGCCGGTCCAAACAGAGCAGCAAGCAGCGCTTGGTGTGGCTGGTGTGTTGATGCCCGGCGTCCAGCTGTTGTTGCTGCTCGTTACTTTTTGTCACTCGGCAATGATATTTTGCTTTTGCTTCTACTGGGCTCTCTCTGTGTCGGCGATGTTGAGGGACCACGCGCATCGCACAATGCCCGCCGCCCGGGCCATGGTGCCCGTCGATCCCCGGCCAGCAGGTAAAGGCCGAGGTGTTTGCTTTGGTACGGGCATTACCAATCCCAGGTCACCGGTGCTGAGACCAGGTGGTGGCACCTGTCTTTGGCCGTCGGCGCGATGCTTGCCCCGTGCGGAAGTGCGGCATTGGGGCCTGGGGTTGTCTGCGGCCGTTGCCGCCTTTGGGGCTCCAGTTCGGCAGTCCATGGCGGCTGACGGCACGTATAAGAGGGGATCTACGAAGTGCCGATCGGGGTTAAGGTAGCTGGCAGGCAGATTCACCGCGACACCTGTGCAAGCGCCCGGTGGATGCATCTCACCGACAGACGGGGACGGGGAGGACGCTGGGCTGGGTGGACCAGTCCGCGAGGCAAGTCTTGCGAGTCGATGAATCAACCAAGCCCACAAGCGTGTTATCATCTCTCTCACCTCTTTCCTCCTTTCGTCAGCTTCACCCTTGGTCGAAGCAAAACAAGTCAGCCATTTCAGCGTCTCCGTTCGGGGGTTTCGAGTTCAAGTCGCACAAGAGCCCACTTACACGTACACTTCGACGCTCCCACGCTCCCTTCTTCGCTTCCATCCCCCCCTTCGACTCGGTGCCTTACATCTTGCTTCTTCCCTATTTCTGCGTGCATACGCGTGACAGCCCTGCCAATGGGCCCTGCTTCTCCTGTCCCTGCCCGCCCTGCCCGCCCTGCCGCTCCCTTCCGCTCCCTTCCGCCCCTCCCACGTAGCCCTTGGGCCGCGTCCTGCGCTTGACTGACTCTTGCGCTCGCCCTTGGGCCCTGCTTATTTCTTATTTCCGAGACCTTGCCCTGGCTCCCTCCACTCGCTCTCAGACACTCGGCTCCGAACATCGTCGCTCTGGCCTGTCGCGTCAACGGGGCGGGGCCACATCGAGAGTCAGATCTGGCCTGCTGTCTCACATGCGCCCGACTTGGTCTTCACCACCCACACCCGCGGAGTGCAGGGCCGGACACATGCTATCATGACTGCCGTCCATACCCCTTAGGGGCCTGTAGAGAGCACCTTATTTGACCTTCACCATCCCTCCTCCCCTTTGCCCTGCTCTTGGCGATGCCCCTCCTTGAAACTCTTTAAGGACCGTCATCGTTGCCCTGATATGTGTTCCCCGAGGACAACTCCGGACAACTCTTTCGCAGCTGCAGATACGGATTCGAAAACGATGGCCACGGAAGAGGCAATCCCGCTGCCGGAGCTTGGGGATGCTGAGTACTGCACAGAGGTGCTGCAACTGCCTGCCGACCAGTCCGAAACCAAGCTTGACAGAGAGTTGGTAGCCAAGGCCAACGCACTGGGCATCAAGGCAACACTGCCATCAGTCTACTGTTACAGGCGAAAGAATTCTAGAGCTGTGTCCGAGTTCACAGAATCAACATCACAAGACAGGACCTTCTCGACGGCATCAGACGGCTCCGCCAGCACGTACTTTACACCACACTCATCCATCTTCGGGCCCCCGAGTCCAGACCTGCCCAAGGCTGACACCAACTCAAAACCGTCCGGGTCGTTGAGCTTTTCTCCTTATGAGCAATACTTGGCGCAAGATGGTCCCACGCTCGACCCGTCCCGGGCGCGCAAGCTTTCTACCGCAGGCGACGGTTCGCTCCATAGCATCTTCAGCCTCAGCACCAGAAAAAGCTTTTCCGGCCTTCGGAGTCGAATAAAGCTCAGGAAGAAGTCGAGCCGTTCCTTTGGGCCTGCGTCGTATGACACACCTACCCCTTCTTCTGGCTCGAGGTCATCTCGCGGGCAATTGACGGCCGTTTCATAGCAGTACTGACAAATCACTATCCCAGATCATGTCATAATTGCCGAGTGGAACGTAAAGAATCAACTCCGCTGCACAATCTCCCTTGCGGCCACGCTCTCTGCGCAGATTGCCTTAGGAACATGGTCGACGAAGCGACCGTGAATGAAGCTAAGATGCCTCCACGGTGTTGCACGCCGGTGCCGGCGGCAAACATTCAAGCAATCCTGGAAACCGCAGCCCAGGAAACATTCCTCAAGGCCGTGATTCAGTTCAGCACCCCGAGTGAGTCAAGGATATTTTGCTCCAACGCTTCCTGCGGCGAGTTCATCCCACCTCGAAAGCACGTGGATCCGAACGCACCCTTTTCCGTCACATGCCGCAAGTGCCACACAAGGGTGTGCAGCATCTGCAAGAAAAATGCTCACCCAGTCGGCGAGGATTGTCCCGAGGACTGTGAGGTAGAAACGGCGCCCAAGGTCGGGAATCGACCCGGCGTCAAGAGGTGTTACAACTGCCGTGGCCTGGTCGAGCGCCATCCAGGATCAACGCACTTGGCATGCGGATGCCAGGCTGAGTTTTGCTCTATATGTGGAGGCGTCTGGGACCAAGTTGTCGGCTGCCCAAACATATGTAACAGCGAGGAGGAGCTTGTACGGAGTGACAATTTGGACGAAGCGAACACGGGCCAGCACAGCTCCGGTGCTGTGCCGACGATGGACGACGAAGAGGCCCAGAAACGCTCAGCAGAGCATCCCGATATTCAATCTCTTCAACAAGAGCAAAGCCATGCCATGCAACGGTTCTCTGAATTCATGGCCAAGATGAAGACCGCCATGGAGATGCGACAGTGGCGACAGAAAACTGGCCTCGCGGACAGAGAGATAGAACAAACGGAGGAGCTGAGGAACAAGCACGTAAAGGCAACGGCTGAGCTTGAGGATTCCCAGATTGCAGAGGAAATGGAGCTGCGATCCACCCTGGAGCAGAGCGAGCGCAGCATCAACGTACGGATAAAGCACATGGAAGCCTACTGCGACGGGCTGGGGCGGAACCCGAGCGAGCTTGAGATGCCTCCTCGCGTGGTCACCGAGCAGAATCTTCGAGACTTGGGCCACCAATACAACCTCCGCGACGACATGGAACGCCAGCACCAGTCCAGGATCAGCATGATGCGGGACCGTCAATCCAAGAGGATGGAAGAGCTCCTCGACAAGCAGGAGGCTGAGCTGGAAAACCTGGCAAGCAAGCTGCGGTCCGAGAGAGAGGAGGTTGAAAAGACTCTTTTGCAAGAAGAGGAGGTTGTTGATGCCACTTTCGAGGCTCGTCAGTCGCGGTTCACTGCGCGGTGGAACCTCGCCATCCAGGTGCTCTGCAAGGAGCTCGAGGACAAAGATGGCGTCAAGTATGCGCTGCTGCCAGCGCCCAGCTGGCCTAGCACCGGCGAAGTCGATGATGAGTCGACGATTACTCAAGGCAACGAAGCATCCCCAGAAGATGAAGGCTCGAGCGAAACTTCATAGTTGATGCTCTGCATGCTTACCCACCTGTACCATGCGAGACATTCCGTGTTCCTCTCACTGGCGTTTGGGGGCCTCACATTCCTTTCTTATTACGGTATGGCCACATTCATGGCGCTCCAATTTTAGACACTTTCCGTCTACAGTTCCATTAGCGATACAAAGGCGGCGGGCGTTGTTGAATACACGGGGCAATCGTTTCTCTCCCTCTTCTACACTTGCATTGGTGGTATGCGCATGTGATTCACTAGCTTGGAGCAGCGCTGGGCATTTCTATCTGCACCGCATTCATGTATTATGGACAGGCGGGTCGTTGGAGGTGTATGTTCAGGCTACTCCGTTGAGTAAATGGTCTTGCTACATAGGTAGGAATCAAAGAGAAATGCTTCACGCAAGTGTGCAGCATTCTTCTCATGCACTCTTTTCTCAAACAGTAGGTTGTGCCATACCAAGGCTCGTATGTTGTGTAACAGTAAGCTTTCAAGGGAGACTTGGAGTTGCATCCCTAGATTGGAAACCGGAGTCACTCTCAAACCAGTCGATGTGTTCCTATCGGGCTGCGGCGTTCGGAAGGGCTGGTGAGACATTCCTTCGAGCCGCTCGTCGTAAAGTCTTCACAGTTGGCACATTTAAAACGATGCAGAGAACAGAGCTTCGTGCCGAGCAAAGTATGGAAGGTATGGGTAGGTTGCCAAATGCGCTCCAGGGTAGCCCCCGTTGACTAACAAGCCCAAAGGCGCGGCCGCTGAACTGCCGCTGTGATCCAATCTAATTCCGTATGCACAACAAACGCAATGCAGACTACCAAACGACGATGGTTGCCTTGCGGAAGCAAGGGGTTAGCAATCATGGTGTTACATGATAGGCTGCACAGGCATTGGGAGACAGAGCACTGCCGACCAGAGACAACTAATGCACCTGGCCCGATTTGTCGCCTAGAAGAGCACGCAAGAAGCTTGTCACACCGGATATAAGAAAGCGTCTCAGGCTACGGAGAACCATTCCGCTCGTGCTGCGGAATTAACGGACGTGGCTTGCGGCAAGGTAGTCTTGGGCCTGGCGTGGAGGGTGTTTGCCGTCAAGCTGTGTCTTGTTGATGGTGGTGGTCGGGCTAAGACACCGTTCAGTTCATTGGAGGAAACAGCTGTTCCTCCGAGCGACGCATTTGAGAGGTGAAGCCGGGATCGGATGTCCAAAGAAAGCAGACGCAGACTGCGACTAATTGGGTGAGCGGTGTGAGGGCATCAAGACAAGCTGCAGTGCGATGCCACGCCCGGCGCTCTGCTTTTGGCAATACCCCAGGCCATCACCTCGCAACCTGGTTCCTGGGTCAATGGCCGTCATTAATGCTTGATATCTGCTCCTCATGGCCTTGACAGGGTGGTTTTTCGTCTTCCGTGCCATTCGTCCAGCAAGCCAGGGGCCGCCAGCTGGTTGGCAGCGAGCATTGAAAAGTGCTTGCAGCTTTGGCAGCAATTGGTGCCGCTTTAAGATGGCTCTCAAACGGACACGGGCTCTCGGTACGTACCGACTCTCAGCCGGACCAACACTTTTTCCACCCAAGGAACCCATCTTGCCCAATTTGGCAGATTTTTGGGGCTTCGGGCACCTCACGTGACTTGATCGGCTGGTGGGGCACTCGGTGCACCACGGCACGGAAAACCCTGGTGAATAGCACAAAATAGGTGCCGTCCACTTTTCAACACCGAAGCGAATCTTTTGTCAAATTCCTGTCTCGCCGCCTCTACCACTCAACGTCCGCCCGCGAGCACGACAAAAAAACACACATCACAATGGATTCCTCCAAGCAGCCCGTCAAGCTGGTCAAGGTGACCCGAGTTCTCGGCCGAACCGGTACGATGCCACAAACTTCCCTCCGATACGCCGGCGCCCGAGACGATGCC
Source organism: Tolypocladium tropicale (assembly GCA_024340005.1). Taxonomy (NCBI): domain Eukaryota; kingdom Fungi; phylum Ascomycota; class Sordariomycetes; order Hypocreales; family Ophiocordycipitaceae; genus Tolypocladium; species Tolypocladium tropicale. Next base: position 41,177 of record JALHBU010000017.1, on the reverse strand, counting down.
GAGAAGACGCACTCTTCTCGTACACGACGACGGCGCGGCGACAGGCGTGGCACGGCAGAAATGCTAATCTGAGATGTTCGCAGGCTCTCGTGGTGGTGTCACCCAGGTGCGCGTCGAGTTCATGGACGACCAGACCCGATCCATCATCCGAAACGTCAAGGGCCCTGGTATGCTTGCGATTCCAACCCCCCAGCAGAAGCGACGGAAATGCGACGGAGGAGCTGACTTGCCACAGTTCGCGAGGACGACATCCTGTGCCTGCTCGAGTCCGAACGTGAGGCCAGACGCCTGCGATAAACAACGATGGGGGAACGGGCGTTGGTTGTATGAAGACGAGGGACGGATAGAGGAGCATGAGGGCTCGGGTCGTCGATTCTTCGGGGTTGAGGCGCTGGGCTACTGTCTCTTGACGGACGAGCTGTCAAGTAGAACAACCGGCAGGCTACCTGGTCGGAAAAGTTCTAGGCTCATTCGAATCACTTATGGTTCAGGAATCCGAAAATTATTCATCGGTCATCATCTTCAACTGCTCGTCTGGCAACGCCGTGCTCGTGGTACTTTTGCGAAGACTTGGCAGCGATCAACGTTTCTGGATTGCAGGGCCGCCGTGTCGATGACACGTCAGACGACAGTCCATGTCCCTCTGTCTCTGTATGCCGGGGGGAGAGTCCTGAAGCCCTCGACTCAATCTTTACCGTGCTCTGTTGTGTTGAAGTTGTCCTTGTAAGCGCCTCGCGCCAAATATTTGGCCAACGCTGAAGTCAATGAAACGATGAAACAAGCGATGCCGAGGACTTGGATGCTCGCATGCCGGCGCACGTGAACGGCGTATTGGGCGCCGCACGCTACGCGTAGGTACTTTTGGCCATCGGGGGCTTCGCGACGAAGTGGAATGGTTCCGACAACTGTACTTTGTTCCAACGAGTCTGAGACGTGCGCTGTGGCCGGCTCCTCGCGAGGCGATGATCATGCGGCAATGGCGCGATGCAGGCTCGTCAATCATCGCCGGCAGGATCCATCCCCAGTAGGGCGTTTGTTAACCTGACACGCAATCCGTCTGTATGAGTAAATTGAGGCGCCTTCAGAGCGTCCACCCCTGACAATTGATACCAGAACGGTTCGACCACGCGGGGCACTGCCTTTTCCTGGCAGGAGGTCGCTTAATTCGGCCGCGGGGCGTCGTAAGTTGCACGTTGAAAACACTATCTACGGCTCACTGAGCCAGGAGCTAATTGCAAGTACGGGCGGCACATGTGATAAACATGCCGGGCCACGGAGTGGTATCAGGTTTTATGGACCCCTGGCTTCCATCACGTCGTGGTTTGTTTGGTGTGCTGGCGGTTCCCAAATCAAGGCCGGCGAAACGAGCCGCAGCACGAGGCAAAGGCAAAAAGCGGCGTGGCGGTGGCATGCCCGAGCGGGCTTAGCGCCACGTGCTTAGGTAACGAGGCGAGGGCGCCGGCGCGCAGCGCCCAGAGCCTGGGGTTGAGCTCCGGCCCGGGCAGCCCACCTGGTGGGAGCAGCAGCAGCAGCAGCAGCCACTAGCAGCCACGCGCCACTGTACCTCGCCGTGGCCGTCGTCATCCATCGCCGCAGCGTGCTAGCGACCCCCGTACCTGGCGGCCGTACGTAGTAGAAGCCACACTTCCAACTGCATTTACGTCGTCTCCAACACACCGCCCGTGCCGTCGATACCCTCACAGGCCGTTCGACAAACGCATCTCCGGATCGATCGCGTCTGTATCCTGCATCTCTGCCCACGCCTGCGCCTGCATTGGGCGCGGACGGACCACCGGGCTGCGGATTGGGCTCGGCTGACTGCATCGCCACAAGCATCCGAGCTCTGGGGCAAACACCTCCCTCCCTGTTTGTTGGCGATACCCGCTCGCACTCCTCTCCGCCAGAGCGCCATCGATCCGCCGCAAGCGCCAGGCGTCTCAAGCCGACCCGGCGACGGCGACAGACTCTGCGAGGTGCCATTTCGAGCCATCCTCACCAGCAGCAGCCTGTCCACCCCCGCACTTGCCGGCCTGCCCTGAGCTCCCAGCATGGCCGACTTTCGCGATCCGGGCGGCGACGACGCCCTGCCGCAACAGCAGCACCAACGCGATAGCCTACCCGGCGCCGAGGCTGCGGCCACTCAGCATCATGTCGAGGCGGACGGCTCGGCAGTCGATAACGATCCAAGTTCCAAGCAGAGCGGCCAGGGTGGCGATGGCGCACCGCACTCTCAAGGACCACAAGGGCCAGTCGGCCAGAAGGACCAGCCTCCTCGGCCAGGCATCGACCCAGCCCTGACGAAGCAGTTCAACGACGTCATGTCCTCGGAGGTAAATTTTATGCACTCTGAATGGGCTTGAGCTGGACGCTGACTTCACACAGCTCGGTATCCCGACTCTCCTGAACCGCCTCAAGCAAAGCATAGCTTCGGCAAAGGTATGCGCGGCCCAACCAAGCCGCCCGTATGCCGGTCCTTTCATGCTCACACCTCGCAGGAATGTGCGCTCTTCCTCAAAAAAAGATCCGTCCTCGAAGACGACCACGCGCAGGGCCTCAAGAAGCTCTGCCGCCAGTCCTCCGAGAGCTCTCGTCGTCCCGAGCACCGACAAGGTTCTTTCGCCCAATCCTACGATGACATGCTGAACATCCACGACCGCATGGCGGACAACGGCTTGCAGTTCGCCTCATCGCTGCACCAGATGCACGAGGATTTGCTCGAGCTGGCAGCCAACGCAGAGCGGGGCCGCAAGAGCTGGAAGACCAACGGCATGGCCGCGGAGCAAAAGGTCGCCGACCTGGAGCAAACAATGCGCAAGAGCAAGACCAAGTACGACTCGTTGGCAGAGGAGTACGACAGGGCCAGGACGGGCGAGGCGAGACCCGGCGGCGGCAAGGTTCTCGGCGCGTTCAAGGCGCACAAGTCGGCCGCGCAGCAGGAGGAAGACCTGCTCCGGAAGGTCCAAGCTGCAGACCAGGCGTATCAGGGGCACGTCAATGCTCTGCAGGCCGAAAAGTCACACCTCCTCACCTCTGCCCGCCCCGAAGCTGTCAAGGCACTTCAAGAGCTGATTGCGGAGACGGACTCTGGCGTCACGCTGCAGATGCAGAAGTTTGGTAGGTCATTTCCCAGTGCTGGAGCCTTCCCGCCCGCATACTGACGTAAACAGCTGCTTTTAACGAAAAGCTGCTTCTCGGCAACGGCTTGATCGTAAGCCCGTTCAAGAGCCCGGCGGGCGAGACTACTTTCCAGCCTCGCAGCTTGCGCCAGGCGGTGGCGGCCATTGACAACGTGCGGGACTTGAACGAGTTTGTCGCGGCTCAGCACAACAAGGTCCAACCCAACTACGAGGTCAAATATGAGCGCAATCCTGTTCGTGCACAAGAGCCAGCACCGTCCGGATGGAGCCTCGACTAATCTTCTCCCAGATTCTCAACCCTACAACTTCGTCGATAAGCCAGATTACGCCACAGAGCTTCAACATGCCTCAGGCAGTTGGCCCGACTGCAGGATCCCAGGGGATGGGCTCTCAGCAACCCTCCTCCGTCGGTCAGCGAAGCAGCACCGGGGGCTTCGGGCAACCGACTGGCCCTCAAGGGTCAATGAACCAGGGAATGCCTCCCCCGGACCAAGCACGGCAGTTCCAACAGCAGCCGCATACCAGGAGCTTCAGTCAGGGCAACATGCTGACCCAGCAAGGCGCCCCGCAGCAGCAGTTTGCTTCGAGGAATTCCGCGCAAGCGGCGCCTCGGTACGGCAACGGTAGCCCGATAACCTCTCAGGGACCGCCGCAGCTGGGTGCTCTGCCTTTCCAGGGCCAGCAGCCGCCAGCCCAGCAGTCTTCGCCTCAACAATCTGGCTCCCCGTTCCAGCCTCCGCAAGACAAAGGGGGCAGTGCTGGCGGCCATCCCAATGCTCCGCCCGGATATAGCGCGCCTAACCAAGGCCCGCCCGCTCAGAGCGTCGCTGCGCCATCGAAGCCCGTCCACGGGGTCTCCCTGAGCCGACTGTATGAGAGGGATGGCCTGGCTGTGCCTATGGTCGTGTACCAGTGCATCCAGGCCGTTGACCTCTTTGGACTGGGGCTCGAGGGCATTTACCGGCAGTCTGGTTCTGTGAACCACATTAACAAGCTGAAGAGCATGTTCGACGCAGGTATGATAGCCATTGTCGGGCCCTGCGCTAGGCCTCTTGCCATGCTAACACGAATCGTCCACCAGATTCTGCCAGCCCGGCTCTCGACTTCCGGAACCCAGAAAACTTCTTCCACGACGTGAACAGCGTGACGGGTCTGCTGAAGCAGTTCTTGCGTGACCTGCCGGACCCGCTCCTCACCCATGAGCATCACGACGCTCTCATCCTCGCAGCTAGTAAGCCACCTATCCCGCCCCCCCGAATACCTGGCGCCTCGTCTAACCACATGCCTCCACAGAGAAGGAAGATGATATCGTCCGCCGCGACTCCCTCCACGCCATCATCAACGACCTCCCCGATCCCAACTACGCCACGCTGCGCGCGCTCACCCTGCACCTTCACCGTGTCATGGACAACTCGCACGTCAACCGCATGAGCTCGTACAACCTGGCAGTCATCTTTGGCCCGACGCTCATGGGCTCGGATCCCAGCACGGCCATCGCCGACGCGGGCTGGCAGATCAAGGTCATCGAAACGATCCTGCAGAACACGTACCAGATCTTTGACGACGACTGAGCGCCCGCTGCTCTCCCCCGACGGCGCCCCGTTGCTTGTTTCCTAGCCATATACGCCTTGGAGGGTAATCTTGGGCTGCCACATCGGGTATTTTTTTTTCTCCCCCATCGTCATGTATGATTATTTGAACGGAGGTTGCTTGCGTTTACTTGCGTTTGCTTGCGTGGTTTGTGCATCTATTTTTATCCCGTCTCTTCACGCTTGTTTGGTACGTGGCCGCAGAGGCTCGACGGATGTTGCGGCACAAGGGGGATTGGTTGTAATCGATAGGATACTCTAGCGAGGTAAACGCCAAACTCGACACCGTAATCTTCTAAAGCAACGCTGCCCGTGCATCGAGTATGTTGAGAGATCGGGGGCCAACCTAAATACTGTCCCGTCGATGGTGGCTGCATACACGTACTGTCACGACGGCTTGATCGCGTGCAGAGGCCAGGCAATGCGACCCAAAGGTTTCGGCAACAACAAAGTCAATTTCCTCGCCGCCCATCAAAATGCTACAAGCTAGACACCCGGCCGTATGCCCTCTACACTCGACAACGCCACCGGCATGCGCGCAAGATCCATCCAGTACCCAACAATAAGAAAGACACTGCTAACCATGGCCATGCATCCCTGCTGTATCCGTTCACCCACGCAAAACTTGATCCCATCACTGCCTCTCCTGGCTGCATTTCTTTGCCGTGTCATAACGTCGTACTGGGGGTATTTCGTATCGAGAAATGTGTACCCAAAAAAAAAACAGAGAAACACAAGACAAAGTACAATGTTGAATGACTCCGAGACGACGACGCGCGCTGTGCCCCAGGGTAAATATTGCTATGATATACTCTTCACATCTGAGTCCCCCGAAAACAAAAAGGAAAAAAGGCTTCACTGGATCTTGATGGCTTCGAATAAGCCAAGACTCAGGCTCGTGTCGTTCTCGCCGATGTTGGGCGTCGGTTCGCTCAAGATCTCCCACCGGCGGAACGTAAATGGAGTGAGCCGCTCCTGCGACGCCGGCCCGATGCCGTACATGGCACCCATGCCCCGAGCTGCGGCGCTGTAGGGGACAGATGCCCTATCCCTGTGCGCGAGCTTCAAGTTCTCCGCCGACGTTGGCTGCGGCACGCTGAAGAGGTAATACAGCCTCGCGTCTGATGTTGTGCTGGTGCTCGCCGTGCTGCCTGGCATGAAGAGGATGACTCTGGCGCACTGGGCTCGCAGATCGTCTGGAAGGCCATCGACTAGCACGATGGCAATGTCCAGGACCTCCTGGGACAACGCGCCTCGGGTGGTTTGCGGCTGGGAATCAAGCTCGAGGAGGAGGCCGCAGAGGACAAGGATGATCCGGGCTCTGGCTTCGTGGTTTGGCGGGATCGGTATCCTCGACGCAGCTGCTTGGTTGGCATTTGGAGTCTGCAAAGGCTCGGGCGTCGTGCTGTTCAGCGTTATGAATCTCAGGAGCATAGGAAGCCAGTGGCTGAGAACTTCCTTGCGAGCTTGCGCTCGCTCTCCATCTTTGGACGCAACAATCTCCCACAGGTCGGAAAGTTTCTCCACCAGGTTGGCATTGAGTTGGGCCGACCTCGATGGCAGCTGGCCGGAATTGATGGCGCCAAGCACGCCCAGCAGGTTCTCGGCGAGATGGATGCGGTGCTCGCTGACTGCGTCGTCCTCGAGGCTGCTGGACTTTGATGACGGCATTAGATCCAGGAACCTTGCGTGGGCCTGGCTGCTCAGATTGCGAGAGATATCCTGGCTCAAGCATGGCAACATCCCTGTCCACGTAATGTTCCTAGCCTCGATTGCGCGATCCATTGCCTTGGCAAATACCTCAAACCGCGACGAATTGTCGTCTTCCACATCCCCTGACGTTTGTGGCGGCGCGGAGAGGTCCACGTTGAGCTTGAGCTGACAAAACGGCATAGTCAGTTCATCTGCGAGCCCGAGGATCTGGTCAAAAGATGTCTCCGAGTCCCCATTGTCATCCGGCAAAAGGAGCTTGGTGATGATCTTGTGAACTAACGGCGTCACACCAGCCGGCAAGTTTCCGATGCTCAAGACCTGTGCCACTGCAGTCGAGTCTGCCACGATGAGGTACTGGAGCGTCTCCAGGAGGCGGTCTTCACATGCGGCGTCTCCAAGCAGGAACTCGCGTCCGGGGACGCGATCTCGCAGCGCAGAGTACTCGACCAAGGCGTTCCTTATGAGCATGAGCAGGCCCTTGGAATGCTCCGACCTTGCCGACTTTTGCTGGATTCCGAACCGGTAGATTTCTTCGTTGTCGAGCGGCGCGGATTTGGGCAACTCCGTTATCAGCAGCTGGAGGAGTTCCTGCAGATAGACGGACGCCCCAGACGGATTGATGCCGGGAGGCAGCGGCGCATCTTCCCCCGAAGAAGGAGAGCCAGCGCTCGCTGTGTGCAGCATCGTGGAAATCGATAGACAGCCGAGGCTGGCCAAGAGCGGGAACAGCTCCAAAAGCGGTGGCCGGTCCCTGAGCGTCCGGACGTGGCTAGCCCAATCTGCCATGAGTTTGTCGAAGTGCTGCGTGTCAAATATTCGAAGTCTGGCCAAGAGCGATGCGAAAACCCTGCGGCTTTCGTCTCCCTTGGCCCAGCCAGCTTCCACCTTGGGTATGATGTTGCGGAATAGGCGGTTCATCGTCGGGTGATCAATCGTGTTTCCGCTCGCGAGCAATTTGTCGATTTGTTCCGATACCTCGCCGTCGGCACCTTGAGTTTGCATAGCCATGTTGTCGGAGACAGGAGAGCACGCATCGATTGCGTTGCTTCGGTCACTCAGCGCAAGCTCCCGCACCAATTGTTTGGCAATGTCGTCCCGATGGGGCAATCGACGCGCCAGGCCGCAGAGCGCCGCCAGCAGCGGCCGGGCAACGACCCCTTGCTCGCTGTTTAATGTCCGCAGTCGATCAAGGAGAACGCTGAACAGGGCGTCGGCACACCCCAGGGCCAGGAAGATCTCCAAGTGCGAGTTGACAGTGTCGACGCATGCCGCCAAGACATCCACATCTGATGCGCTGGAACAGGCCTTCAATATGTGTGACAGCATGGAAAAATCCTCAACGGTCTCTAGCATGGCGCGAACGGAATGGAAAGTAGGCAGGACGACGACGGAGTCGACCTTGCCGAGGAGATCGTTCGTGAAGACATCGCGGAGATGCGCGCCGATCGCTGTCTGAACCGCCTTGCTGCTGGCGGAGACTCTCCGCAGGAGCTTTTTCAGGGGAAGGCATCTGGTGGCGGTACGTTTCGTTTCCGTCTCGGCGATGGAAAGGTGCGGAGATAGGCCCAGCGTGTCGTCCACGCATCTCAAGGCACTGAAGGTGTCGTTTGCTTCGTCGCTCGTCGAATATTGCCCGACGCGCCGTAGTAGATTACTCCTCTGGGCCTTTTGGCTATCAGGTAGGCAATACACTGGCAGCTCTATCAAGAGCCTAGACGCGCAAGGACCATCATCGGGGTCTATGTCGGCGGCATCGTGCAGCCCACCACGCCCGATGAGCCACTGCATATACTGAGCCACGGAGAAGAGACTAGATCGAACGAGTTCGGCGACGAGGTGGAAGATACACTTGGCGCGAGGTTTGTCTCCCGGGTGCATGTCGCTCAGAATGTCCAGGATTGGTTGCGTGGCATTAATGTTGAAGGCGCTCCACGACTTGAGCAGCCCTACAACAACGTAGATCTTGGCTAGGCCGGGCCGGTGGGGAGACGTGGCCCATTCCACCGCTATCCTGACAATCGCGGGCTTGTCGTCGAGGGTTTCCCAGCATTTTGCGGCTAGGTCTCGGTCGCTTCGGCCTTGCGCAGCTGAATCCAGGAGCTTGACAAGGTCTTGTCGGCCGGCCGGTGCCGAGGTGGTATCCGCCACCAACAGCCGCGCATTCCTCGCGTTGACTTTATGGTATGCGCTTTGAGAAACGCCATCGCCAACGGGTAACGACGATCTCAGCGTTTCTCGGTATTTTGGCCACAGACTTGGAGATATGTAGTTTTCCGGGTTCTTGTGGAGAAGCTCCTTCAAAAGAGCTGAGAGCTGGCTCGACAGCTGTATTAATATATCTCGATCGGGGTCGTTGTAGATCTGCGAGATGTAAATCAGCTTGGAGATCAACGAGACGCGCGGTGATCGGAGCCACGTACAGTATGCAGATGCCCGAGTAAGGAGTAGGCCAGTCGACGTCCATACTTTCGCGAGCGGAGAAGATCGGCCCAGGTTATCTGGGCTATCAAAATCCACATGGGTATTCTCGACTGAGGACTGTTTTCTAACCCACACATGATCCAGTCCAAGTAGTGGTCGCGGTCTAGAAGTTGTTCAGAATAAAGATTCGTCGCAAGCCGAATGCTGTAGACAGCTGTTAGCCTTTCGTGGTCATGTACATGGGCCAAGCATGACGGTCAGAACTTACGCGTAAGTCACTCTGGCTTTCCAATCCGTCTCGCCGAAAGCCGACACAACCGCCTCGACGAACTGCTCCACAAAGACGGTCCAATCCCTAACCCATTTGGATTCGCCTCCCATGACAAATGCGCCGCCAGCGCCTTTCCTCTTGAACGCGCGGATCTCATTGGCACCGACACACTTGGCGAGCCACACAGCACGCTCCGTAGGCACATTCTTGTTCAAGCATTGGTCGAGGAGCGTCCTTCCACGGATTCCGTGAGGGATTGTCCTGCTGAGACGTCGGAGCGAGATGGTTGGGTTTGCCAAGTCCCTGAGCCAGACCTCGCGCTTGGTATCGGTCAAGGTGACCCGGGGGGGCGGCTTGAAGGTCGAGGGCGCAGTGATCTGGCCTCGATGCCGCCGCTGATTCAAGACGCCCATGAAGATGGTCGACAGAGCATTGAGGCCGCTCTTCTGCTTCAACGCAGGAAAGATGGCCAACCGGGCCGAAGCCGCCTCGTTCTGGCTGCCCCGGTCCCAGGTTCCCTTCTGGATCGCCTCGGGACTCCACTCATCCTCATGGTGTCGACCAGACCAGGGAAAGAAATCGGCATGCCCCGAAAAGAGGCCCTTGCTGAAGAGGTCCCGGTTCGAGGCGTCGTGTCGGTTGGTCGAGACGAAGCGCGGTGCGGCGCCCGGGACCTCGACGGTGTACGGTTTCGGTCGGGTATCTTTCTTGACCTGCGAGGGCGCAGGCGTTAGGATTCGAGGGGTCCGCATGGGGGGCGGGGATGTTTGCGGGCGGCGTCGCGGCATGGGCATCGGGGCGTTATCGGAGTCTTGCTGAGAGGCGCGGGACAGGGCCGGACTCATGCCGTCCATGTCCATGCCGTCGGCCATGGGCATCACTCGCGACGGCGTGAGGCCCTGCGGCGACTCCGTGGCCGAGGCGGGCCCGGCGCTCAGGTCGTTGGACAGCTCCAGCCGCAGCTTGGAGCCTCCGCGCCTGGGGGTCGAGACATGGAGGCGCCCTTGAGCAGCATCGACGGGGTCGTTGGCCGGGTCGTTGTGGGCGTCCTTGCGCATCGACGACGGGTTCGAGGAGGACAGGTACTGCTGCGACAGCGAGCGCTGCTGGTGCGAGGGCCGTTGGACCGCCACCGTCGTGCTATTAAGCCCTCGCTGGGGGTGTCGCGGCGCGACGCCCATTGGGGGTCTCGAGGTCATGATTCGGACAGGCCACGGGCAGCCATCCCGTCAAGGCATGCGACAAGGGAATAGAATTGGTACTGAGAGACGTGACGGGCGTCATGCGATGCCGGGCGAACCGGCCTGCCCAGAGAGGCTCGGAGGCTCGATGCCGTGTGCTTGGTCGGACGGCAGCCCTCGGGTGCCTGGTTAGCGGTGCGGCGAGCGGCAGCCGGCGCAGAGTTTGTCCGGCAGGAGCCAATATGGCAGCAGGCCGCGAGCGTGGATGTGCAACGGTGCGTGATATGAATACACGGGAAGGAGACGGAAGAGGGCTCGAGGTGCTCGAAGCTCGCGGATGGCAGGACGTCGAGGAGACACAAAACGCGATGAGAGGAGGTTCCGGGGCCAGAGCCGGCTAAAGTGGGTACCAAGTTAATGGCGCCTGAATGGGGAAGTCGGGGGGCGGTGGTGTGACAGCAGGGCCCGGGCAGCTACGAGTACAGGCACGGAAGGGCCAAGTCTGCCCTGCGCAGGCGCCGCACAGTACCTTAGGTAGGTACCTTGGTACGAGTACAGCAATTCAGCAGGCGGGTTAATTACGCGATCGATCTGCCTACGGTACGGGCAGCACCGCAGAAACGGGGGAAAGGATGGGAGGATGGGAGGCTGGGTTGGTTGGTTTCCGAGTGCTAAAGCAGCCGGGACCTCTGGTGGCACGGGGAATTTGGGGCCCAGATTGGGGTGGACCGACGGGAGCCCCGAAGGGGGGGGCGTGCCGCCAGACGTGCCAGCGCGATGGAAGGGCGTTGGGTGGTTCGTCCAGTCAGCGACAGCGGCAGCGGCGCAGGGCGAAGGCGAGCTGTTGCAGGCAGGCTAAGGGACCTAAGGTAAAGTAGGTACCTAGCTCGGCGGGTTGAGATTGCTGGCGGACAGGTACCCTGTCGGCGCCCATCGCGGCGTCGGGGACTGTCCACCCTCAGCCATGACTCGCCCACCGCCCCCCCTCACAATGCCAGCCGGCTGCGGGCACCCCCGCGCCCATCGTTGCATCTGGTTGGGCGCACGCCGCCACCGCATCCGAACCGAAGGAAGCCTACGGGCTATTAGGAGCAGACCTACTTCGTACGGAGTACGACCATCGCGTCCAGCGGCAGCAGCGCTCCTCCCGTGTCCTCTGGCCCAGGCCGGGCAGAGCTCGGTTCAGAGTCTTGGCGAGTCTCGCCGTCTGCGTCCTCGAAGGCCTCCGCTCCCTGACTCCGGGCGGCGTGAGCGTCGAGCTGCGCCGATGGCTGACGTGGGTTGTCGCGGAGACGCGAAGCTGCTGCGAGTACGGAGTACGGAGTATTATTACTTGTACGGAGTAGCTGAGCTGATAATTACGAGTAGCGCGGGTGTACGGATAGGGTGTGAGCAAGCTCCTTGACTCCCCGACGAGTAGTTACACTGCAATACCCCGTATTATGGTGATTCATACCCGTGGACCTTATCTTTCCCCAACTCTGGGCCCGAAGGGCAACGGATCCCCGAGGCCGCATCCCCAGCGCCGTGCATGGCTGCGTGGCAACAACTGCTTCCTGCGGCCACCCGCCGGTCGGCTGCTTATGCGCATCCGAGTGGCCAACTACGGGAACCCAATCTACGGATACCTGCTCCTTACTTGTGCATGATTATTCCTCCGTACCTACGGAGTATCTACTTGTCTTCTCTCAGGGCGCCTTCAGAAAGAGCTCGCCGAGCCCACGTCCCTCCAAGGAGACGCAATCCGTGTCTCGTCAAGCTCCTACGCAGGAGACAGTCTCCCCGTCCCGAGAACTGACGGGGAATCACTCACCCACCCCTGCTGCAGCGCCCACGCGGCGAACGCAAAAGCACTGTTCGACACCTGCCCGTCTGTCGAGACCTCTGCCTGTCTCAGTCGACCGACGTTGGCTCCTCGCAGCCACATGGACTGACATTGGAGGCTCGTAGGTACGGGAGTCGCGCGAGGACACGATCATCTACGCCTCCCACGTTGTAACACGGCCAGCGGATGCAGCCACCGTTCTGCTCCCTGCAGCTCTCTGCGCCCGTCCCTGCAGACTGCTGGTGCTACCCGCCGGATTCCTGTCGTTTCGATTGAAGAGTGGCACCGGAGATGACGGTATTACGATCCCTGTGTCTGGGTTTGGGTTGAACGCATAGTGCATCGTACCGTACCGTAATCCGTACTCGTGCACACAGTCTGGGATGCACGACATCAGGCCGACATGCCCACTGATTGTGCGCATCGACAATCAAGTATTGCACTCGCGTGAATATCAAAAGCCGCATTACTCCGCATTCGGTCCCATTCTCGTCGTAGTCGGCGAACGCTTACTCCGAGCAACCCATGCGCGGACCCTGCCAAGCCGGCCATTTCGAGTTTACCGCGTGCTCTGCGAACCTTATTTCTTGAGTGCTAATTAAGCCTATGTCCGTGTCAACGACAAAGGGCAGAATATGCTTAATCCTCGATTGTCGAAGCTCACAAGTGGAATCCGAGCCGTGAACGAACAGCATGCCTCCAGCAGCATGGCCCAACTTCACTTCCTGCCTCATCGACAAGGGCGGCCAGATATTGTGTTGCATCGACAAGACTGTCATGAAATTCAGCGATTTGGCACTGGCAATAGCACTGCCCCATGTGCAGCGATGCTGTGGCCGTTGCACAGCCAAGGGCCCATACACCATGCCCGCGTAACCAGTGATGACGACACGAATAGAAGCAAGCTTTAAATTTTCATTGATCAAATGCTAAAACTTGAGTGAAGATCAGAAATCAAGTGATGGCTGCGTGTAGATGTCACTGCGCTTTACGGAGTACATGATCCGTAAGGACGATCCCATGGCGCGAAAGCTAGTGTTCAAGGACAGCGCATGCGAGACACGGCACATACGAACCGCTACAGCTCTCCAGCGGCATCGATGCTCCATTCGTTCCAACCCTTCTTCTCCCCAGGCAACTTGATGGACTCCCACTCTTCCTTGGTCACCTTATTCCACTCGTCAACGGGAATCCAGCCGATGTATGCTCTGTCGCCGAAGCCTCCGATCCAGTACACGTTCGTCACCACGAGCCTCACCCACTCGCTCTCGTGGATGCGGTTGCCGGGCAGCCAGTATCTGGCATCACGGTGCTTCTTGGTATAGCACACGGCCAGATCTGTCGCAGTGGATTCAGAGGCGTCTATCTTCTCCAGGTAGCCGACCAGGGAGAAGCGCGGGAGGTTGGCTGCCGAGTACGGCACTGTGTCCGGGATCTCCGGGTGGTCCGGGGCCGTGTTGTATGGGCAGTCCCGGGAGAGGTAGGGGATGTAGGCGGAGAGCCGGGAGTAAAACGAGATGCGCTTGGCTGGGGGGAATGGAGGCGTCCACCGAAGGGATACCGTGATGTTGGATCCGGCGCGGACGTTCTTGAAGCTCGTGCCGATGTTGATGGCCAGGATGGTTGGGTTGCCTTGGTCCTCACAGTCGGCGATATAATCGACGAGACCGATGGGCACGCCTCCCAGGTCATCAGGGCGCCTCTCAAGCGTGTGAGACTTGGTGTGGTCGCCAGACGCGTGCGAAGAGGACGAGTCGGGGAAGACGGTGGAGAAGGTGGCGAGCTTGGACAGAGCGAGTATGCGGCGGCCCATGACGGCCGATTCGTAGCTTGAAGGGATGCGAGCCACCTCGGCCGAATTGTCGAGCAGCGAGAGCGGGCTCTGGACGGCGCCAGCGACCCCGGAGAGGCCTGCAACGACACTGGAGAGCTTCATGATGTCGTCGGCTTGCTCCGTTACGATTCTGAAACGGTCCTGTCACCCTGCGAGAGCTGAGCGGGCAAACGCAGTGCGATCGAGGAGCGAGGAATGGGAGTATTTATGAGCGATGAGTATGTATCGGCCAGATGAGGGATTTGTTTGATGGATACGGAGTGGCACGAGGATTGAGTAATTGAAATGCGGGACGGCCATGTTCCTCGTGACGACGCTGCACCTGATCGAGTGACTGATGGGAAGAGGTGGGGAGATTGATAAGATTAGATCCTTGGCCTCGGCCTCGGCTACCCGTCATGGCGGGAGCCCTGGCATCGGCCGACAATGGCGAGCAGTCTACGTCTTGGCCGCATGGCGGTGGAGCTTTTTTTGAGGCGCCGAGTGGGACCGGAGGACATTATTGATGAGGATTCGGCAGGGCTTGCGCAAAAGTTCGCGTACTCGTGAGCGTACGAGAATTGTCATCCATGTGAACGTTGCTCTCGCGCAAGCTTTTGGGGTTGGTGAGAAAGACGATAAAGAGAGAGACTGGGCTTTGAAAGGGCCCCAAAGCCCCCGGCAGAGAGAGAAACGGGACCACTCGGACCAGTTTCTCTCAAAGCAAATTTACAGGGCGTTCTGTGTTCTCCGGCCTTATAGCACTGAACCATTTGCTTCCCATTGTCTTTTGCAATTTACTACCCGATTAGGTGCACCAGCCAAGGCCTTCAACCAGGAGCGGAACGCGCGGGACTCAGCGCCAAGGCAAAGTTGCGTGACACGTTCGCTGGCAGTGCTCGGAAATCCGCATCTCCGATGCTGGCATGCCCGGCCGCAGACCTTGCCTGTCACTCCTCTCCCCCGCAACTCGCGTGGGTGCCGCCCATCTCGACAATCTGGGCTGGCGATGCTTTGGTGGGACTGGAACCGGCCCACAATGGGCGAGCAGCTGGCGGGCTGGGACGGGCCCAACGCCCAGGTGGCGCCAACCGACGAGCCAAAAGCGACTTCAGGTAAATCACATCTTTGCACGCGTAATGTTGGAACAGCGAGAGGATGAATGAATGGCCTGCTGTCGCCTCGATTGGAATGCACGGGCCCTCCCCCAGCAGCGATGCCAGTGCGGCTGAATGCCGGCCCAGCGCAAGAGCCACTGGGCACCAGGGGGCTCGACCGCTGCCGTCGTGCCTGACCGACTGTTGCCCCTGCAACGGTGTTGACGTCAAGAGCCCCTCACCCAATGACATTCATGGACGCTGCCAGGCGCCGGCAACAGCATCCACACTCGACCTGCTTGACCTGCATCAGCATCCATCCGCCTCGCGCTTCACCCTGCAGGTCAGTCTTTGAGCACAACGGCTTCGCGTCCCATCGCAGGCTGCACCGTTGTCTCTTGTCGTGCTGCGAAGCGCCGCACAGTGGTTGAGATTGGCACCTGGCGGCTCAAAACAAACTCCCCGCACCATCACTCCCTTCTCCCGGCAGACGCTGTTGTTATTCTTCTTCTCAGTATCCTCATCCTCGCCTCGTCCGTCACCGTCGTCAAAGTGATCGACATCGACAGCGACGCCGAAATCACTCCAGCCAAGTTGCAACCATGGCGAGCTTCATGGCCAACTTCTTCCCCGGCGCCAAGGACAAGGCGGTCAGCGACGCCGCGGCTCGCCCTTGCACGCCGCAGAGGGGCAGCAACAACAACAACAACAGCTTCATCAATCCTCCAACGCCCCAGGGCAGCCCGAGCAAGAAGACGATCCCGCCTGGCGCGCACGATCTGCCTGCTGCCTTCGAGAGCGCCATGAGTCTGAATACCGTCGGCATCGAAGCGCCCCTCCGCCTGTCGCGCCCCCAGAGCGTCGTGACGCCGCTGTCCCCCGGCCGGACCAACGCGCAGCACATGGACGAGACGAGCGTTAGCGTTGATGAAAGTGTCATCCACAAGGCTCCGGCGCCTGGAAGCCCGTTGAAGAGACAAGGCCAAGAGAACACACCGCCGACGTCGCGACTGGCGGGCATTGATTCTCCACACCAGCACAACCATGCAGCGTTGTCCCGACAGAATGTTTACGAGCCTAGGGAGCGTCCCCTCACGCCCGCGGCCAAAAAATTCAACACCTCGCGCGGCTTGACGGCCGAGGAGCGAGAACTTCTTAACAAGCCGCATATCAAGAGATTGGTCAATGTAACCCAGCTTTGTCGGTATCCCCAACCTGGCAGCAAGGCGTATGTTTGCTGACAGAGAATGCAGATTTTCTCGATTACTACTTTGATCTTCTGACATATGTCGGTCAGCGGCAGAACCGCCTCGCCGCCTTCAAATCGGAGTATCCGCCGCCGCCCGAGACTGACGAGCAGATCCATAGTCAAATGTGGACCAAGTATGCCGGACGAGAACGCGCAAACCTGCGCAAGAGGCGCGTGCGTCTTCGCCATGGTGACTTTCAGATCCTCACGCAGGTCGGGCAGGGCGGCTATGGTCAGGTGTTCCTCGCGCAGAAGAAGGACACACGCGAAGTGTGCGCCTTGAAGGTCATGAGCAAGAAGCTGCTCTTCAAGCTCGACGAGGTCCGACACGTCCTCACGGAGCGAGATATTCTCACGACGGCCCAGAGCGAGTGGCTGGTTCGGCTACTGTACTCCTTCCAAGACGACAAGAGTATCTATCTTGCCATGGAGTATGTGCCCGGCGGCGATTTCCGCACCTTGCTTAACAACACGGGTGTCTTGTCCAACCGACACGCTCGGTTCTACATTGCCGAGATGTTTTGCGCCGTCGACGCGCTGCACCAGCTTGGGTACATCCACCGCGACCTCAAGCCCGAGAACTTCCTGGTCGACTCGACCGGCCACGTCAAGCTGACCGACTTTGGCCTTGCTGCAGGCGTGCTTGCGCCCTCGAGGATCGAGTCGATGCGGATCAAGCTTGAGGAGGCGTCCGAGACGTCTGTTCCATTTGGAAAGCCCATGGATCAGCGGACCGTGGCTGAGCGTCGTGAGAGCTACCGTAACATGCGGCAAAGCGACGTCAACTACGCAAAGTCCATCGTGGGTTCGCCCGACTACATGGCGCCAGAGGTCCTTAGAGGGGAGGAATACGACTTCACTGTGGATTACTGGAGCTTGGGGTGCATGCTGTTCGAGGCGCTGACTGGCTTCCCGCCGTTTGCCGGTGCCACGCCCGACGAGACTTGGCGCAACCTCAAACATTGGAAGGAAGTGCTCAAGAGACCCGTGTGGGAGGACCCCAACTACTTCCTCAGCAACCGCACATGGAGCTTCATCACGACGTGAGTCTAGCAAATCGCTGACGCCATTGAGCTGGCAAGCTGACCTCTGACATAGATGTATCAACTCCCGCACTCGCCGCTTCTCCAACATCCGGGACATCTACAACCACCAGTACTTTGCCGAAGTTGACTGGCAAACGTTGCGACAGACGCGAGCGCCATTCGTACCGGAGCTGGACTCGGAGACGGACGCGGGCTACTTTGACGACTTCGGCAACGAGGCCGACATGGCCAAGTACAAGGAGGTGCACGACAAACAGGCGGCGCTCGAGTCGATGGCGGACCGTGAAGACGAGATGGGCAAGAGCCTCTTTGTCGGATTCACGTTCAGGCATCGCAAGCCGGCCGGGGAGGACGGCCACAGCCCGCGGAAGAGGATCCCGACCTCGGACGGAGAGGCGTTTGGGACGATGCTCTAGAGCGAGCAGCACAGCCCGGGGAGAAGCTGGCGGGAGTGTGCGCTTCGAAGGGCCATGTTTTGATGCGGAACGAGGGCGTGGCCACCGATGCTTTCAGGGTTGATACCACCATCCGCCCTTCCACTTGTTGTTATCCTACACTGGTCACTTATCTCTTACTGTTTGAGGCATTCGACGCCTACCCCTGCGGCACACGATAGATGCATGGTTACAGTTGCTTTGCTTTCATGTTTTCGAGGCTACGCGAACGCTGCAGCGGCGACTGGCTGTTTGGAGTTGGGAAGAGGATCGGGGCAAAATCGGCATGGACCACCGGGGGTAGTTCCGAGACCGGGACGCAACTAATACGCGGATCGAGGGAGAGCCGCCGTTCTTCTTGCCCTTGTGGTGTTTTTCTTCTCTCTCACAGGTAGCTACGTGTAGGAGTCCATGGTAGAATAAGTGGTCATCTTCATTGAATTGTGTGCCTGCCTGAGTCTGTGTGCATGTGCGTGCGTGCTCGTCCGACCAGCATTGGCAAGCCACGCACCCACCCGCCGTCTGCTCGGGTGTGCAAATTACCGCCAGAAGTGACCGGAAGCCGCACGGCGAGGAGATATATCGCGTCCGAGCCAAGGAGAAGAATAACGCCACCAAGCACCTCGGTCGAAGCAAGAGGGGGAAAAAAGAGAAGACAAGAACTCCATGCCCAGACGGGGGAAGTGCATATAATCATCACGTTGCGTCAAATATATCCTCCTCGTCGTGCCCAATACCCCCTTCTATGATAAAACTGCAGGTCAACCGTGCGCCCGCCTCCCTGTCCCCCTTGTCCTCGCCAGCCTCCCGCGCTCCCTGATGCAAAGCGAATCCAATCCACAGAGAGATGCTGCCGGCCGAGTAAGAAGGACCAACAAGGACGTAACAAACAAACAAAAAAATGAAAAAGAAATTGACTCCCGATCCGTCTACGCTCTGCTGAAATAGCAACCTCAAAACCCAAAAAAAAAAGCAGTGGTGACGGGGAAAAAGTCGTCAGCCAATGACGTCGACACCGAGTAGAGGAGATGCCGCTGCTCGCTCAAAGACTCATCGTCAACCACTCCCATTCCTGCGCGCCCGCGGGGTTTCCGGCGCTGGGCTGGTGCGAGCCCATGGGCATCATGCCGCCCGGTGCAATGGGCGGGCGCTGGCTCATGCCGCCGTACGAGCTGGACATCATGGTGCTGGAAATGGAGCCCATCCCGGACGCGTGGCCCAGGGATCGGGAGAGGTCGTGGGGGGCAGCCGCCTCGCCAGGGGCGTCAATGTCCATTCCGGTGGACGACTCGGAGCCGATGCTCTTGCTGTGCCTGCGCTGGCGCTTCGACGAGGCGGCGGCCGACCGAGAAGCCGACGACGCACCGGGGCCGGGAGTGGCCTTGGGGGGAGCCGCTGCGATGGGGACGGCCCCCTTGACGCCAATGGCGCCGGCGGATGCCCCCATGTTTCCGAATTGGCTGTTCGGGGTGCTGCCGGCCGTGTTGGCCCCGGAGGTAGGGCCGCCGCTGGCAGGGCTCTCGCTCTCCTTGGGGGCGGCGGAGCGGCTAGCCGGTGGCGACGCTGTCGTCGGCTGGCTGGTGCTCTTGGCCGCCATGGTGGACATGGAGAGGGCCGAGCTCTTGCGCGACGCAGCCGCCGAGTTGTTCGCGTTCGTGCCTTTCCTCGATCGACTGCCAGGCCCAACGGGACCGTTGCCTCCCGAGCCTCGGTTCCTCTTCTTGATGACGTCCGTCTTCAAGCTGAGCGGTCGCACAACGCCGTGCAGCTTCAGGAAAAGACCGCAGGCATTGCATAGGGGCTGGCCCTCGGGGTTGCGTCGCCACAGCGGCGTGGTCTGGGTGAAGCAGTTGGTGCACGTGGTCGGTTGGCTTCCGTCGTTTTGGCCGCCCGCCGCTTGCAGGTTGGTCGTCGAGCCGTGCTTCGAGCCTGGCGGTGAGGCTGGTCGGCTCGGCGCAGCAGAGGAAAAGCCGGACATGCTCCCCGGGACGTCTCCTCCGGGCGAGGTCGGCAACGACTGGGCAATCTGTTCGAAGCCGCTGTGCTGCGTTGCCAGATGTGAAGGGGTCGACGCGTTGCGAGGCAGCTGTTGCTGGCGCAGGTCGTTTCCGTGCCTGAACGACTGGGACTGAGATCGGGCCAGCCCGCTACCCTCCCAATCTCCGCTGCTGTCGACGTAGTCGGTGGTGGCTCCTCCGATCATGACCTGCTTCCGAGGCGGACCACCGGGGAAGCGGGCCGCCTGCGTGCTGAACTGCCCCGGCAGCGAAGCATCCCACCCCAGCGCGCCTGCGTCGTCGACGCCCGACGAAAATTCGCTCTGCATTCCCATATGGCGGTCGCCAAAATTGCCACCGTCTTCATCGTCCGAATCGCCGCCAAACGAGAACATGTTGTCCTGCCGCATCGTAACGTTGGGGGATGCGCCCTGACTGTCGGGCTGGAACACCTGGGTCGGATCAATGTGGCCAAACGAGCTCGGCGCCGTGCTGAAGGCTGAGACGGGCTCGGACCCGGATCCTGTCGCCGGGTACATGCCGCTGCTGCCGGCGCTGTTGTACATGAACTGCTGACCTGCCTGGCCCATGCTGTTCGCCATGTTGGGGGGCGGGGCCTGATGGAAGCCCTGCGGTCGCTGCTGCTGTCGCATTTGCTGCGAACCAAAGTAGAAGCCGTCGTTGTCCGACATGGGAATCGGAGTCGAAACAGTCGACTGGTACGCCGACCCGGTGGGAGAATAGAGGTCCGTGGTGTTAAGTGACGAGGATTGAACTGAGGCATTATTATTGTACATGTTGGAAAAGGGTCCATTGGGTATCATCGGAGAAGTCGAAGGAGAGAAGGAAAAGTTCTGCTGGAAGTGCGCGGCCGAGCTCATGACGGGCTCGCTGTCCATGAAGGTGTCGAGGTTGAAGGGAACGGCGGGATTCCCGCTCAGCTGCTGATGCATCGCGGCCTGGTTGGTGTGGTCCAAGGAGTACCCTTGGAGGTCAGTGTCCGACTCCAGATCATTGGCACCACCCGTGACGCTGCTGTTGACGGCAGACACATGGGGAGAGAAGTTGGCGGGGCGCTTTCGGTTCTGGGGGAGAAGAGCGTCAGCATGTGACCCGTCGGCGACGTCAGGGGAAGAATGGTGTCATTCAAGGTGAGGTAGTGGGAACGGGACCGCGGTGGGGAAGGCCCGGGAACATTCAATGCAAGGGCGGCCAGGTTGGGACGAGGCAATGAGCGAAAGAGGCAAGGGAAAATAAACATGCTCCGGCGCCGCATCGCAGGGGCCGGGGCTCACAGTCCGGGGACGAGATTGGGGCTTTGGGTCAAGACTCACGCGGCGTTCATCGATGCTCGTCTTGCGATGGTGGCGGGTGACGTAGTTGAACTCGTCGTTTCCGGATCGCTGGTGATGAGGCACCGACTGGGGGACGAAGTGGCTGGCGGAATCCCTGCTCGACTTGTTGATGGGTATGGCGGACGCGGCGGCGCTGGCGGGAGCGTGGTCCGTCGACTTGGAGGGCGGCGGCGGCGGCGACATGAAGCCGCCCGGGGTGCCGGCCTTGTCGGCGAAGATGAAGTCGTCGAGGTTCATGGGCTCCGAGCCGCCGGCGCGGTTCTCCGACGTCTTGCGCAGCTGGGCAATGCCGCTGGGGGCATTCTGAGCGGTTTGGCTGGGGAGGCTGCGCGAGGGGAGGGACGAGCCTCGAGTTAGCAAGCGAAGACGATGGATGCGGGCATTTCTGCGAGGGGCGGTGCTGCGCCGTACCGGCTCTGGCGACGTTGGTCGCGCCACTGAGACTCTTCCTCCTGCTTCTGCCTGCGCATGTTGAGGGCCATCATGCGCCACGTGAGGTTCTCCATGCGCTGCTGGTTGGGCAGCTGCTGCTTGGTGGCCTTGAAGAACTTCCAGACCTGCGTCGCCAGCGGGTCGTCGTCCTGCATCTGGTCGACGCTCTGCGACTCATCGAGGCCGGCGCCCAACAGCGAGGGGAAGAGCGCAGGGCCCAGCAGGCCGTCCTTGGCGGCCGAGTCGCGATTGAGATGGCCGCTGGCGATGGACCCGGGTCCGTCGCGGCCGAAATCGTCGTGGTCGGGGCCGTGGTGAGGGTCTCGTCCGCCTGGCCGGCGGGGGAAGCGAAAGTCGTGCTCTGTCGTGGTGGGATCCATGGCGACGACGGGCCTCGAGGTGGCCGCGGGCGTCGCGGTGCTGGCGGACATGGCAGTGCCTCTGCGGTGTGCGCTGAGCGAGATGCGAGGGCGAGGCTGCGTCGAGTGCGATGGAGGAGTGAAATGAGCGGCGCAGCATCGAGGCGAGGAATGACGCCGGAGAGGGTCGGGAACATGGAAGTGGCTGGGCGCCCTGTCGCTGTTCGCAGCCCGCTCCAGCGCCTGCCCAGCAGCCAGCGCCCAGGGCATCCATGTGCTGGAGCACGCCGCGCACGACAGTGGAGGTGGGCTGCTACGATCGAGCCGCCGAAAGTCCGGCCGGGCGGGGGCGCCAGCCTGGGAAGCTACCTACCTAGCTAATAGCGATCCATGAGATCCTATCCTGAGCATCCAATTCGCATGCCGCCCGTCTGTTGGAAATGGCAACTTCGGATGACCGCCTTGGGAAGCATGATGGGGCAGCAGCACTAGAAGCCCGGGGGGGGGGGAGGGTTCATTTCTTTTCCGCAGGTGCAGCGCGAGAGCCTCAGTCTCTCGACGGGATTGCACTCGTGTCTCGCGCCCTCACGGCCAATTCCTCGCACGCCGCCCGCTGGAGGGACGGGGCAACGGGCGTCATGCGAGTGCAGCGCAGGCTGCGCATCGGGATTCTACGCTGGGAAGCACATATTATCACGGGGGCAGTACAGGCGAGCGCAGAGAACGAGAGAGGGCGAGAGCTGAGCAACCTGGGGCGCCGTCGACGCGCAGGCACCCAGAAGTCTAGCGGGATAGCCGCTGCGTGCAATCGACGCCAAGCTCGACGGATCGAGAAGCAGAACTACCGAACCAAATTAATTACGGGCGCTTTCACGCGCGAAGCAATCCTCGAAGAAGACGCCATGCGTAGGTGGGTAGTCCTACGTGGGATCCGTCAACCGTAAAGTAGGCAATGACACCGCAGGCGCGAACCTGGGCTATTATCAAGGCGCGAGGCCGCGAGCCTCGTCCACCGTCGCCCGCCGTGGGCTGACATGTGCTTCTGGTGGGGGAGAGGGGAGGAGGGACGAGACACGCGCAGCTGCATCGAAGACATCTGAAAGCCGGCGGGACATGGCGCTGGCTGGGAATCCCTGTGCCGCCACCGGCTTAGCTGCCGTGGCGTCCCACCATCGTCTGCCACTGGACCCTTCGCTTGTGACGAAATTGGGGGGGCAACCCTGGGAAGCAGGCGGGTTCTTGCTGCAACAGGCGCATCGCCCGAGCCCGACGCCGGCATCCTGAACCCTGCCCTGTCAGGAGCCTGGCCTGGCATCATCTGGACGACGTCGGCGACGGATCTGCTCGTTGCATGCCTCGAAGCAGCCTCGTGCGGTTGTTGCCGGCGACCAAGCGGTGTGTGAACGCCGTTGCTCAGGCACCGAGTCAAGATGGAGGCCGCTGGCACGCAAACAGCCTCTCCCTCCCGCAACCTCGATAATATCGCCTGCACTGCCGGGCCAGAGCCAGAGGGCCAGCGCATCCATCCATTGTTCGCGGGGCGCACCGCAGCTGTACTGGACGCTGCAGGCTGCAGCCGTCCGGCCAACCAGCCGGTTTCCTCGCAACCTATGCTGCCTCGGTGAGGCTGCGCGGCAGGCTCCCCGATGCATGCAGGCCTCCCAGGCTCGAACGGAGTGCTCCGCTCCGCGCGAGTGAGTGGCATACGAGTACCTACGCGACGACTGTATGCGAACCTTGAAGTCGCGGGCGCCCCGTTACTCCGTAACCTCCATACCTTAATTACCCTACGCCGCAAGTTACTCGTACGAGCAGGTGCTTGTCCGGGCCAACATCGGTGACATGTGCTCTCAGGGCCGGCGCTTTTGTCGTGCGCACGCGCTAACCGCCGCCGCCGACCACCCACCTCAACCACCAACCACCAACCACCATGACCGAGCCACCAGAGCGGCCCACGCAAAAAGCGCCAGGCCCCCCGTCGGCTGCCGCGCCTGGCTGCCACTATTCGATGCCGCTCCGGCGGGAGGCTTGCCTCCTGAATCAGTAGCGATCCGTGGTGAATGCTCTCCACCGTCGCCTCGGCTGGTCGGTCGGTCGATTCCCGCTCTCGCGTGGGGCCCCTCCCTGGCTCCATTCATGTTGGCGACAGCGTGAGCGCCTGCGACGTCGGCCCGGCGGAGGTGGGCCTGGTTCTCACTTCATCTTGGCCTCCGTTGGATCACGTCGCGTGGTTGCTGACTCTGCCAGTCTTACGGAGCAACGTACGGATACGAAGCAGCAACCTCTCCCCCCAATCACCCGTTGCGTCCGCCTCGCCGCCGCGTTTGAGGCCATCATCAAACCCGATGGAGCGAATGGAATGGGGCAAATCACTGTGCGCAGATCCGGACCTTCCACCGCGCCCCCGACCAGGCACCATGCACGGAGCCGCATCTGCTCCCAGCCAAACGACCGTTGGGTATTACTCGTAATAGTGCGGCTCCTCGACCCGACTCCTCGGGCCTCGGCGGCGTGGCCAGTGAGCGTGGCTTTGAATACATGAATGAATGGAGGGATGAATGGATGAACCTCCGCATCTGCATCCAGAAACGACGAGGGGTTTGGAGGAGCTGCTCCGCGCGTGCGCAGAGCGCCCTTGGGGGGTTGGCGGGACACGACAAACTCGGGTTTGCTTCGCCCTCGAGGCCCGACGACTTCGGCGCCTCCCAGCCCGGCCCTGCGTCATTGCCCTCCGGGGCTTCCCCCCACCCCATCCGCTTCCGCCACCGTCCCCGAAAGCACAGTAGTCGTCAATCAGGGCACAGAGCGGGCGGGCAAGGGTACTCCGTAGCCTGCCTAGCACGCGCTGCTCGTACGGAGTACTCCGTATTACGGAGTTACTCGTAGCTGTCGTGCGTGGGCCTAAGGTACTGTACTTACCCAGGCAGGTCCCCGCCTCCAGTCACTTTCGCACCACGGCTTTGGACAATGGGTAAGCGCAAATGGAACCGGAGTGCTTCCGTGAACGGCGATGCGGTTCACTGTCAATTAACCAGCTGAAGTCCCCCGAATGCCCAACGTTCCACTCTTACTGTAACGTCTGGTACTTGAATGAAACGTCCTACTGTAAGTTTAATACTCTGAATACATTAGACCTCCAGCTGTATAATACGCCAAGCATACCGCCGACCGTATCTTATTATGACCGTACTCCTCGCTACGTCACACTTATGGTGACTTTCGCCGCTTCTCGTTCTAAACTTATTTCGTACGTTATCCATGGCATCGACGATACAAAGCTCGTGGCAAGTCTCCAAGCCACACACTTTGCGAACTGGATACTACTGTAAACGGTGAGCTTTGGAGATACTGTGTAAGATATTTGCCGCATCATCGGATAATCGTTGTATACCGTAGGACTTGCTATAAAGTATTCGTTGTGCCGAGGGGCTTACATTATGCTAAGGTGGGCCTTGAGCAGATATATGTTTGAATGGTCGCCTTCCCTGGTGTTCTCTTTCTCAAAGGATTTTTAGAACCCCTTCTACAATTTTTTCTCAAACAATCTGCAGAGAGGCAGAGCTGAGCTTTACAACCTTGAAGGCTTGAGATATCAACCCTTAGAAACCAATACGTTCCGCTCACATCACGATGGCAACTGAAGGTCAGAGTCATTCCCTCGGAATAGTTGTGCAAAACGGCACCAGTGGGACTCTTCTTGTGACCCCAGGTTATAAGGATAGCGCCAAGGAGGGTCAGGGCCAACAAGTTGCCGCGGTCGAGGTGGCAGCTGGAGCAAGTTCAGAGCAGCTGCAGCTTGAATACACCGACCCAGCTATTGAACCTCTTCCTGAAGATCCAGATGATCTTGGATATGTTGAAGATGGTGAAGCAGTTACAGACGACCCAGGTGACCCCACGGTCGAGGGATGGTTTCTGACTGCGTGGACCGTTGGCAAATCCCTGGTTCTTGATCCGGAAGGCAAAGAGACCGCCGAAGATGACGGCCGACATCAACTCGACGTAGCGGTATTCCCTTACAGCCTCGAAGGACAACAACAGGGCGGGATATTCAAAGACACCGCAAATAGATTTACCCAGCTTCAATTGCCAGAAGGAGAAGCTGAGAACCAGGGCTTTTTGGTAGTAGTAAACGACGACCTTTCGATTTCTTTCCAACCACTTGAGGGCGGAAGTGCTGCGCCGGCCCCCATTGACGCTCCGCGTATTCGTGGTCGCCCTACCTGTTCGTCTTCCACATATTTGAGCTGTCCTATGATAATACTTACCTAAGACTCTAGTTTACTTTGAGGGTGGCGAGCATAAAACTATCGGAAACGCAGTAACCCTCAAGGGTTTATATACCGAGTACGGTGATTCGGAAGCGGAAAACGAATTTCTAGTTAAAGTGAAAGGTCAACATGCGCGGCGTAATCATAATGAGGAAGTAGGTCTTGACTATGGCACCATATGTGCCCTAGGTGGGGACTTTTACGGAACGTACTCCCCTATTTCCCTAGGAGCAGACGAAGCCGAGCAAAAACAGCGGTTCCTTGATGCGTACAACACACTGGTCAATAACAAGTACGACCAGCCTAATGACGTACTGAAAATTTTAGATTACCTGAATATTGAGAAAGCCCTCCTTGACGAAGCAACCACTAAAGGGAGTACGCGTTCCCATATATATGACGATCCGAGATTCCCCACTCATGACCAGTACCAAGAGGCAACGAGGGTAAGACTTCATAACAGATCAAACCTTCCAACATATCTGGCATTAGCTTCAGTTAACGTCGATCATTTTTCGGAGCAAGAATGTAATTTGAAGGCATGGAGGATTGGCCATAGGCTGGCCATAGATATAGCTATGGAAGCCAAAGATAAGGACTACGATGACCCTGAGACAGTGGCAAAACTGCGAGAGGCCTATGCAATCAACGCATTTGCTGATCATTTCCTGCAAGATATGTTTTCAGCTGGTCATATTCAGACGCCCCGGCTGAGTTTGCATACTCCCCCGGAAAGCCCCACGCAGCTCGAGAAGGTGTTCCAGCGATTCTCTCTAAGCAAGATAACTGAAGGCCTGACTCACATCAGTGATTACCTCTCCAAGGTATGGCCGACCCTTGCCCCTACGCTTTAAAAGCACTTGACTAAGAATACTCATTTATAGATGATGCACGATGAAGATTGCAAATTAGGTCTTAAGGTCGTAAATGACAATGGAGATAAATGGACTGTATACGGAGATAAATTATTTTACGATCAAGAACTTAGTGTTGAGAACCAGAGATTTGTCAGGGAAGCTATGCAGCTGTCTGTAAATGAAATCTGGTCTCTCTGGACGGGTGACACTCCGGAAATTCCGGACAAATTTGCCGCTGAAAAATACATTCCTCGAGTGGATCCCGAGGCGGAACAGAACCATGTACCCTTTGTCAAGCGTGAAGAAGACGGGTCACTGACTGTGAGAGTTCCATGGTATCTGTCAAGGAGCACGTCGCTGGGAGAGCAAATCCGACGTTCTATTGGCATTTTCGATGCTGTTGAATGGGTTGTAGAGTGGCTTACTGGCAAAAAGTTTAACACTTGAGACGCTCCCCTCTTGCCGCCTCTTTACTATGAAAGAGGACACCCCAGTTGCGCAGGGTAAGGAATAATTTGCTGGGGTAAATAGTGGTATAAGGACTCCGGGTCAGGGAGACAGGAAACAGAACCTACAAAAAAAATTGGAAGGATCACCAGGCAGTCTTTCGGCAGTGACATATACGATGGACTTTTGGAACTGTCAGGCCAGGCCCTTTATAATGTAAATTAGTATGCTTATGGCCTCTGTCATTTTCATCCCTCATTAGAACTTTCATGGGCCATTTTATAGCCTCCCAATGAGGACTCTGGTTCCCTTCCAACTTATTGAGACAGCTGTGATCGCCTCTCAATGATTTTATCTTTCGACTTACGAGAAGAGGCCACTTTATCAAACACAACTCCTCATGTATTATATGTCAAAGTCGGCTTGCTCCAAAACACCGCGTGCTAGTTCTACGTTGCTGACTGGAGTTCAATTCACATGTCGCCGTGACCCATTTTATGCGACTCGCCATTCGACTCACTGAGCTGGTATGCTAACCTGAATGCCAGCAGCCACCAACACTGAAGACGTCTTCGACCATCTTCCAGGGGACTCAGCGAGGCTCGTAGTGCTCATTCCTGGCTCCCCGAAGGCTGCAAAACGGGCATATGATGTCGGCCAGGTAGGTGTGGTACTCGACAAAGCCAAAGCTGCAGTCACCCCTCTTGGGAGGGTCCTTCTGCGCGGCCTCCTTGCATATGGGCTTGTCCTCGCGCATGACTTCGTAGCAGCCCTTGTGCGCGCGGCACCAGGAGAAGCTGATTACAGTGCCACACATGGTGAGGTGGAATGTCGATGTTGGTACTAGGGTGTTGAACTGCGGACGGGCGTCTTGATCGTCAACAGCGAGAAGCAAACTCGACAATTTGGAACTGACGGACATGAAGACGCAGCGAAAAGAAGTCGGCTTCTTATAGCAGGTCATTGTCGAGTGAGTGGTACAGATTCCTCAGTGCAGTGATGGACTCTCCACGCGGGAATGTTCAATGCAGGCGACATCTCTGAGTTGAGGTGACACTGCAATGCAGATGAGGAGCATCGCGAGCTGTCTGTAAGGCTGATGTTCCCGCTTCGCTTCATCGATCTCACCTCCACGTCGCGAGATCTTAGCGAGGTTGTCGGTGTAGAGGCGTCACCCCCCAGCAGTCACATCCAATCACCCTATGAAACAGTCGTGGAAGCCAAGAAAACGCAGGATGTGTGATGTTCTGTGTTTCGTTTCAAAAGAGCACTTTTCCTATCCTCGTACTTTCTATGGAGTACAGGATAGAAGATAAGCATGGCGCCTCATGTCCATCCCTTCTCACGACTTGATCGTGACTAACGTCTACCACGATGGGGGTCCCTGCGACATGAAACGCCGCACCATCTCAGAGTTCGACGATGAGAATGTGTTCATTGTCGTGCAGATACGTAGCCGCCTTCTTCCTGTTCAAGCCAAGCCGCAAAAGGTCGCCAGTATTTTACTCAGAGATATATCACGAAGCTTCAGTCAGTCACC
The DNA here is from genome assembly GCA_024340005.1 of Tolypocladium tropicale. NCBI lineage: Eukaryota > Fungi > Ascomycota > Sordariomycetes > Hypocreales > Ophiocordycipitaceae > Tolypocladium > Tolypocladium tropicale. Next base: position 12,143 of record JALHBU010000017.1, on the reverse strand, counting down.
CATATCCTGACCCACAAGCCCACTTTCCGCGGCTGGAAGTGTCCTCGCAACCCTGTGCGTGTATTGCGGAGTCGCCGGTAAGTGCTCGTGAGGAATTTTGGATCTTTCAAGGCTGCATCATGCTCCCTGTGGGCCCGTGATGTGATCGAAGATCTCCAAAGCTCCGCAGCCGGCGTCATGCTCTGCTTCTCCGACCGGAGAACCATGATCAGGCGGTCATCTGCGATCCAGTGGATTGACAAGGTCGTGAGGCGCAGAGCTAGCGCGCTCTCATGACGAACACAGCGGCCGGCCTCCTCAAGGTTCGGATTGTCACCAAGCCGACCAGATACCCTTCAGTGTCATGCGCGCACAGTACGGAGTAATCTGAAGGCGTTTGGTAAGCGGGTGCACTGTATGTCTCGTAAGCAATCAGCGTGGCTAGTGGCATCCATGGACGACTGCCTCTCTGCGGCCCAGCGGAAAAGGCTGGGTCATTGACGCATACAGCCACGTAATTCGCGCTTCTACCATTGACTGACGCAAAATGAAGTTTGAGTATTCCGCTCTCGTCGCTGCTGCCGCTGCCGGCGCTGTCTTTGCGGCACCAAACATTCTCGAAAAACACGAGAGCAGTGTATGCCAAGGCATATACGAAAGCGCCAAGTGCTGCCTCCCAAACGCCCCTGGGCACCCCGACACACATCTGCAAGCCTAGTGTGCTTTCCCTCCTCGTGTGTTCACGACTATTCGACACTGAAAGGCATCAAAGTCCCATGAATGCCCAAGGACTTGGCGGCTTTCCAGCGTCTGCGGCCGCAGGGTCGCGTGGTTCTTTTGCCCAAGGGACATCCCGGGTTACCTCTAGGGGCATCTCTGCACGAGCCGCAGACATCATCACTGCATGGAGATGAAGACAGGAATAGAAGAGCTCTTGCAGCCACTACTGGCGCGTAATCGAATGGCTCATTGGTCGGCATTTTCAATCACTTGCCAGTTCGATATCTTTGCTGGGTTCAACAATGAAAAGCAAACCTCGATGTCGACGGCGGCGGAGCTGCAAGTCCGACTAAACGAGGCCAAGGCCGGCATCAGAATGCCGTGGCAGAGCACCGGTGAAGGGGGGAAACGAATCAGATGCCTTCTTGGTGCTTGGCACCTGCTTACCCTAGCGAGTGCTTCGGTTGAAACTTTTCGTCAGGAACTAAGTTCAAGCACACGGTAGGTTCGTTGTTCTCTAGTCCTCGGCAGCTGGACACCTGGTAATGGTGTTTGGAAGGAAACCGGGCGGGAGCCTCGAGGTCCTCATCGTCATCAACTCGGCACTTCACTCTGAAAAGGCCTCGGCGTCGTATTCCTGCATATTCTGTGCCGGATTAAGGCTCTAGAGCGAGAACGAGAGGGTTTCGTGTGAGCTAGTGCGGCTGTGCGCGGCAATCTCCTGTTGGGCAGCTGGGCTCCCCAGAAGCTGTCTATTCTTTGACTGCACAAATGGCATGCTCGGCGCTTATGGTTTCGCAACAAAATTGCCACATGCAGTCGTCTGGCGTAGAGTTTCAATGCGTGAGGTGATTCGTGTTGTGGAAGATTTAATGTCGTCGTCGACGAAGACATGGTGCATGAAGATTAGTCATGAGGCGCCCCACTAGGATGATATCAGTGAAGCTCGAAGCTCGCTCGAGACTCGGAAGTCAGCTTCGCGTTGCTCGATAAATTGCCCCGACGGCACCAATCTACTGCGGCCACCGGCAGCCTAAACCCACATTGCTAAATCCCGGCTGAGAATAGCCCGAAGCGACCGCACGTTTACGAGTTGAGCGACCTCGCCGCACAAGTGGCCCAAGATGCCCAAGGAGAAAAACTACAATCCCGTCCAGGCCCAACGGAAGGCCGACAAGGCCAAGGCGATCAAGAAAGGTTGGCTGCCGTGGCGCATAGCTCGAGGAACCCATCACTGACGTGGCTGTATAGGCAAGGCCGAGGTCCAGGAACGACGCAACGAGAGGCTGGCCAAGAGAAACCCCGAGCGGATCCAGAAGCAGATAGACGACCTCAAGGCCATCACCTCCAAGGGCGGCAAGCTCACGAGCCACGAAGAGCAGACGCTTGGCGGGCTCGAGAAGGAGCTTAGGGCGGTGACGAAAGCGAGAGAGAGCCTCGGTGACAGGGCGCCGACATTCAGGGGCCGGCGAGACGACGAACGCGGGCCTGGAGTGCTGGGCAAGAGACGGCGCGGGTCCCAAGACGCGTCGAGCAGCGAAGAGGATGTCCCTGAGGATGTGCAAAGGATCCCGATGCCGAGGGACACACCACCGCCTATCCCCAAAGAGGTCCTGGACCAATGGTACTCGAAGCGACGGGCTCGACGAGCCGCAGAGCAGGCAGCCAGACAAGAACGCGACGGACAAGCAGGCAACGAAGGCAAAGAGAAGGCGGGGAAGACAACGACGCCAGTGATTGAGCCCAAGATGGTCTACGAAGCGAAGCCCGTCATGCGCGATCTACGGTCGGAAGCCGTCTCGGCGTTTGTGCCGGCAGCGGTGCAGGCGAAGATGACCAAGGGCCGCGGCGGCGGCGGGCTGATGGAGCCGGAGGAGGCGGACAGGCTGGAGCGAGAAGGCTACCTGAAGTCGACCGGCGCAGCACCGACAGGTCGAACCGTCACCGTGGAGGACGCCGAAGACGAGGAGGGTTGATTGTCGTCATCGGGCCCTGGGTGATGCGTGCGATGACCCCATGGCTTGGTCCAGTCTGGTAGAGCCGCGCACGATGACCCCATGGCTTAATCCCGTCCGGCGGGATGCGCGCGATAACCCCATGGCCTGGTCCGCCGCCCCTGCAGGACGGGCCGACGACAATTCGTCAATGCAGCTCAAATTGCGTGCCGTCAGCGCGCAGGTGGGGAGGACGGCATTCTCACGACGGCGCGGACGCCTTCCGGGCACCTCGAGGCTAGCCACCAGGGATGGCTGCCGATTGGCAGTCGACGTCGAGAATTGACCGGGGATGCGGCATGCCATCAATCGCCTAGCCTTCTGTCAACGGCGATCGCCCGCGTTGGGCGCGGACCGTGTGGCCGGCATCCTTCCTCCCAACGAGCATACCGCTGCCCATCGAATTGAACAGCGGCAGCACCGCAGGGATTCTGCCGCGGAGGACGTCACGCACGCCCTAGATGTCACCGGTGGCAGCAGCCGAGGCGGCCATGGCTAGAGGTTTCCATGACACATGGTCGGCTCCACGCCAAGGTGGTGCTCGACCCCCACGACTCGGCAGGCAAGAGAGGGCGCCGGATCCACACCCATCGCGCCGCGCCGAAAGCCGACTTACAAAAAACGTCGACCTCCGCACCCTCGCGGTTGCTCTTAGTCACAACTTTTTTTTTTTTACCCACCCCGTACCATGAAGGCCGGGTTGCTTCCCCGTAGTCGAATTCCAGATTCCAATCCTCTATCCTTCGTATAAAAGGCAGCCGTGACCCTTGTTGAGAGGCGCCCTCGTCCGTGACTGTCCTCCGCCGCCTCTGCCGCGTTCCTCAGAGCCTCTTCAGCGCAGCGACAGGCATCATGGACGTTCACCAGGTCAACTCGCGGGCCCTCCACGATGAACCGCCCGTCGACGACGTGGCGCCCGGCGCCGGTGGCGAGGGCCGGGATGGAAGCGACAGCGACAGCGCCAGTGACCACGGCATCGAGCAGCAGCAGCAACAGCAGCAGCAGCAAGGCGGCGACCTCGAGAAGCGTCCCACGCGGGCGTCGGCGGCATCGTACGAGGAGACGTACCCCGAGGGCGGGGCCCAGGCGTGGCTCGTCGTCGTCGGGGCGTGGTTCGCCATGGTGTCGTCCATGGGCCTCATGAACACCATCGCCATCTTCCAGGCCTACACGCTCAGCCACCAGCTCAAGGACCACAGCGAGAGCACCGTCGGCTGGATCTTCTCCCTCTACACCTTCCTCGCCTTCTTCTGCGGCGTCTACATCGGCCCCGTCTTCGACAAGTACGGCCCGCGGTGGCTCGTCGTCGCAGGCTGCGCCAGCACCGTCACGGGCGTCGTGGCCATGAGCTTCTGCCAGGGTGAGTTCCCCTCCCAAAAACCTTGCTGATCCTGGGGCGCGTGGACTGACAACGAATGCCCGGCGCACAGAGCTCTGGCAGTTCATCCTCTCCTTCGGCGTCCTCTGCGGCTTCGGCACCTCGCTCCTCTTCACGCCCTGCATCGCCGCCGTCGGCCACTGGTTCAAGCGCCGGCGCGGCTTCGCCACCGGCATGGCCTCGACGGCCGGCGGCGCGGGCGGCATCATCTTCCCGCTCATGCTCAGCTCCCTCTTCGACCGCATCGGCTACGCCTGGGCCACGCGCGTCCTCGCCCTCATCTGCCTTGTCAGCGGCCTCATCGGCATCCTGCTCGTGCGCTCCCGCCTGCCGCCCGCCCAGAACGCCACGGCCCACCCGGACTTCCGCATCTTTCGCCAGATCCCCTTCACGCTCACCACGCTCGGCATCTTCCTGCTCGAGTTCTCCCTCTTCATCCCCCTCGCCTACATCTCGTCGTACGCGCTGCACAAAAACTTCAGCCAGGAGTTCGCCTTCCACCTCATCCCCATCATGAACGCCGGCTCCGTCGTCGGCCGCGCGCTGCCGGGCTACTACGCCGACGTCGTCGGGCCCTTCAACGTGTGCTTCTTCTCCGTGCTGCTCTCCCTCGTCGCCTGCCTGTGCGTGTGGCTGCCGCTGGGCCACACGACGGCCGGCATCATCGTCTTCTCCGTGCTCTTCGGCTTCGCCAGCGGCACGAGCATCGCCATCGCGCCCGTCTGCATCGGTCGCATGTGCAAGACGCAGCAGTACGGCCGCTACTACGCCACCACGTACACGGTCGTCTCGTTCGCCTGCCTCATCGGCATCCCCATCGGCGGTGGCATCATCCAGGCCAACGACGGCTCGTACACGGGCCTGATCATCTGCACCGGCTGCATCTACGTCGGCGCTGCCCTCTGCATGATGGCGGCCAAGACGTGGCACCTGGGGTTGAAGGGCTGGCGGGCGGCCTACTGATGAAGAGAGAGGCAAGCAAGGGCGATTGGCGCCGTTTTCAACGGCAAAGCACAGTGCTACACGCGAGCGTTCCCATTTTGCGAAGCGGATGGCGTATGATACCCAGTTCTCAACAGTTCATTCATGGTTTAGAAGGCGGCTTATACGGGCTATACCGGGGGAAAGGGGCGGACACAGTCAGGCATCCTGCACGGAGTTGCATTGCTCTTTAGTACATGTCATTTTAGAACACGGCCGGCGCGCGCGACTCTCGCTGTACAGATATTTCACAAGTACAATATAGGTCAAATAGGACTATCAGAGAAAGGAAAAGCTTCATAATTTATAGAAATGATTTAGATGTGCTTCTTGGTTTACTTTATTTACTTCGCTTTTATCTTTAATGTGCATAGACATGGGTAAGCACGAGTGCGCGTGCACTGCAACCTCACGAAATGCATGCTAGAGAAGGATGCTCTGGTCTACTTGCCCCGTCCATCAGGCCTTGTTGCCCCCTGTCGCCGCTATGTGGGCGTCGTGCAGCTCCGCGACGGCCGGGATGATGAGCTCCTCGACCTCCGTCTCCGGGTCCTCGCGCGGCAGCTCATCGGCCCGCAGCGGCCGCCCCTCGGCCTCGCCCCAGCCGCCGGCGCCGTCCCCGCCGGCGAAGGCGGCCGGGGCCGGCACGCGCACCCAGTTGTCCGGGCGGCCGGGGCTGACGAAGACGACCTCCCACTTGCGCGTGGCGAGCAGGTTGCCGATGACGAGGTGGTGCTGGTAGCGGTCGAGCGAGTAGCGCGCCTTATGCGCCAGGATGGCCGGGTCCGTCTCGAGCTTGTACGAGACGATCATGCCCTGCGGCGCCCAGCCGTCGACGAGGTTCTTGAGGAACTTGGGCACGGGGTCGAGGTCGATGACGAGGCGCTTGGAGCGCGGCACGCGCGGTGAGGCGTCGAAGTTGTCAAAGGTTTCCTCCTCGGACGACTCCTGCTGCTGCTGCTCCTCGGGCTGCTTCGGTGGTTGTTGTTCTTGTTGTTGTTGCTGTTGTTGGTTCTGGTTCTGGTTCTGCGACTGGAAGCTCTTGACGGCGTCCGTCGACTGGATCTTGTGCTCGGCCATGCGCTCCGGCGGCACGAAAAAGTCGGACACGGCGGCGGCGAGGTACAGCAGGCCGCGGGGCCCGAGCGGGCGCATCAGCCGCGACACGGCGCGCAGCTCGTGCAGGTAGTCGCCGATGGTGACAAAGGGCAGCATGAGCAGCATGTTGGCCTCCTTTGCGCGGCTGTACTCGCGCAGGACGCTGCGCACCTTGGCGTAGTCGTCGCCGGGCCGCACGCCGACGCGGCCGTCGGCGTCCTCGCGCAGGAAGTCGAGGAAGCAGTCGGTCGAGTGGGAGAAGTGGCGCGAGTAGGGCAGTAGGCTGAACTGGCGGTGCAGAAAGACGACGGCGTAGCCGGCCGCCAGGAAGTACTCGGCGCTCGTGGCGCCGCGCGTGCCGGCGCTGAAGTTGTCGATGAAGCGCACCGTCTGCTTCTCGAGCGGCACCGTCGTGCCGCCCGACGTGACGAGCACCACGCGCCGGCCCGCCGCGGCGTGCGCGTCGATGAAGGCCCGCGCCAGCTCCGCGTGCTCGGCGAGGTGCCGCGGCGGCGGGTTGGACGCGAAGTAGGCGTCCTCGGCGGCCGTAGCCTCGTCCGAGGCGGGCATGGCGGCGTGCGAGTACGACGACGACGACAACGAAGACGGGGTCGAGGGCGGGCTGCTGCTGCTGCTGTCGACGTCGGACGTCGGCGACGAGAGGGCAAAGGAGAGCGTCAGCGACCCAGACGACGAGGACGGCGACGAGCACGAGGAGAGTAGAGGGGAGCGTTTGGTTCGGTGGGCCATTTCGGAAAGGGGCCCGTCGCGGCGCCGGCTTATAAGTTGCAACTCGGCTGTGCTCATATTTACGAAGCAGCTCCCATCCCGGCGGGGTTTTCGCCCACCAGAAAACCGGCAGCACAAAGCTTGTGGAACAGCTCACGAACGCGCCACGGACGGCACCACAGTCATGTCAGGCCATTGGCTTTATAGTACGTCGTTTCGCGCAGCATCCGGCGGCTCCGAATTCGTCGTTCACACCCCTCCCCCAGCCTCGAATGTCGCCGAGCCTCGGCTTGCCTGCCCCCCTTCCCCCATCGGCACATCGGTATCGGCCGTCGCGGGGCGGCGGAAAAATCCCAAGGGTCTCCCCCCGTCGGCCGGGGGAGGGGTCGAGGGGTCGCCAGCCGGCGATGGTCCGTGCGGTCCGGCTGGCCCCGGAGCACCTCCGCCGGCTCGCTCGACAGGCCAATGCCACATGTCACGATCAAAGGCGGCCATGGCCATTCTGTTCATATATTTCTTCTTTATTTATTCATCTATGAATGCATTTGTCCGCAAGTGAAATGCCCCTGTACTACGATTCCTGTGCGATTGCATGCTGTACATAGACCCACGCGCATGCAACATAATCCTAGGCACCCTGCCCTTACTTCCCCGGTGCCAGTCTCCACGCTCTCAGCGGCAGGCTCTGCAGATGCAGAACCTTGGGCTTGATGTACCACAGGAACGTGGCGACGCCGAACGCCACGCACAGCACGTTGACCATGTAGTACCCGTCCCGCTGCATCTCGCACGTGCCGCCCCCGTTCTCGCACCTCTCCTTCTCGGCCTGCATCGCGCACGAGAACGCTTGCGTGACCAGCGCCCCCTTCAGCTTGCTTTGGTCGACGGAGGCGTTGGGGTGGCAGGTGGCCACGGTGAAGGAGTCGACGAGTTTCAGCACAAAGTACCTGGGGAACGTTCCGCCGAGGTTCGAGACACTGGACTTGTTAGCTTGTCATCTCGCAAAGCCAATGCAGGGAAAGGAAGAGGGATAGAGGACTCACGTCGCGAGCAGAGTCATGTAGGTTCCCCCTATGACAGGGTCCGAGACCTTGGCGTGGAATGCCGACACGGCGACAAACATGATGGTATTGGTGAATGTCGAGAAGACGTGTGAGAGAATGACGGTGACGAGGTACCAGGACGACACGCCGCTGCTGGGGAAGATGGCTACCGTCAACTGCGCCACCAGCGCCGCCACGAGCCGTCCGACGAAGCCCCAGCACCAGAGGCGCATGGGCGTGTACTTTTGCGACCACATGCCGGCGTAGTAGCCCACGCCAATCTCGAAGGGAAAGTCGATGAGCACCGTCAGCGCCATGTTGTCCTTGCCGAAGCCCTTGTCCAGGAGCTTGAGGTTGGTGACGCCGTCGTTGGCCTGGAAGCCGATCTTGGCGATGAGGTGCACGATGATGATGGTCTGGACGTTCTTCAGCTTCAAGATGCCCCACATGATCCTGTACACGTCCCAGACGCCGTCTTCGTTGCGCGACTTCTCCTCGCGCTTCATGACGCCCAGGCCGATGGTAACGATGATGTACACCCAGCCCCAGAAGGTCAGGTAGCCGCCCAGGGACACGAGGCCCTCCTCCGAAGGCACGCTCCTGAACCACTTGTTGGCAAAGTCGCTTGCGTTCAGGGCCAGGAATACCGTGTAGGACATGAAGTGGCCGGCGGTCAAGCCGACGGTCTGCGCCGTCGAGGCGTACGACACGTTGGACGGCGTCAGGAGCGTCAGCGCCCAGCCGTCAACGGCGATGTCCTGCGTCGCGCACATCAAGACCAGGAAGAACCACCACAGCATGAAGCCCCAGACGGTGGGGCCGCCGGCCTTGCCTGTCGTCTCCATCATCTTCTCCACGTGCGATCCCAGCCAGAGCATGCCGAAGCCGGACAGGAACTGGATGGGAACGATCCACGTCTTCCGACGTCCAATCTTGGAACTCCAGACCGCGTCGACGAAGGGGCTCCAGAATAGTTTCAGAGAATAGGGATAAGAGGCCAAGCTGAAGATGCCGATCTCTCCGTATGACATGTGGTTCTTAAGCAGAAAGGGGACCGATCCCATGGCCAGCCCCATGGGTATTCCCTGCAAAAAGTACAGCAGCACCAGCAAGAGGAAGTTCCTCTGGTCTTGCTGCGGCAGTTCGAAGAAGCCGTGATTCGAGACGGGCGTCTTGGGCACGGGCTCATCCAGAGAGAAGCTCTCGCGGGACATGTAGTTGTGGGTGACATTGTCCGCGTCCGGGTTGGCGGCTTTGCGCCGGTACTCGACGTTGTTGCTCATCTTTCCGTTCGCGTGCCCCCCCTTCAAGGTAAGGGGAGGCGGCCGGGTAGATGTGGGCGACTTTGGTCGACGCGCTCGGGCACCCATAGGCTCGTGTCGGTCGGGCAGCGAGGTTGGCTGCTGCAGCTGGTGTCGGATCGGACGTGGTACAGATTCGGGCAAGAAGATTTATATGCGTGTTATAGGCGGCGTCGCAGGACTTGGTGATGTCAGGAGCGACGGTCCGAGATGGGTTCAAGGTGGTACTGGGCGATGTGCCGGGGCAGGATGGCTGTGACCTGCAGGGAGTGACAAGGGTTCCGAATGGAAAAGAAAACAGATTGCAACTCGGGTCGCAAGGCGTCGGCACGTCGGCTTCAACCGCTCTCCCAGCGCCAAAAGAGTGTGGTGGTCGTTGCTAGTCGAGGACAGTAGCGGCGCGCGAAAGCTACCGTGGCCTCAAGGCTCGCCGGGCTTACAAATGTGGTGTGGCGAAAAGGCAGCCTAGAGAGCGAATGGAGGCGGCAGGCGAAAGGGACTCGGAAGCCGAGGAGAAGCCAAGGAGAAGGGCGTCAAGGGAGTGCCGGAGCGGAGTCCATCAGATGGCAGCCCGAGCGAGACCCGACGATAGGGTCTATGGCTCACGAGGCACGATGCAAAGGTTTCAAGAAAGTGACAGCGTGCATCGCGGGAGGTCTCGTTGCCACGCGCGGGCCCCAAGGGGCCCACTTCGCCGTTCGGCCTACTCGCAGGTACCCTCCGCCGCTGCCGTGCTGCAATGTACAGTGAGGTACCTACTGTGCGCCTGCTGGGCACCTAGGATCCCCCCCGGAAGAACAAAGATGCGCCACGCTCTCAGGGGCGTCCCCTGCCCCTTGGTGGTCCAGCGCAGTGTGGGGTAATACAAGCACCCGTCCGCCTGCTCTTCCTGCGCAGCGCAGGCACCGTCATGCTCTTCTTATCTTATCAGCGCCACCCCCCGAGCGCCGCCGCTGCGCCAACACAACAAAACAGACGCGAAAGTCAACACTGCTCCGGTTCCAGCAACCACAGCTCCCAATCGCCTGCGCATTGGGTTCGGCAAACCATGGCTACGACCACGAGTGCCCCCGAGGCATCTCTCCTCGATAAGGAGATAGAGGATCTCCGAGCAGAAGGCAAGCCTCGCACCTCCGTCGCGCCGCGATCCCGTAATGCTGACAGTCTCTCTACAGCCGTCACCCTTCGGAAGATGCTCAAGGTCCAGTGCTCGACCATCCTCTCGTCAAGCTCCATCCAGAGCATAATCCAAGCAGCCGACTCTCCTGCATCCTCGAGCCTCATCCGCAGATCGGGAAGAACCGGCGACTCGCGCTCCAAGCTCGGCTCTCGCTCTGCCCAACAGCGCGCCTACATCCAGCAATGCACCTACCGCATATCGACGCCCGTCACAGCCTTCAAGGTCCACGACCCGGACCCCAACGCCGTCGACGGCGGCCACATCCTCGGCCTCCGCTTCGAGGTCATGTCCCGTGGGCAGTTCCTCCGGCCATACTACGTGATGCTCAACCGCCCGTTCCCAGCTTCGAGGAGCCTCCGCGTCCACCGCCACACGGTGCCTCCGGCCGTGCCCCTGGCCGGCCTCGCCGCGCGGTATCTCCCCTCACCGAAGCCCGGGGGCGGCGAGGAACCACAACAAGACCTCGAGCGCTTTGCACGATCACTGCGGCGGGAAATTACACGCTTCCACAACCGACTCGGCGTCTCGGCAGACCTGCGGCGGCGGCTGGGGCTGCGAGACGCATCAGAAGCAAGCATTTCCGCAAACGCTGTCGTGGAAGTCGGCATCGCCGATATTGAGGCTAAGCATATCAAGCTGACGTGGGCCGACGACCGAAGCGGCCGGCTCGTCATGGACGACGACGGCAACGTTCGCAAATTGCTCGTCTTTGGCCAATACGGTCGGGATTGGGAAACAACAAAGGAGCTGTTTGGTAAATATGATCGGATGGAAGACATTGCAAGGAGGCTGGAGGAGCATATATCCTCTGGCAAGTGAGTCGCATCGCCTGCCTCATCAACACACAGGAACCTATCTCTCTCCAATGACAATGGCATGTTGCGTCCAAGGCATGGACCGGCACATGATCATGTCATCTCCCGCCCCACGGTTTAACGGTGACTTCCCTCCTTCATCGACCCCTGGTGCGGGGGAGGGCTGCAACTCTGAGGAAATGAGAGCCGCCGGACTGACGGAGCACGATGCAAGGTCGAGCACAGCAGCATCAAGGTGGGCGTGATTGGTTGGATACTTGAAGCGGATTGGAACAGCAACCATGGCGCAGTTTGGATGACAGTCTTCTGCTTTCACGCGACACGAATGCAAGTCAAGTCACAATTAGATACCCAAGAGTTTAAGCACCAATGAATATATTAGGCGAAGAAGTCTTAATACAAGAACCAGGCATTGTCATGCTTTCGTCAACTTACGCCAACGCTCCATGGTCGAGGCATGGCGCCCACCTTGCGAGGCACGACCCACAGCTGCCCTTCACGTAATGCGGTTCATTAATCAAGAAAGAATGTCGGCAAATGTTTCTACCATGCCAAACCCAATCAAGTCGTCGAGCAGATACGTCAATACTCCAGTCTAGTTGCGAACTCTCATGAAAAAGGAGCAAGCGCTTAGATGAGGAGAGCGGCGACGAGGCCGATGACGGCGGAAACGGCAACGTTGCGGCCGTTGACCGAGGCTCCAGCAATGACGGGCGGGGGCTTGGGGGTGTTGCCGCCGGGGGGAGGGTAGGCCGTCTGGACGGGAGGGGGAGGCATCGAGTATGAGCCAGTGCCGACCGGAGGAGGCGTAGGTCCGTTGTTGCTCGGGCAAGGGGTGCTCTGGGTGGCCGGGGGCTGCTGCTCGCTCGGGCAAGGAGTGCTCTGGCTGGGCGGAGGAGCCGGAGCGCTCGGCGGCGGGGGCGGG